>CM061532.1:177291194-177811799 GCA_030545055.2 Neoaliturus tenellus
TATCAGTATTTATTACGAGCAAATATTTCTCCACAACTTTTTAATACTGAATATTTAATAAATATTTCATATTAAAAAATAGAAATCGGAAAATATATAACCGGAATAAATAGGTTTTTACTATAAAATTATCATTTAAAAGGAAACAATTAGTACCTAGTACCTTGACCATTGCGTTGGTATTTCAGCATGTTGGTAAAACATTTCAAAATGGTAATTCCAAATTGTAATGGGCACATGCGGTGTTTCGCCTCGCTCTTTAACGAACGTAAGGCCACAAAATGATCATAAAATATGCTTTTAACCACGGCAGAACCGAAAGAGGTAAAGTGAGACGCAATAAAGAATTTAGAGCCGGTCGTCCTCAGACCCACGTATCCTCGCCTTGACCTGGCCGAGTCTGGGCCCGTCTGGCGTCTAGACCGAGACGTCCTGCGTCCTGCCGGTCATGGTCCTTCCTGGTCCGGGCATGCGAGGGCCTCCTGGAGGGAATCCTCAAATCTGCAGGACAGTGGACGCTTCAGTTACCAAATACATGAAAAGAGTATGGATTTTGAGAAATTTTCTGCCAAATATTAAATTATGTTAGAGGATAAGGAGGTTTATTTACTACAGAAATGGAGTTATTTTGGCCAAATTTCTGAGTAGGTTCCTGGATCAAATGCGATATGAGGTTTCTTGGAAAACTAGAAGATCGTTCTTTTACCAAGTAATTTTAAATTTTGATGGATGGGACCAAATACTAAAGTAGCTCTAGGTACAAATTAATTATGGACCAAACATTCAGGGAATTCTATACCATATTATAATGACGCAAGCTCTAGGTAGTTTCTGGACAAAATGTTCAAAGGAGATTCCATACCACACATTTAAAAGAGCTGCTGAAATATTGTATAACAATTTTGAACAAAATGTCAAGGGAAAATCTTTTTTTTCCGTAAAGTCAAATTTGCTTATGTTCTAACTTTGATTCAATTATAACCTATCACATAAGATTTTATTGCAATTAATGTTAGTTTATCAAAACAATACAGCATATAGGATTTCCGTTTTTTTCTCAGATAATATAACGCTATTAAAATAAAACCCTCACCTCGACATTGCACTTTCTTTCCAATATGATTGGAAGCAAGTTATGTAATTTCCCAATATGTTGGAGGTAAGTTCTCGGTGAGCTACCCATTACATTTCATCTCCGTGTTGTGTGCGAGTAACAGAAGGAATAGAGGCGATTGTTATACTGTAGCTGCATTGTGTTAAGATCACGGATACAACGGCAACAATGGCTATTGAAACACTGTCATAGGCTATAGGGCAAGGCTCTCCCGCCATCGCTTTCGGACTCTCAAGGCGACTGAAATATTATATGTTATGTTCAATTTTATTTCAACTTTTAATGTGACATGACCATTTATCCTGTTTAACAGCCTATCTACACAATTTAATTGCTTCGGAAAGGTTAAAAAGTTAAACATCCTCCACTCTTTAATTTTCCATATGGTTTTATTTTTGTTAAATTGTTTTTTAAGATGACAAAACTTGAAACAACGACTTTGTTATAAATAATACTGAGAAAAAACAATATTCCAAAATTCATGTTTTTTGTGAAAAACGTAAGGGCGTAAGCCGTTGTGTGATACATAAATATTTCATAATAGGCAAATAAATTGAAATGTTTGTCTTATACTTTGTTGGACTCCTGTAGATGTCGTCACTTTAACATTCCAGTGTGTAACCGTAAAGTGAATAAACTATCATTTCATGTAATAGCTCTAGAATACTAACAAAATAAAATAGCCTATAATGTTTTGCTTAACATAAAATAAGTTATTATTGTAATTATTATAATAAATAATCAATCCCACCTTCCAATAATCATTTCCCTCATCGAATCAGCAAATGATTTCATCATTTAATCATTCTAATCATAAAAAATACTCCAAATCATTCCGGCACACGTCTTAGGTATGAATATTTCCTTATTTCACTCTCACCAACGCACAGAAGAAATAACGGGTTTATAAAAGACATAACTCCTATTGCCGAATAAGAACTGGCCCTTATATAAGTAAGAGATACTTGGTGGAGAGATATGGGGGTGGAATAGGGTGTTTAAGGCAAATGTGAACGGTAAATCGTTTCCCAAAGGAATTGGCGAGTTATTGAAAACCAGCGGTAAGTAGATTGGCAGCGATTGGCTGGTAGAGCTCGCTCACGGCCAACCCTACCGATGCTGACGAATCACATTCCAATTTTCAATTTTCGGTTATGGTGCTAAACTTCGTATTAGGTTTATTTTAAATTTTATAAGATTTAGATGGTAAAAAGTCATAGGTATATTTTGCTATTCAGTACTGGTAATGTTGATAATTATTTCTAAGGAAACAAGAAGGAATTTTCAATTTTTGTGATGATATACGTTAAATCATTTAAGCATCATCAGTCATAAAAATATTTATAAAACGAAATATAGGGTAGTTATTAATTATTGGACACATTTTTGTACTCAATAATTAAATAACCAAGCAACCTAGAAACACGGGAATTTTTTATCAATAGCATATTTTAAACCGTTTTAATGACGAGACAAGGAAAATAAAAGTTCTAGGAAAATTTGTTTAAAGTAAACTAACCGTTGTCATGTTACTATTCATGGTTTGCAAGCACAATTTGTAGTCTGAATTTAAACTCCATTTTTTTCTGAGCACAGCTCCAATAACTCTCCAACTCTTCTCTTATGTCCCTCAATGTAGGACTACTGAACCTTCCTTGTTAACATTTAGTTATTTCCTTTAACCAAAAAGTCTAATAGTGTAATGTCTGGGGAACCTGAGGCCAAGAAACTAACCGTATCCATTTTACAGGTTTTTATCACAATTTTGTTTTATTAATGAAAATTTTATAGTTATTTTAAAGTAGTAATATTAAACTGTTTTTAATTTGATATATAATAAAATAATTCTCATAGATCTACGTTTCTTGTTTATTTATTTATTCGAATTTAAAATGTGTCCAATAATGTATAACCACCCTGTACATCGTACACGAACTGGAACGTAATGCAAAATAAAGCAAGTCTTCTTAATAAAGGATGATTTTAAAAATTTTAAACATGTTGATAATTCAGTGCTTATAAAACATCTGATTTAATATGATTTTAACTCATACAAAAATCTTCAAATTTTATGTCGAAAAATTATTAACTAAAAATTTTCGTAAATTATATAAATTATAAGCTTTAAGGCATGTAAACTGAATACATGTTGTTTGTAAACTACTAGATGGAAACATGTTGGAAGATAAAGTTATTCCAATGAGTTTTAGTGTAAATCAGTATAATGGTGTAAGCAATATATTGAATATAGCAATATATTGAATAAAGTTGGTTTTCTCTATTGCTTGTTTTCATGGTTAATTAGGTCCATACAATAAAGCTTTACTTATATCTTTCGTGATCGAATATATTATAATTACTTAGAAAAAGTGATTTTCATTTCGCATACCTAAATAAAAAATAAAAAAAAATTCTTGGAAACCAATTTTTTAAGATGTAATATTTCACTTGAAATCGCAACGAAAGAAGGATTTGAATAAGATAACATTTTCAAAAAATAAGTAAAACCTAAATCGTAAAAGATATATTTTTAGTAAAATAAAAGTAATCTTGAAATGGTAAATCGTCATTAGGGCGCATTTAAGAATAAAGCTGAAACTTTTCTCCGCAAACAGTTGGTTCTGGCAGGATGATAAACTAGCCTCTAACTATCTCTGAGTGATCTCTGCTTAATTAACAACACCGATGTCAGCCTTTCTTTATTTAATTACTTTTTCAAATACGTTTAATATTAGGAAACATCGTTACACTATATAATAATTAATTAATTCTAGTTTAAATAATCAAAGAATGGACTAATAGCTTTGCAGGGAACGTAACCAAAGTATAATCCTGTTTCTAAGTAAGTTCAAGCTAGTCTTAGAAAGCATTATTAACTAATAGTTCAATGACAAATTGCTAGTAAGTCCAGTTTGAACTTACTTAAGTTCCAGAATCTGCTCAGAATCGATCAAACTGAGACTCTAAGGCAGGTCCTTGTTCCACTATGCCTCGCAGGCCCGGATTATCCACTAGGCCAACCTAGGCCTTGGCCTAGGGCGTCAGCCGAGAGGGGGGCGTCAAGCGGACCTTTTTCATACTACGTTTCAGTAAAAAAATTATTTAACGGCAAATATAATTTAATTTTGGGGTTTTCACATTTGTTTTTCTTAAAATGTTTAATAACAAGAGTAAATAGAATATTCTGCAAAAAAGAAAAAAGAAAGAATTATTCAAGCGAACAAGAGGTCGGGTTGACGGGACCCGAGGGGCTAATTCGCGGCGGGAACGAGCGCCCCTGATATGCCGTAAAGAGTGTCCCTGATTAGCGGTCAAGAGCATCACCACCGACTGGTGGTAAACATCGCCCTGTAATCGACGGTAAATATCGCCCTTCAGAGTTAAATCACGCCTCCAACCGCCGGTAAAGAGCGTCCCCTATCGACAGTAAAGAGCGCCCCCAATACGCATAAATGGCGCCTGTTATCAGCGGTAAAGAGCGCCCCCGACTAGCGGTAAATATTCCCATAATTGACGGTAAATAGCGCCCATTTGCCTTGACCGTCGCCTTGTAAGGTTTGCCTTGACCTTGTTCCTTTGCCCTGGATTTTAATTAATTTCTGTATTACAATTATACATGGTGTTTCAGAACTCCCTGATGCCAACATTTTAGGCCATTATTCCTGGACAAAAAACAATATGAAAATCATAGTAAAAAGTCAAATGCCGTTAGTTACCCACACAGCCGCCATTTTGTTTTTTACACATATTAATTTAAACTAGAGATTGCCTCATGATCGAAATTCGATCGAAATTTCAGTTGATCTGGACCCAAGGAGCTTAAAAATATTTTAGAACTAAAACATCTGTTCTTCCTAATATTCTAGCAGTTGTTTTTACAACAGCTGTCTAATGATTCATTCAATTCTCCTTCCTCCATAAGATTAACACTGGAACTTTGAAAGCGTGTGGGGCGTAGCCCTTGAGTCCGATGTTAATTAGGATGTGATTCTGCTAATCTACAGGACTATACCTTTCTAACGGTTTGTGCGGATTTCTTCTACGATGCACACGAGCTGAGAAAAAAGGAGGAAACGAAACATGCTTGCGTATTAATATATACTAGAGATCGCCTCCTGATCGAAATTCGATCAAAATTTCAGTTGATCTGGACCCAAGAAGTTTAAAAATATTTTAGAACTAAACCATCTGTTCTTCCTAATCTTCTAGCAGCTCTTTAACAACAGCTGTCTAATGATTCATTCAATTCTCCTTTCTCCATAAGATTAACATTGGAACTTTGAAAGCCTGTGGGGCGTAGCCCTGGAGTCCGATGGGAATTAGAATGTGATTCTGCTCATCTACAGGACTATACCTTTCTAACGGTATGCTCGGATTTCTCCTACGATGTACACGAGCTGAGAAAAAAGGAGGAAATGAAACATGCTTGCGTATTAATATATAGACTAGAGATCGCCTCCTGGTCGAAATTCGACCAAAATTTCAGTTGATCTGGACCCAAGAAGTTTAAAAACATTTTAGAACTAAACCATCTGTTCTTCCTAATCTTCTAGCAGCTCTTTAACAACAGCTGTCTAATGATTCATTCAATTCTCCTTTCTCCATAAGATTAACATTGGAACTTTGAAAGCCTGTGGGGCGTAGCCCTGGAGTCCGATGGGAATTAGAATGTGATTCTGCTCATCTACAGGACTATACCTTTCTAACGGTATGCTCGGATTTCTCCTACGATGTACACGAGCTGAGAAAAAAGGAGGAAATGAAACATGCTTGCGTATTAATATATAGACTAGAGATCGCCTCCTGATCGAAATTCGATCAAAATTTCAGTTGATCTGGACCCAAGAATATTAAAAACATTTTAGAACTAAAACATCTGTTCTTCCTAATATTCTAGCAGTTGTTCTTACAACAGTTGTCTAATGATTCATTTAATTCTCCTTTCTCCATAAGATTAACATTGGAACTTTGAAAGCCTGTGGGGAGTAGCCCTGGAGTCCGATGTGAATTAGAATATGATTCTGCTCATCTACAGGACTATACCTTTCTAACGGAATGCTCGGATTTATCCTACGATGCACACGAGCTCAGAAAAAAGGAGGAAACGAAACATGCTTGCCTATTAATATATAGATTTCCATATCAGATGGTTGTATTGAGTTCAATTTTGACATGAATCTTTATCACACCAATATCCATTTCAAGAGAAAATAATTATTTTTTCCGATGTGTATTTAAAAAATGGCGGCCATTTTAAATCTGTAAGCTCAAATATCTCAAAAACGGTAAGTTTTTCAAAATTTTCCTAGAGACTAAAACGTTAACAAATCAAATTATGTACCTAATGATACCAAGTTTGTAAAAATATGACAACAAATTACGGAGCCATTGCGATTTTTCTCTTAAAATAACCTAAATTTGAATTAATTTTAATGCAAAATCATTGTTTTTCAGCAGAAAAATCACAATAACTCCGTTATTTGTTTCAAATACGTCATCAGATTAAAGTGACGAAAATGCCAATCATCTCTTTCGTTAAATAGTGTTCTGTGCTTTTATACTACAGCCAAAGTAATTAGAATAAAAATAAGTCAATGTGTGGGATTGTTTTTTGTTTTTGTTTTTTTTTTTTTTTTTGGGGGGGGGGGCGTGATTGTGACCTTTGGCCTAGGGCGTTAAAAAGTGTTAATCCGGGCCTGTGCCTGCCTGTTGTTCTATAACAGTTGGTAAATTGAATTCAGTTTTCACACTGATTAGACCAAAACCACTGTTCATTTTCATGTAAAAAATTTAAACACAATTAAAAAAGTTTTTTTTAAAGTTTAAATCTTTGTTTAAATTCCATGTTAGGACATAAGTATATACATTTTTTGTTGCCTCAATAAATTTTAGCTCCTGGTGACCATTATAAGAACATTAGGTGTAACAAGGAATATTTTATATCAATATTAAGGTTTTATAATGGTTTGTTTCGATTTTATTTTGACCTAATTATATCCTTAGTGCCCAAAACAACTAACAGCTACTCTGTCATTTTTCAGTTTCGAACCAACTTTTAGAATTTAAGGTAGCACTTAAAAAGTACAAAAAAAAATGTGCTTGAGTCAATAAAGTCACTTTATTAAGTTTATTGTAATTATGTTAAATTAATACTTAGGCAATTATGAAATTTATCGTTATATCAATGCCGTTATTGGAAATTCCATTATTCTGCAAACGATATTAAAAAATATTTTGCCAAATAAAATTTAAATTTAAAAAGTAAAATAAATAAAAATTGTCGTTTCATTTGACGTTGCTTTATTTAAAGTGCATCTCAGCATATCAAAGAGGGCCAAACGTTTCTTTGCATCAAAAGCTACTAAAAGAAAATTTTCATTAAAATATTTTAGTGGAATAATTTATTTCTTTAATAAAGTGATTAACTTTAAATACTGTATAATGATTTAAGATATGCATTTCTGAATAACATTTAATAAGATTCTTCATTTTAAATAGTAATTATAATACATTATTTTACACTCACATTAACCTTTATAAAATGCTAAATCACAAGAAAATAACCCTCATTATCTTACATCCAACAAATCGTTCCTGAAGATATATTCAGAAAACTCTCAAACAAACAAATACAACTATAAATATCCTAGCGCCATGAATGCAACTAAGTGTAATAGGCTATAAAAGACAGATTTCATTGATGAAGTGCCGCGAGATGGGTTTCTTCCGTGCACCCGAGACTTTGTGTCTTCACATTCAAAGTTATTTATTTGATTGCTTTCTTCTTTTCGATCCATTGCAATTTGTATAGCAAATAGTCTAATTCTTTATATTGTGCATATTTACGATTATTTTAAGTCCAGTTGTTATTGAAATATGGTTTCAAAAATTAATTTATGAGTAATTATAACTCACCTTATGTGAAAAACGCATAAACAACAAATCTTATACTCTAAAACAAGCTCCGTTTGTAGTTTTTTTCTCTCCAAAGATTTTTTATTTTTTTATTGAATATGGGGGTTGTGGCCTCCAGAAATCGATTCTAGCTGGTCCCATAGCTGGGGAAAATCCTATTTTCGCGCTAGAGCCATTCAAAGATCCCATGTTATCCTTATGGAGATTTTTAAATTGAACAAAAATCAGCTGATAACTGTAGATAAAATAAACCAATGTGTTACATCTTTAACCTGTGGTTTTAGGAAAATCATACCAATGTGCAGCAAACCTTCCGCCTGGCGAGTGAGCGGAGCGAACGAGCTTTGTGTGAGAAACGAAAGTAATCATTTTACCGAGCTTAAGCTCCGTCCCCGTGGTACTTATCTTTAAGAATGTTAGGACATTTTGGTGGTGGTAATAAACATACATGGGTTTCTTGAATCCTCTCCTTCACTATGCATAATGGAAAATATTATTTGTAAACATTTTATAGAATTAAATACATTTATTAATAAATGTTGCGCTTTTCAAATGCGATAAATTTCATAATTAGTTATCATAAGTCTCTCTAAATGACGTTGTTTCTTTATGACCATGACCTTGATCTTGAGGACAATGCCAAACAATGGTTCCATAATCAACAGTACAGACAGTCCTTGGAGTTCAAAGCCTTCCTGTTTATTCATAAGTCTAGAGATAATACCAGCTGTAACGCGCTTATCACATACATGAACTTGTTAACTGTTTCATTTCGATCCCGTAATGATTTTTGTTCAGATTCAGATTTCTGTTTGAGTTTTAAGTAAAAAATAAAATAAATCAGAAATCATTTTTTTAGAGATGATTCCTTCTAATCAAGAAAGACGTGTTTCAATTATGCTTGTACAGTAGTTGTATTAGTAAAAATATATATTTGTATGATACGTTAAGTTTTCCCCCTTTCAAACGATTTTACATCTTTAATTACTGTATAAAAACGAATTCTCTATACTCACATAATGATAATAAGGTAAATCTTTTGGTCCAGTAATATAACATGGGTCTTAATCATATAGGATACAATAAAATTTAAATAGTTTTCCTATACATTATAAAAATACTTGCATTAACTAAATGATCTAATGGTGGGTTACCAGACGTCCGGGTTTATCCCTGACGGTTCAGGTTTCAAGGGTGTGTCCGGTGTCCGTTATGGGGTTGTTGATTGTCCGTATTTTAAAATCTTTTGCAACACTGTAGGCTATTTTTGACAACAAACACATTATAAGCAGTAAAATACACGTATGTTAGTCCACAAGTATAACATTAAATCGTGTTTAAATTATTCCTAGTGATCGTCAAAGTAAAATTTAATGTTGAAACCAATAACACATGCCAACTTGTGTTGTGTACAGTTAGTCCCTAGGAAAAGGCCTAGGCCTACTCAGTGTTCCTGTACTTGTATTGGGGACTATTTATAAAGTGTTTCTATTTTTTTCTGACTCTTTAAGCTTTTGGTCCCATGGGAATGGAATAAGAATATATGATCGAAAATAGCAAATAGCAAAAATAGCAAAAATAGTAAAAATAGCAACTTGAGATAATTTTTCTTTCTTTAGGAATTTTCAAGATTGTGTTGTTAATTGGCATAAAACAATTTTTAGGTACTTGTTTTTGAATATTTTTTATTCCATAACAACTTCATGCATTATTGAAACGCTTAAATATGCGTGTTTCTCTTGCACAATACACTCAGCATAAAATATTTTAAAATTATAACATTTACGGTGTAAGAGGGTGGAGGTGGTGCAAGTGAGGGCTTGTCAATTGTACCCCAAAAATGTCCTGGTTTGACCTAAATCTGGCAATCCTATAATGGAATTCACGATGACGTCATAGGGTCATGTGACCTTAGTAGTGTCAAATTGTTGGTGCTGGCTCAGTTCAAGGTCACCTGAGGGATGACGTCATCGAGGTCAATGACCTCACCGATGACGTCATCGATGACGTCATCGATTGCGTCATCGATGACGTCATCACCTATGACGTCATTTCGATGACGTCACACCCATGACGTCACAGAAATGACGTGCTGATGACGTCATCACCCCTTACGTCATCAAAATGACGTCACCGACGCCACTAAGGTCAAGGTCACGCCGAAACTTAAAATTTTTTGGCACTTTTACCGTTTCTCGCACTACGCTCCGAGTTTCAGTCAGAGTCCCCGTGACCTTGACCACTTGGAGCGAATTTTCGACGAGAAACGGCAAAAGTGCCAAGTTAAACTCGAGTTTCTGACATGACCCTGCCTAAATGGGCAATCGGTTATCCCTCAGGTGACCTTGAACCAGCACAACACCAACAATTTGATATTACTGTGACCTTGAAAACCTAACAACGGAGCGCCGACACCGATGCGCACCCCACGACAGCCACCGAGTTACTGACTGCCAGGCTCTGTGTACTCTAGGTATATGGGGAAGTGGAGGGGGAAATCTCAAGGTCATCCAAATGGAGTTTTAAAAAAGTTGAAGAGTAGAAAGACTACTCTTGTGCTTCCTGGGCGACCTCATCAATCTCTAATGGATCTGTAAACCAATCCGATCTGTAGCGGCAGGAGTCCAGAAAACAGGTGCACCACCCATCAGGTTGTCCGTAGCATTTCCGACAATTGGTAAGATTGGAGAAGTGAAATTTAATACACCGCTGCGGACAACAAGTATAAAAGTATTTGGATTTGTAGATTTTGAAAGTTTGTAGTACCGGCGGTGGCAGCTGTTGGTTCTTGCATCTACACCTGCAACATCCGAAGCATTCACATTGCCGGCAGGCCAGCCCATCCACTTGCCACTTTGGTAAGAGGAAACACTTATCCTCACAGCAATAGGTTGTCCCGTCTCTTCCTCCCAACGCTTCTTTGCACAATATGTGACGCCTTGTATCTCCAAACACCTATGCTCGCAACATGAGATGCGCTTACTTTCCATAGTTGATGTTGCTTTGACGAGGGAGCACGATGAAGTGATGCTGTGGTCAGTGGGAATGGGGTTTATATAAACTAAGGTGAGTGGAGGGGGAAAGGTCAAGGTCATCCAAATGGAGTTTTAAAAAAGAAAAGAGTAGAAAGACTACTCTTGTGTATCTATAGCGATTTCATTGATAGTGAGTGCTTCTGTATGCCAAGTTGATCTGTACTGACAGGCTCCTAAATAATGTTTGCAAAAACCTGCAAAATGATTGTTGCACAATTTGCAGCCAGTTAGCTGTTTTAATGTGAATTCAATGCAACGTTCAGGGCAACAAGTGTACTTATGCCCTCTCATCTGGTACACATGGAATGTCTTCAACTCCGGTTTCGGCTTCTTCCAAGACTTGCACTTACACATGCATTGACCAAAAGCTTCACATTTTCTACACGCCAGGCCATCCGCAACATCAATGTCATTCGGCCATGAAAAACATTTCCGTTCGCAACAGTAGTTGAGTTGACTCTCCATGTTGCTGTGGTGAAGGTGCGCGATGAAATGATGCTGCAGTCATTGAGAGTGCACCTTAAATAAACTCAGTGGAGGGGGAAAGGTCAAGGCCATCCAAACGGAGTTTTAAAAAAGATAACTAGTCGTCCTCTTCCTCCTCCTCATCCGTTGTACTTAGAGAGCTGTCAGACGAAGAGCCCCGTGCAGGTGCTCCCCAGATGAAAAACAAATCAATCTTAAAACGAAGACCAGGATCTTGCATCATCAATTCCTTTAATTTGTCACATACTAAGTCGACCTTGTGTAAGGTGTCAACAACAAGCTTCCAATTCGTTGGTTCAATATAACTTGTAGTAGAGTCTGCCTCGCTGATAACCACATCCTCCGGCCGTATTGGAGTGTAAAGATGTGTAAAGTTCTTCGGCTGTAGCTGAGGTTCAGGCTGGCTGGAAGTAGAAGGTTGAGTGTGGACCCCTGTCGCATCGAAATCCATAGTCATTCTACATTCAATGTTGGGGTTTTCGTTTAATACATACACCAATTTCTCATGCAACATATCCACTTCTGCCGAGTCTTGCAGATGAACATTCCAGGAAAATGGCCATTCTTCATCCGTAGTGGAGTCAACTTGAGAAAGAGTGCTGTCCGCCATGATAGCTAAGCAAGGAATGATGTGAGCTACAGACTGTGGTAACAGTATTGAAAAGTAGAGGGGGTAAACTAAAAGTATGTGGAGGGGGTATTTTCAAGGTCATTTAATTTGGGTTTTAAAAAAAGGAAATAGTGGAGGGGGAATTCTCAAGGTCATCCAATTTGGGTTTTAAAAAAAAGGAATGAAGGTTACTCCTCTTCAGCCTCGTTGTCCCCCACATCTTCATTAGCCTCATCTTCATCGACGTCAGACTCGCCGTAAGGGTAGATCGGGGACATGGGCGAATATTGTGGAGATTGTTGACCGTTGTTATCGTCCCCTTGCATTCTGACTTGGGACCAATCATAATTTAAATTCATTTGTATTATGATTCCAGGGTTGTCCCGCAGTATTTCCTTCATCCGTTCGCAAATTGTTTCCAAATAGTGTACACTATCGATCGACAGTGTCCAACCCGTACTTGTACCAACATCAGTAGTGGAGTCAGCTTGGCTGATGGTGTTGTTGTCTGCCATGGTTGCTTGTCGGACAAGGAATGACGGTTGATGTGATGCTCATGCAGGAACATGGTGAAGTGGTGGGGGGTGTGGTGGAGTAGTGGGGGTATTTTCAAGGTCATCCAAACGAAGTTTTAAAAAAAAGGAAAACCTACAAAGTGACATTGAAACTTTCCAATTGATGGTGGCGAGCGTTTTCTTCTGCAACCTTGCCGACACATGTGACTATGCCATACAGTATGAAAAGTACAACCATAATAAGGCCGAACAATAAAAGATAGCCGTTGACTATCATGATATTTTCTGAGTGGATCTGCTTTCTTCTTATCGCCCTCTCCTGCATCCTCTTCTCCAACTCGTGGACGAAGTCACAACACGCGTGAGGACATCTTTCATCTGTTGGTAGGTTTGCCATTGTTGATGTTGTCGATGTGGCTGTTGAAGATGGAATGAGGTTTCCAATTGCGATGTGCCATGTACACCAATAGTCAAGTGGTGGGGGTAACAAAGCAGCGGAGGGGGAAGTTTCAAGGTCATCCAAATTGTGTTTTAAAAAAACCTATCTTGTTACTGAGCTTATATGTCAGTAACAAGATAGGTGTTTTTGCTCTTTTACTTCTTTAATATAATGAAAAAATATACATATTCTACAATGGTTAGGACAAGAAATACAACTGCTAGTCAGCTGAAGTAGTCCAAGTTGTCTGGCTCGGTCTTCATCGACGCCGGTGAGGAAGCTGTCGAGGAGTGTCCAGGCTCTTCCTTTGGCTGCCGGGTGTTCCGTATATTGCAAGCGTAAACCTGCACGTTTATACGGTAGCCTCGTGCCACCATCAACTGCAACTCCTTGTACAAGTCGTTTAGCTCCTGCTGAGTCTTGATGCTCACCTCCTCGTAACTTGCGCAACTAACGTTCAGAGACATCTTGATGTTGCTAGGTTGGCTGCTGGAGTAGAAATGAAGCCGAGGCACAGCGCTTGGAGGTACATGAAAAAGTGGTGGGGGTAATAGTGGTGGGGGTATAGAAAATCCAATTAAACAGTTCTAAACTTTTTCCATCGATACAATGGAATGGAACAAATAGCGCAGGTGTCCTTGTAATTTTCAAATCGAAACAGTGGCGCTAGAAATCCGAATTGTTTTATACCACCATCCTGTACGAATCGCCGAAGGTCTCTGACGGCGGCCTCGCCACAAGGCCTACAAAACTTTTCCCCGTCGTGGAACTTATACCAGGAGTATTCCGAATACCCTGTATTTTCCCTCCTGTAGCGTTTGACATCTTCTTTTATTGTTAGTGGGATATTGTCTTGTAAACATGTTGGGAACAAGTCCTTGTGAGTTATAACTCGTTGTATGCAAAGCTCGTACAAGGTGCTCATCGTTTGCTAGTTGGCAACAGACTGACCGTTTTTCGCATCCAAGCAGGTTTGAATCCTAGTGCGGTAGTGGGGGTAATTACAGTAGTGGGGGTAATTGTGAAATGCAAAGGTCAAAGGTCAAGGTCACCCGCGAAGTTTAAAAAAAAATGCAACATATCAATACGTGAAGTCTGTCACATATTGATATGTTGCATTTTTTGTTTTTTTTTATTTTTTTTGTCTTTTATGATTCGTTTATTTATAAAACATTACAACAACAACATATGTACAACATTAAAACTTAAATCTAACACTGCTGCTTGTCAGCGATGTGGATGGTCAACTCTGTAGAATTGCTACCCGTGCAGCCGTGGGACACCAGGTATAGACACCCGGGTTGAATAGAGCGAAGATCCTCGTTTTGTAGAAGATGGACGAATCTCTTGGGCAGGTACACCTGGAACTTTGGTTCATCCCCCGGAGTAAACGGTGCCTCGCTGAGACTGCAGCAGATGGCCTCCCCAACTGTAGTCTCCATCTTCTTCATAGCATGGATTATGTAGTGCTTCTCGTCTTTTAGTTCCGAGCACTTCTTTACAGGTAATATTGTTGACTTGGAGTGAGCATTGAACTGCTCGACCAAAGTCTGAAGGAACTGGTGAGATGCCATGGTCAGGTTACAGATCGTCTTCTTGCTCGGAGATGTTGTCGTCTCGGAATCTCGAGTAATACTCATGCCAGGTCCCTGTCTGCTCCCCACTTATATACTCTCCGTTACCCCCACCACTCCCCAATTCCCCACTTTGAAGGTAAGAGGCGAGTTTATAGGCATTTTTCAAAGCGCAATGTCTATCTTTATCATGTTCTGGGCTTTTTGTACAAATACATATGGTTTCCAGCATGTATTGATAATTCTTATCCAATTCCACATCATTAACCGGAACATGAGTAAATCCTTCGATCCATCTTTTCTTTTCCAGCCCCTTTGTGTAAATATTGGTAAACTTGTCTGAAAAGTGATGCATAATGTGATACAAGTCCGTGTAACTTGTAAAACCATCATACCAATCGATATGATGGAAGTGTTTTGAAATCCATCTGTTGGTAGTAGCGGCTTTACTAGTTAAAGACGAATAAGAACATGGTGGTTTAAATAAAAACGAATAAGGAACACTTGTATTCATGTCCAAAAACACAAGTTCTTTTATAATGAATCTATCATCATTACCACGAAACGCTTGAAACTCAATAATACCAGGCTTGGACTTTACTTGTTGTTCTTCTCCCTTGTCCATTTTGAAGGTCACACGTCTGCTCATTACGAAGTCAGGAGGTCAACTGATTTCCACACCACGGTAGGTACTACTTTTATACCAGGCCGTACAGTTGTTGGCGCGTTGGTGTATATTTAACGTGGGCACCGTCCCCAATAGGCCTAACCCCACAAAATGTTGGTTATTGTTTTAAAAACTAACCATTGTCATTTAAGTTTCCATCTTTATATTTTCCTTATTTTCATTTTCATCACTAACACTTGATTCTTCTCCTCCATCTTCCTCTTCTTCCTGTTTTACTGATTTCTTATGTAGTTGAGCGTACTTTTCCAATTGTCTCCACATCTGTACTTCATGAGGAACTCTATTAAATATAGAAGTATCCACAGGTCCGTATAATATAGGTGCGTCCGGTTGTTTGTCCAAAGTGTCTTCCAGATAATCTTTAATAATCGAACTTGAAAACACCAGTTGTCTCAAGTATCTTGTTATAGGTTCAGTAGCACAAGTTAAAATGAAAAACTCCTCTCGATTAAGTTGAATTTTGTTATCATGTCTTGTTGTGTCTCTAAACCGTAGCTGATGATCACCACGTTGTTTAATGATATCAATTTCCACATTTGAATCCAAAAGTCCTACTCTTGTCTTTCTTCCAAACATGTTACTACTTAAATAGCATTCTAGTAGATGCAAATGTTTCATAAACGATTCCCAAGCACTGTCCGTAAACAAAATCATTTTGGGTCCATGAGTTAAAATTACAGTAGGTGAATAATCTGTAGATTTCATAACACCGATTAAAACACTTTTATCCAAACTGGAAGAGATTGGGTAAAATATTCGCAAAAATACCTCACTCAATATGTTTGGAGAAATATTATCTTCAATATCCCTTTTTCTCTTTTGTATAGTCTTTCTTCTTTTACCTTTTTCTTCAACATTATTACTGGCGTGAAGTTGTCCGCAAACGTTTTGTTCACCTCCTTCCTGGTGACCTTGAGGATCTAAAAACTCAGATATCTCCTTCTCAATATCTACCACATTTTCAGGTGTACCACTAGGAGAAGCCATATTGAATACGATGCTACCCATACAACAGTAGGCAACAAACTGATGAGGAGCGGTCTGTACGCTCTGCTTTTATACTCGCGGAATGAAACAAAACCGGTTCTTACAATACATTTTTAACAATTCCAGTTAAAGGTGTGTATGTTACGATTTTATCATGTAGAATTAAACAGTATGCAGTTGTATTAGCTGGTATAGCATCGTTGAATTCCATTTCTATTTTTATATCCACACTTGAAGACTTTACTGATTCATTTTGTTTAGAACAATCGATTACAACTATTGGGTAGGCATCGAAATATTTGTCAGGTGGTAATAAAGGTGTATTTGTTTTACCGTAATATGAACTTTGGAATCTCGCGTACATATCGTACAATATACTGTATTTCTTCTTAGTGAATGACACATTTAAATTGTCGTATGGAAAGAATTGTGAATTTAAATAAACTTTAATATTTTTCAAGTCACAATGATCAAATTGTCCTGCATGTTTAGTAATGGCGTCTCTTCTACCTGTTTGTAAACCAAATATAATATACCTGGCTCGTTCTAATAATAATAATAATAATAATAATAATAATAATAATAATAATAATAATGTTTATTTCTCCACAAGTAATACAAATATTACAAAGAAAAACTTAAAATTATATTGTACTTCTAAACAAAATCTTGCAGAAAAATAATTCGTTCTACATAATTCGATGTTTTAACAGTCCAAGTGTGTCGATCCGTAGTAGGTAAACTGGGATGCTCATGAAATTCCCAACTTCTAAATGGAATAACAATATCACGATCGGCTTTTAATTTTCTTAAAAGTAGCATTCTATGCTCGTCAGCCAATTTAACATGTGGAACTCTCCATACAATTTTGTCTAATTTTAATTTCCATTCTAAAGTCGCATCTGTAGTAGCATCTGCAGCTTTAATAATGTCTTTATCGTTAGAAGATCTCAACAAAACTAATTCTTGTTTAACGTTTAATATTATTTTCCTATAATCTTCAGCAAAACCAAGCAGCAAACGTAATGGAATATGAAAATCAAAATATCCATTTGGATTTGGAGTGATCGTGTCAATCGTAGGTAATACCCATCCGGCAGGTTTAAGTAAATTGGTTTCATTGGGTGTTATAGATGTTAATCCTTTTAAAGTTGTCGTAATACCTACTTTTTTAGTGGAATCAACTGTTACACCTGATATTTCATATCTAATTTCATCAAATAGGAAAGCCATAGGATTATTTATAAATGGAACTGTTGTACCAACAGTAGTACCGTCCTTTTTAGTAACTTGTCCTTCAATATACAAGTAACTTTCACATGGTAGTGTGTAAATGTCTTGATTTTGTATGGGAATACGAATTTCATCGTTATTGTTTAATTTCGATGAAGTGTAAGGGTTGTGGGTGTGATATTCTTTTTCCCATAGGGTTTCGTCGAATGTTGGACCCTGCGCTATATCCAGTATATCCATACTCGGTTAATTTTAATCCAATTCTCTCTAAGAAACGAATGTTCTCGCGTGTTAACTCCTCCACAGCTGAAGAGCTACTAATGCGGTTTCCCGTAGGTTGTTCGCTTTTAAATGTTAAACCCATGGTTTTGTATTAAAGTGTCGATTTTAAATGTAATCTAATCGTAATAGGCTCTTCTCTGAAGTCTACCAAGTTACCGTCTTGATCCAATACGCTCAACACGATGTCTGAAATGAAAGTGGTGTTCAACGGTAGATATACCAGGTTTTGTGGCTTTTCAACAATTTTAAATCCAGGTGGTACACTTGGGTAAAAAGTATGTATGATGTGGGTGTTAGCCCCATCCCTGTAAGCACCTTGTATAATGTTACAAGTTATGTCTATACTATTGACTTTTAATATTGTTACTGTTTTCTTACCGGAATGTGTTACATCTGGTTGTAATACAGGCCCATCGTTGGAAAATCCTAATAAATCACCAATTGAGTTTGGTTGAGTGAAATCTATATAATATTTGGAAGTAATTTCAGCTTTCATCGTATTATTATTACCTTTTAATGTTATATTGTCTTTTCCCATTTTAGTTTGCAAAAATTCATTTATATGATCAATTTCATAAGAACCTGTGGGTAACCTGCACTCTTGTAAGTCTGTAAATTTTCCACTGGCATCCTTTCCCTTATAATAATGCAATATGTTATTTTTACCTTCCGTAACATTGGGAATAGAGTTGTACGTTGTAAAATCCAATAGTGCCGCCTCCCAAAACCTTCCTTTTTGCAAGCGTAACGCTGGAAAAAGGATACTTCGTAAATTGGACGATTTTCCTGTTAATGATACCGTATAGGAAGACATCTCAATAGTGACTGATACTTTTAGCTAGAAATTCCAAACATAAATGGCCGCATATTGAAGTATTATCAGGTTGTTCTCTTTTATAGTTATAATATATGTTTTTAGCAGATTTAAAGTAATTTTGAAGTTCTTTTGGTGGTGGCAAATTACCGAAACTATCAAAATAATATACATTGTTATTTAGTTTCTTATAACAAACCCAATGGGTGCCAGGCCCTTCAGTATTATCCAAATTTACAATTCCAGTCTCATTTTGCCACATTTTCTTTGGTAAACTGTCTTTCATGAATACACCGCGGAAAAATGGTATTTTTAAACAGGAAATATATTTAAATAATTCAACATTGGTTAATGCTTTATGTGGTATGACCAATTGATTTCTTTCATTTAATATGCACGATAAGGTCTTAGGTAAAGTCCTGCCCCGTTTTTTACCATTGACCACACGGTGGGCTTCTTCTTGCCTTTTCTTGTAGATCGCCGTCTTCTTTTTAAATTTCCTCCATGTTTTCTTGTGGTTGACCTCCTTTTTACTCTCCTTCTCCTCCTTCTTCCACCTCCTACTGCTGTTTTAGCCTTCATACCTGCTGTTACTGCTAAAGCTGCTGCTTTTTCTGCTATGCTAGCGTCACTTGATTTTACTCGTTGCCAAGCTATGTCCGCAAGCTTTTTGTCAGCTATTGATCTATTTTTTGAATCGGCAAACGTGGAATATGCGATATCGTGTTCTTTACAAGCCTGATCTAACTTGTTTATGCCAGGATCGCCTCTTTCCAGTCGTTTTTTCAATTTAGTTCCTGGTCCGCAATACTGATAACCTCCTGGTATATGAAATTCGTATGGTAATGCGTCTATTGCTCTATTTACTATGGATCCTACTGGAATTTGTTTTAAAGCTTTACTTAACAGAGAAACCGCTGTGGACGTGATCCCACCTCCTTTTCTTGCAGTGTCTCGATATGGACTGATGTATTTGAACGTCATTATTGTCCTTTTATAATGGCAATGTGCAACTCATGTGTTAACTCTATGACAGGTTGCACATAAATGAAGTCATTTATTAAGTTATTTACTTAAATATCAATATCACCCCAATCTGATGATCTAAACTGTTTCGTTTTAGGGTTAATAAAGTATTTATTATAAATTTCTCGTTTAATATACTCACCTCTCATGGATTCATCATAAGTATTATGACCTGATTTTCCTTGAAGAATATCTGGTGTAAAATGATTGTGTAAATCAAATATCGCATTACCTAAAACTTTTACAAGAAAATTAACAGTGACAGCATTATCTACATGTTCAGGGTCTTTAAGGTTTGTTATACGTTTATTATTACAATTATACACTTTACTATCCTTTAATGATGTTGTAATGGTCTGTCCTACAGTTGCAGCATCATTTGCTTCTCTTCCTTGTCCCAAGTCTCTTATCACTCTATTATTACATGTAAACCATCTAAAATATTTATCTGGATCTAGATGTACGGTTTGTGATAAAGCAGCTGCATCATGTTTTTCATAACCCCATCCCATATTTGATAACTTTTTATCCATGCAATCCCAAGCATCATTTTTGTATGTTAATAAATTAAATTTTTCATTACCTTGAATAAATTCATCCCCTTGCTTCGATACTACTTGATCTTGTTTTACAAAAGAGGTTGTTTCTTGTTTTAAGGTTTCCATCATTTGTCCCACTGTTGCACCATCTGATGGCGCCGAACCATCTTTAACATTTGCTAAACAATTATTAAAACAATCTATAACCCCTACATCACGTATGATGCAATGATCTTTAATATATTTTAGATTTACAGCATCGTTTTCAGTTTTTGGATAGCCTATATCATTAATAACAAATTTATAAAAAGAAAATCCATCTTTTGTCTTTTCAGGTATCAAAGAATGTAAATAGCGTCTATTTACGCTGTCTTTTGCATCTTTAGGGTCATCTACGTTGGATATACGTTTATTGTTAGCACTATACGTTTTCCCATTGAATTTTAACGTATTTTTTAATTCAGATGACAAATAACCTTTGTTTATTGCATCACCGTTTTGATTTGGTTTACCAACGTTGATGATTCTATGATCTTCTGCGTCATATGTGTTATTTTGTAGTCTTAATGTTGGCGATATCTTTTCCTTTAATATTTTTAGATTTATTGCATCGTTTTCATCCGTAGGATCTTTTATGTTTTTTAACCTTTTATTACTCATATCATAATCTCCATCAGGTGTTTGTGGTAAACCAGCACTTCTTTTTAAACTATTGGCATAATATAACCCATCCGAGGAGTAACGTCCGAACTTGTCGACACTCATGGTGCAACTGAATAGTATTCTAGGGAGTAACGCATTTTTATGAGATTACCCCACGGTTTCGGAGTTCATCCACTAAAGCCACCCATTCGTTTTCCAATCCAGTATGACCCGCTTCTTTAGCTTCATGTATTAGTTTCATTCTATCCACCAATTTATTGATATTATTGTAATAAATCACATTTGTGTTATATAGTTCCTTCATTAAACCTGTACCCGTAACGGACTTACTTCTTTTTCTTCGTTCCTGAGCACTTACATCCAAAGTGGATGCCATAAATCTTCGTTTTACAGGTTTTCTTTGTGTTAACGGCATTGTTTGTCTTCTAGTTGGTATTAACTTGGATACAAATTCTTTATATTTTAAAGACTTAGATCTAAAAGGAGGCTGGTCAGGTAAATACTTTCTTCTATATGCATTTGTCTGTTCCAAAATATTTTTATATGCTTCCATGTCTTTTTCTTTCACTACCGATACTGAAGGCTTATTTTCAAATAATAATTCAAATAATCCTTTTGTGCCCTTATACCTTTGATCACCAATGACAATATTATCATGTTCGTCAACGTTTAACGGGCTATTACCTATCATTAAACCGTCTTTTGTTAATCTCGCTCCATAACTATGGTAATTCTTATTAGGAATTGTTCCGAGTAACATTTTTACCATGTATTTCCTTCCTAAAGGTCCTTTGTTATGAATGTTTTCACCCAACAAGCTTATGTTTGACGGACCTTCCCTTGTCTCTTCTTCTTTTTCCTCTTCACTAGCAGTTGATACAACTTCATGTCCTCTTTTGGCTTTTACTTCATATAATTCTTTTATTCCACTATAGTCCGGTGATTCTAGCTCTCTTTCGGGTTCTCCACCGGTAAAACCACTATACGTAGAGGATTCCAGGTCTTCATCACTAAAATCTTCTGATTTTACATTTTCTCTTTCAAACTTCGTAATAGGTGCAATCGCATCTCCTTCCAATACAGGTTTAGCAAATTTTTTGTTTAATTGTTTCAAGGGTTCAGTAATAGGTTTAAAAGTAGATTCAAGGAATTTCTCCCTCTCGCTAATACCTAGTTTCAATGCTCTGTTTTTAGCCCGAATAGAATCACTAAGTGATTTTATTTCTTTTACTAATTTTTCTTGGTTAACCATGTTTGTAGCAAGACGTGTTGTACAACAATGAATAGTTTATACCATGTTCAATGTATTAATATAAATTTATCAAATCCTATCCTGTATCGACCATTGTTTAGCGGTTGTTCCTTCATAATTGTTAGGAACCCATACTTTTCAGCCCAAGCCTTTCCACATAACTCTTTAAATCGTTCAAATGTCATATCCGCATTTACATGATCAAAATATATATGTTTTAGGTTGGTTTCGTCCTGTTTAAATACAATTAACATGTTTGCATTGTCTCTAATAAGTTGTTTTGGTATTTTGCTGTAAGTTTGACCAATATAAATGCTATCTATGTTGTTATGTCGACCCATAGCGAAGTAATTTCTTATTGTGTTTTGGTTTTCACAAGATACATCGTCGAATATGAACACGGAGAATGGTTTAGCTTCTTGTGGTTGCATGACACTCTCGCTTGCATTAAACTTTAAATATTTAACTTCAGGCACATTAGTCAGTATCTTTTCCAATAATTGATACTTTGGTTGTTGTAGTGATTTTGAAAATACATATAGATTGTTAAAACGTAATCCTTTAGGGTTTGTAATCAAATTGAATACTACATTAGTTTTTCCACAGTTGGAAGGTCCGGTAACCAGACAACGAACGGTGTTTGGTAACAAATTGCCATGTTTCCCACTATTAAATTCTGAATTATCCACCGTGAGTTCATCTATATTATTAATAGTAAAACTCTCTTTTTGTGGTACTATCTCCATCCTTTGTAATGGTTCAACCTAAAATGATTCTCTATCGTTATATCAAATCCTTTTTAGGTATCCAAGAATCTTCCGTCTTATTAAATCCTAACCATCGTACTTTGACCTTATCTTTTTTCCGTTGCAACACCTTTTCAACTAAATATACATCGCCTACTGTTGATTTTAACATTTCATGTCCATAAAACCCTCCTTCAAGCAATTGTCCTTTATTATCTTTTAAAATATATGTCTCAGGTACTGTAGGTTGTACTTTGAATACAGTAAAAACCTCATTGGTCCAATTTGGCAGGTATCTTTTACTGAATACACCTTTATATTTACTTATTCGCACTTTATCACCCACATTAAATTTTTTAGGCTTTAGTTTTTCAACTTTTGGTTTAGTATTCGTTTTTATACGTTTTAATACAAGGTTTTCATTTTTACTAGTTACTTGGTTTGGTTTCATCCCGATAGTCCTATGAAATTTGTTATTGTAATTGTTTATAAGTTTTGGTAACATATCAATCCATATGTGCGATCCTCTGTTGGAAAACATTTTATACATTGCACTTTTTAAAGTTCTGTTGAATCTTTCGATTATTGAAGCTTTTACCTCTGAATTGGTTGAGTAATGGTTTATATTGTGTTTTTTCATTAAATTTGCAAATTCCTTATTAAAGTATTCTTTTCCATCATCTGTTTGTAAATGTTTAATAGTATGTTTGTCTCTTTGTATAGCTGTTTCCATTGCTTTTGTAACACTTTTGCCACTTTTATCTTTTAGTGGTAAAGCATCTGCCATTTTTGAAAAACAGTTAATAACAGTCAATATGTATTTATATCCTTTATTTTGTTTGCTATAAGGAATCATTTCGATTAAATCTGCTTGATATAAATCATTAATTCCTTTTATCACCGTATTTCTTCGTGGAAACTTTCTTCTTGCAGGTTTATGAAGTTCGTTGACAATTTGTTGCTTCAAGTCCTTCATATTGCAGGTTTCAATGTTTGTTGTATCACATGTATAATCACAATGAACGTTGTCTTAAATATTCACATCATTTATATGGGTCAAGGTCATCCAAACTTGTGTAAAAAAATGGGGAACACGGCGTTGGACTTGCCGTGTTCCCCATTTTTTTACGGAAGGAGAAAGGAATAAGGTCGAAGTTGTAGAAGGACGAAGAATAGGTTACTAGTTGATAGGGTTTAGGGAGTAATGGCCGAATGGAAGAGTGTGGATTTTGTCGGGCAAAATATGTCTTTTATCATCCCGAGCTGACAGTGCTTTTTTAATTTCGGTGACACTGTAGACTTGATGCTTGAAGCTTCGGATATTGTTGAATGTTGCTGATATCGTAGTATCTTCAAACAAACAAGTCTTGTAGTGGTCAAATGTTACGTGTTTTTTCAAATAAGATGTCTTCACTCCTTTTGCTTTTTTCACTGTCGGTGTGTTGTTCTCGTGGTACATCTTAAATGAATACAATTTTGCCATCAGCGCCACTATTTCTTCTAAAGGCATTCCATTTGCTTCATCTTTGAATTTTCCAATTACTTTTTTATTTTTTTCATTAAAATTTGGATGGTTCTTCGGATAGTCAGAAAAGTCGAAATCTTCTTTGTATGGAAAAGTCCTTAGGTCTTCATACATGTCCAAAGTCTTTATCCAGTAGATAAACGCGTCCGTATCCATGTATGCGACTCCAATGTTTTCCCTTCCGTAGTGTTTAACCATTTTGTTATAATGGAAATCATACATCAGGGTTTTACTTATGTCCAAAATCGACATACCTATGTATAACGGACGGTCCATGACTATTGTTGTTTTCTTCATACTGACAGCGACTAGATTTTCGTTTATAATCATGGATGTTCCGAAATTTGGTTTTTGCACTAATTTTTCCAATTTCCTAGGATCACTCACTAATTTTACATTTTTGTGTTTTCTTTTGTTCTCCAAGGTCTTCCCAAAGATGGCATTGTTCATTAATTTATAGAAGTCCTTTTCAAATGCTGTTGTCGCTGCAGCTCTTCTTGTAGTGTTGGAATCAATATATGGTTTCAACCAACAAGACTGGGTGAATTCAATTGCTCTATGAATTCTCACTATACGTAGACCCAATTCGAGAGCCTGTTGAACTACCCAATAGTGAGCCACATAGCGATCTTTATTCTCCAAGGTCATCATCAATTTTGGCCATCTTCCTGTCGGTGAAACTTCAGTCTTGGCTAGGAGAGGCAAGTCGTAGTGATGGTCATGAAGGTGCTCCGGGTATTCAAAATCACAGTCCAAAACATAGCCTTTTGGACCATCCTTTGGAATCTGTGAGATGTCTCCGATGGTGGCCGGGTCGATCCATTTGAAGTCAGCGTAGGGAAGCGGATTTGACATTGCCCAACCATAAAGGTTGTTTGCGTCAAAGTAGCCAAGGTAGACCGATGGTTGTTGCTCGTCGAAGCCGGGGATGTACTTGTTGTTGGCTTTGACATGACGTGTTACAGCTTGTGTCAAACCGCCCCGTACACCAGATTCCATCATGAGCACCATATCAATATCCGTTAGAAGTTCCAGTCGACAGTTGGTTGACTTTAGCATAGCTTGCCATGCTAATCCTGGAGATGTGTACGAGTGTAGAGGGTCCAGTCCATAGGCGGAGAAGCAGGTGTTTCGAAATTCTTCCATCACATCGCACAGCAGAGTTACGTCCAATTTTATATAAAAGTCAGAATATTCCCCTAAGGTTTGAATGTTTAGTTGGTTCCAAACATTACAAGCATGATTGTAGTCTTCAACGGAGATTTCACTTTCGTTTAATTTGCTGTTGAAGGCTTCAATCGGTGGCAGACTGGTTTCTTCGAATTTTTCTGCAGACGTTATGTAATCATAGGGGAAAACTCCTTTCCGTAATACTAGGTCTAATTTATCTTCAGGTACAATTTTTCTGGTTTCTTTTAGGTCTTCTCTTCTTAGGTTCTCTGACAATTTGGCTAAACTAGATGCCATAAATCTGTAAGAGTCTACGAAGCGAAGTTTAATTTTACCTACTGTTTTTGAAAAGCTGATGTACTTTTCCAATGTTGTAGCAAGAACATCAATTTTACCATCATCTCTTCCTAATTCTGGAATAATAAAGTGGGAGTCGTAGCCGCTAAGATTGTGTAAAACGACAGGAATAAAGTTTGGCAGTTTGTAATTTATATTGCATGAATTACAAGCAGCTCCTCTGTATAACCCTGTCAGGTGATCGTGATCTCTTACTTTTGGATTTTCTTCACTAAACATCTTCTTGCATAAATAGCATCTTGTCGCTAAGTTGTATTCTTCTTGTTGATTTTGGTTTAAAGGTTCCATAGGTACAATATTACCGAACAAGCGTTGAACCTTTCCAGCAATATCGTACAGTTGGTCTACAAAATACTTAGCGGCTTCTTCACCACGGTAGAGTATTGGAGTGGATGTTAAACCATAGTCTTGCAATTGGTTTTCAGACAAGGTTGATTTAACTAGTAAACAAAAACTGTTGGGCTGATGCAACTGATATTTTGTTCTTCTAGTCACTTCGCCGTCCGGCAGCTCCTGTGGTACTAACGTTGATTCAAAATCTGCGTAGACCACTAGTGGAATTCGGTATTGGTGAACTGTCTTGTTAAATTGTATTGAAGCTCGGGTAGGCGGTGGAAGACTTATCTTTACTTCATAGTTCTCGTTGCAAAGTCTTTTATGTTCCAATAACCAGTCCAATCCTCCACGTCTTGAATCTTTCCAAGAAAAGCAGAAACATCTCTTGCAAACTGTAATCCTATTTACTCTTTTGGTCAATTGTTTTACAACTAACGCTTCAAAGTCTTTTATCCATACATAATGGGAAATTTCACCCTTGGTTATCAATAGCAAATCCGTATGGTTTCTTTGCTCAACCTTTACTACCCGCAAAGGATAAACGTTGTTGGAATCATCCAGACCAAAAACATTGACTGAAACGCCAGGATTTTTCTTTTCAAATTTGCCAATATCTTTTAAAGTAACTGGGTAAGTAAGACCTTGAAAGTTGTAGCGGTGTTCATTTTCGTAGTATTCTCTACCAACTCTACAAGGATTGTTTTTAACATACTTGGTTAACATTGCATACTTGAAACATTCATTACCCTCATTTTGAACATTTCTACACGAGTTAGTGTTTTGGATTTTCTTTGGTAGAGGGATAAAACTACTACCTCTTAAACCATATCCATGTTTATGAACCCTAACATCCATACCTTCGATTGATGACAAAGTCCATCCAGATCCTCTTCCTTCATGTTCTTGGAGTTTGGTTATAAGTTCCTCCAAGCATTCTTCAATAATATCATCAATGTCGGAGGTGAAGGTAAGGGTTCGATTTTTGGTAATGAATGCTCTCAATGCTGTTTCACCATCAGTATTGTTAAACATAGCCTCTAACACCATTCCAAATTTAATAAAATTTAGCCTTTGTAATTCTTCCCTCAACGTTTGACCAACAAGTTCCTTAGCCTGGGTTATAAATGTTTCCAATTCCAATTGAACGTTATTAATTTTGAAATGTGTTACAACTCGTCCTGGCAAGGCCGTGGTGCGCAGTTGTCTTACATCTTCCAGTTCTTCTTCTTCCATATCCTCTTCTTCGGTGTCCTCTTCTTCGGTGTCCTCTTCTTCAATAGGTCTTGTAGCAGTAGATGGTCCAGCACCAGCAAATTGTATCACACTAGGTCTTCTTCTTTGCATTTGCTGTAGATAGCTGTCCCAGTAATTCGTCTGCTTCTGGTGCTCTTCCAAAAACCGGTCAATTGAGTCTAAGTCTATTTCATCCATGGTAATATCTTCTTTTCTATCTTCGTCTTCATGTAATTCTCTGTGTAGGGTGAAAAGATCTTCGTCTTGAAAGATTTCCCCACAAATGTCGCAAAGAGCCATTTCAAACAGTTTGGCTTTGAATGCACACTCTGTGAATGTCCACGCAATAATGAGCAGCGTGCTCGACCGGGACCCTTTATATCCGAGGCAGATAGGTGGGGAAAGTGACGTCATATAAAACAGGTTATCAATCATGTGCTAAATTTAGCCTTTACACAACCGTTTGTAATAAATTTATCAGTAGGCTTGATATATTGATGATATTTGGTCTAGATTCAATAATTTGTACAAGTGTTTTTAAAAACGTCTGTTTGAGCAAAATTTGTAGGTCAAGGCCATTTAGAATTATTATTTTGAGCGGGGGATAGAGCACTAAGCAGCATCATTTACTACAAAGTGCTCTATCCCCCGCTCACATTCTTTTTTTTAACTTTTTGTTTAAGCTTTTACAAAGGTGAAACATCACCATCAGAGTCGGAATCATCCTCATCACGGAATAAGCAGCGATGACAATACATAATTCTTCTGGCAACTAACATCCTATCCATTGGACGATGAGGAATGTCTTGTTCTTCTTCTTCTTCTTCTTCAATTTCCAATTGGAATTCCATTTCCGACTCAGATGATGACTCTAATGTTTCGTAGGCGTGCAAGTCCACTTCATTGCCCGTTGAACCAGCTTCGTCAGAGTCCGTTTCAATATCCATTATTTCTTCCTCCTCCTCTTCCTGATCAACCGCAGGTAGTTGGTCCTCTGCTTCTATAACTTCTACAGGTATTACCTCCAGAATTGAAAGAATTCTGTCGCGATGGAACACGGTGTTGTCAAGTGGAGCCATGGTATGAAAGTGGTGTATCTATCCAATTGGTTTGCCCTTTTTATACCCCCACCAACTATACATCTTATGTGGGTCAAGGTCACATCAAAATACCCTTTGAGCGGGGGATAGACCACTAAGCGACATGCTAGTCCATTGTCGCAAAGTGATCTATCCCCCGCTCTATTCCGCAGACCACACTCAAGTCCAAGTCCAAGTCCAAGCCAAGAATTTTACACACTTTATTGCCACCAGGTAATAGTTATTCGCACATTCACTTGGTTTGCAAAGAGGTACTGAACAAACTCCATATTAGTTGTATTTTCAGTATGTAAATGCGTCATGAAATATGCAATCTTATCTATTGCGGCATTGTCCAAAGGTTCACAGTTTACAAGTTCCAATGTGCCTAGGCTTGTCTTCTCTTCGATAAGTTGCACAACTTCATTAATATCTTCTTCCAAAAGAATGAACTCCACGCTGTAGCTTTCCATTGCTAGTGGTAGGTTGCAGCGGATGTCTAGACAAATGCTTGACTAAATGTGCTCTTCATTGGTCCTACATATATACTGATTCCCCCTCCACATTACCCATTCCCCTCTACTTTTAAGTGGGTCAAGGTCATCCAATAATACCCTATGAGCGGGGGATAGACCACTAAGCAGCATGCTAATCCATTGCCGCAAAGTGATCTATCCCCCGCTCTGTATTCCACACAAGTCCCAGTCTTTACACACACATACAAGTCCCCAGTCTTTAACACTTAGTTATATACTCTGTCCGCCCTGCCAATTAAAAGTTCCCCATGTTTGCCACTACTTTCCATCAACCTTTCCAAGTCCCAAAACACAATGTCCAAATTCACCAAGTTCGCTCGTCCAATTTCAAACACACTATTCCCCCCAAAGTCACTTGCTCTCACTTGTTGTCCTGTATACTGTTTCTTCTTCCACGCTACAATCACTACCCTACCCTCTTCAACAACCATTCTTTTAACACTATCATACACATTCTTCAACATCTCTCTACAGTTTAAATAGTTTATGCTTACATACTCCCATTCCTTACCAATGATTACTGAACCACTCATGTCTACAAACTCTACTTGTTACCTAGAAGGCTCAAAGCAGAATGAAGTCGAGATGTATAGACCCCCTCTTTTATACCAGTTAACCGGTTGTCCTTGGTGTAAAGTGGGTCAAGGTCATCCAATGCTACCCTTTCAGCGGGGGATAGACCACTAAGCAGCATGCTAGTCCATTGCCGCAAAGTAGTCTATCCCCCGCTCTGTATTCTACACACACACACACACACACACACATGTCCCTGTCCAAGTCTTTCATTACATACCCAATATATATTCAGTTCCTTCATCATCACTATCACTCATCACTGCTTCCACAAACTCCACAGGATTAAAGTTAAATTGTTTCAATTGTTCTTTTAAGTTTTCAATTTGTTGGTCCTTTACTTCTAAAACACTGTGAAGGTGTGATATGTAGTCCGCTGCCTCGTTGATGCTTGCTACTCTCGGATCGCCTAACTTCAAGCTGGGAACTACACCCTGCAGCCTGAAGTACGCCATACGCCTTTCTTGCTCCTGCCGTTGACCAGGACTGAGCAAGCCTTGTCCGTCTTGGCTTACCTCCAGCAAGGTCCGTAGCATCGGAGCTTTGCAAGCGTTTGCCCGAGCAACAGTTATGCTGTGAAATGGTCGAGCAGGTCCACGAGTAGCAGGCAGGACGTTGGCAGCACGCCTTCTTGAAGAAGAAGAGGAAGCCTGAGAAGTTTTGGAGTTAAAAGCCATGTTACAATGCTGTATTCAGCTAAGCGGTACAAAGCAGAATAACCAAACTGCACGTTAATACCCGTATATATACACTTATCAGTAGTGGGGGTACTAGCTAGCCTTGGTAAAGTGGGTCAAGGCCATCCAAAAACATTACCAGAACGGGGGATAGATCACTAAGTGGCATGTTAGTCCATTGCCACAGAGTGATCTATCCCCCGCTCTGTATTCCGCATTCACACACACATTCATACAAACACACAAGTCCCAGTCCGAGTCTTTACCCACACACCTATCCACTCTCATCCTCACTATCGTCACTGTCCAACAGGCTTTCACACTTCTTAATCAGTTTTTCCCATTTACTCCGGATATAAAGTAGCTCACTGCGAGTATTCTCTAGCAGTCTGTCCCTTTGCTCTATGACTTCGTCGTACCACTCCATGATGCTTGGTGAAGTCTGAGTTGATGCATCCGTCGTGGTTGGTTGAGAAGCTCCGCTGCTCCGCAACTCCTTCCTCACAGGACCAAAGCCGGAGAATCGGACACGACTCCTTGACGTAGGCCCCGATCGGATTGGTCCAATGCTCGGGCTGGAGTTGGAGGCGGCCGGGCCAGAGGTAGAGGCTGGGAGGTTCATAGCAGACATGGTGGTGTTCAGCTTAACAGTGTAAAGCAGAATGAGAAGACGGTTGATCACCACTCCTATATATACCCATTTTTAGTGGTGGGGGTAACCCCGGGGTGAGGGAGGGGGTGGGGGTGGGGGTGGAAGTGGGGGTGGGGGGGGGGGGGGTAGCTTAAGGACTTCTACTAACTTTCCCTTAGTCCTCGCGGTCATCGGTTTTACATACCTTTAGCACACCCATCATTTTGGTTTCTTCAATAACTTTACACACCTCAAAAACCCAAGCAAACAGCTCATCTATGTTGTTATAATTAATTTTTGTCCAGTGTTCATACTTATGAGTTTGGTTGTTTATAATACATAGATAAAATGTAGACCCATCTCGTCTTATACAATACTCAACTTCCATTCTATGCCGGTTTAGCACTTCCCAAGCATTGTGTTGATCTATCAAGAAGTCACCACCTTTGTAATTGTACCGTGACATGTTTACACGGAGTACAGAAACAGACTGAAGCAAATGAACGGCTCATACAGGCTTAGTAAGAGCGTTAGAGTGGGGGGTATCACGTGATACACGACATTAGTTGTAAGGTTAGCACTTTACTTTAAACAGTAATTTATTGGGTCAAGGTCATTCAAACTTTGAAAAATTTTTACCTCCAAACACTTGTAGCAAGCTACAAGTGTTTGGAGGTAAGTTTTTATTTGTTAAAGATTTTGTAACTTAGTCTTCACCCTCAAGGACACGGTTTGAGATTGTCCCAGTAACTTTACATCACCGCCCAGGTTAAAGTATTATACAAGTCAAGTGTTTTTTTTTTTTTTATTCCTTGACTTGTATAATACCCCTCTCCCTTACTTTAAGAGGGGTTAGGACTAAATTTGGAAAAAAATAATTTGGAAAAGAATTTCTGTTTTTACTTATTGTCCAACCACAACCTAACAATTTAGAATTTCTTTTTTTTTTGGTGGGCCTACATCCTAATCCATTTCCCACACAGATTGGCATCCTTCCCTTCGTATAGATAGCCTTTTTTGTGGATGAAAAATTGTCTTTGTACCATCCGAACGGGTACTTTCATTGTATGAAGGTTGCCCTCACCTTTTACAATGATTTCTACATTTGCCATCAAAAGCTCCATACGTTTGAACAATAAAATAATATTTTTCATCCACTTTAAGTCTTCTAATATCAAGCGGTTGCGGACTGTGGGGATGTCTGGGTTGGGATGTTTTAGACCTAATGTTGTTAAGACTGTAGGGTCTTACTCTCGGAAGATTGATATTTTTGTTCAAGTGCGTTTGGCAACCGGTCTTCATCTAAAACAGCAAACTTCTGACAGCAAAGAACCCCAAAGTCTTTTGACATATACACGTAATCGCATTTATTACCCTTGCCAGCAGGACTTTAACACGCTTACGTTTTTGTGTTGGACGCTTTATTGGAGTGTTTTGGAGCTTGTCAGGTTTAGGCTGGCTAGAAGGAATAGGGGTAGAACACTTTACACGGTGAAGAGGAAGGGAGCAAACAATTTTGGGTGGGGTAGGAGAACGTGTTAGGTCGATGGTTGGTAAGGTAAATTTGGATGTCATATCAATAGTAGGATAGGGAGCGTCAGGAGAAAAGATAGATCGACGGGTGGTTTAACAGGTGTTGGTGGGATAGGGGATAGAGGTAGAGGACATTGGGATTTGGTGTATGAAAGGATTTTTTGTGAACGGGAGTATGGGGGTGTACTTCGGCTTTGAAGTCTTCTTCTTCTTCTTGTCGTCCTCCTCCGTCTGGAAAACGGCAGCATCCGAGTTGGAGTCCGAGGAAAGGGAGACAGCTGGAGAACAAATCAATCCTCGGCTGGCCCCCAGCGGCAGTTGTATTGGTTAGCGCTGGCATCGATGGCAGAAGGCTGGTCACAGTCGTGATTACAGCCAGCGCTTGCCGCAGGACCGAGTACTGCATCGTAGTGGTCCCAGACGAAGAAGGCGGAGTAGACTGGACAGCCGAAGTGGGGTTAGCAGAAGAAGCAGAAGCTAGAGGGTAATTCTTCAATTTCAAACCCTTCAAACCCATTTTAAAAGTGAAGAAGTGAAGTGAAAATATGTAATATAAAGATGCAATATAAAAATGCAAAGAGCAGGAGCACCGGTCAACACGAGTGTTGGTGGTCCAATGAGAGGTGCCTGCAACCCGGCCGCCTTATATCCCCACCGACCACGGGCGAGCCCCACCCAAGGGTATAGGGGTAGGGGTAGGGGCGGGGCTGGGGGTGGAGGTGTGGGGTGGAGGTGTGGGGTGGAGGTGTGGGGTGGAGGTGTGGGGTGGAGGTGTGGGGTGGAGGTGTGGGGTGGGGGTGTGGGGGTGGAGGTGGGTTGGGGGGGGGGGGGTGGAGGTGTGGGGTGGAGGTGTGGGGCGGAGGTGTGGGGTGGAGGTGTGGGGTGGAGGTGTGGGGTGGAGGTGTGGGGTGGAGGTGTGGGGTGGAGGGGGGGGGGGGGGAATGCTGGAGCAGTCTTTCCTATAATTAGGTCAAGGTCACAAAATAACTTGAAAAAATAAAGCCCCACCTGGGGCATTTAGGTTGCCATCGCTGTAGCCTCCAAAGAGACCCAACTATGGACAACAGCAGACTTGTATGTTAGTAATACCTAACCATTAAGAATTTAGAAAACTACTGTATTTAGGTCAAGGTCACGGAAAAACTTTAAAAAATAAAGCCCCACCTGGGGCATTTAGGTTGCCATCGCTGTAGCCTCCGAAGAGACCCCAACTATGACAACAGGGCAAACATCCAATGTTGTGTTCCCTTCGCCACGCAAGACTTTAAAATATTTACTGCATTGGTAACAAATAGCTAACAAAACATTTACATAATTTTGAGAGAGGTTGAGGACAGCCCTAGTGGCTTACACGTCCTCGGTCCGAGTGCAGAGGCCGCCGCAAATTGGCCACAGCTGTGGTCTGCATGCCAGCGTACAAACGGACCGGTTCCCAACCCAGCCGCAATATTGCATGCCTGAGAGGACCCATGCTACAATTGGTTTAAAATAGCTTTACACGGGGGTCTACTCCCGTACCCTATCTTTAATATTTAACTTTAGCAATGCAGTAAATTTTTAAAAATCTTTGTGGGTCAAGGCCACACGAACATTAAAAAATTTCGGCCCCCGTTCATCCATGGCGAACCACGAATGTTCGGGGGCCTTGGGGGCAAAAACACAAATAGCTAACAAACTTCATTATATAATTTTGGTTTCCAGAAGGGAAACAGAGGTTGAGGACAGCCCTAGTGGCTTACACGTCCTCGGTCCGAGTGCAGAGGCCGCCGCAAATTGGCCACAGCTGTGGTCTGCATGCCAGCGTACAAACGGACCAAGTCCCAACCCAGCCGCAATATTGCATGCCTGAGAGGACCCATGCTAACGTTGGTAAAAAAATGATTTTACACGGGGGCCTACTCCCGTCCCTATCATTACAATTTACTTTGAGCTGTGAAAAAGGCTCAAGGGGGAGTGCTAAAACAAGCGTATACACTTTAGATAGATATAACACACACTTACAAAATAGGTTGAGCTCAACATGGTACGTGCTGGAACAAGCATATACACATTAAACACATATGACATAAAAGACAACAAGACAAAACACGAACAAGACACATAGGAGACATAGGGTACAAGTAAAACACTCACATATAAAACAATTCCAAATACCCATACGCAAGCGCAATATCTTAAAAATAATACAAGTCTTAAAGTTAGAGTAGACTTCGCTAAACAGTGAAGGCGCCTTTCAGTGTTTAGTGAGGCCTATGGCGGTCCCGTCCCGATCGTTCACGTTCAACGCTCGGGAGCGGACTGCGAGCCGGCTGTGGCCGGGCCGCCTTATATCCCCACCGGTCTCCCCCGAAGGGGGCGGCATGGGGCGGAGGTCCACCCCGGGGGTGGAGGTTCACCCCCATGGGGTGGGGGTGGAGGGGGGGGGTGGGGGTGGGGGTGGGGTGGGGGTGGGGGTGGGGGTGGGGGGTGGGGGTGGGGGTGGGGGTGGGGGTGGGGGGTGGGGGGGGGGTGGGGGTGGGGGTGGGGGTGGGGGTGGGGGTGGGGGTGGGGGTGGGGGGTGGGGGTGGGGGGTGGGGGTGGGGGTGGGGGTGGGGGTGGGGGGTGGGGGTGGGGGTGGAGGTGGGGGGGGGGGGGGTGGGGGTGGGGGTGGGGGTGGGGGGTCCACCCCTCAGGGGTGGTTCAAGGTCACCGACTACACTTCTACTCTAAGTCTGGTTCAAGGTCACCCACTACACTTCTACTCTAAGTGTTGCCAATACCCCCACCTTAATCGAGTCCCTAAGCTACGCGATGGCGCTCAGCCAGTATGTCTCAGGCTTGCATGCGGTAAGCATCGCTGCTCTTCGACTCTGTTCATGTAAGTGTTTTACAAATTTTTTGCCTCAAGGTCATTACACTTTAACTCTGGACAAACATGGCTTGGATTTTCTCTGATTTTACTCAAGGTCACTACACTTTACCTCTGGGACAATATCGACTTGTAGTATTTCAGTGTTTTGACTCAAGGTCATCACACTTTAACTCTAGCACGTCGGTTATCGTACCAGAGGTGCTCAATAACCTAACTTGTAATGTTTAGGGTGGCGTTTGCACGCCACGTGGTATCGCCATGAGTGTCCAGTCCAAATTTTAGGTTAGATTAATTTTACTGTGATCTTTTCCATTTCCACTTCGTTTTGCCAAAGAATAAGGTGTCGCTTTATAAAGTGGTATTTCTCTAATGTTATAGGGGATTGCAGGGATACAATTAGTTTATTTAGGAGACTCTTCATCTTGGAGTTTAACACAATTTCCACTTTGACTTTGCTTCCTCGGCTCTCACAGCCTAAGCTGTACAGAAATGTTTCTTCTAGTGCCAACTCGGGCCAAGAGAACAGTGTATTGACTGTAGGACAGGTCATGGTGAAGTGATGCGATACTCCAGCGTACAACCTCACCTTCCCCCACCACTGTGACCTTCCCCCACTCCTGCTGTTTCCCCCACCTCTTTTCCCTTGACTCATGCGCTACAAGCAGTCTCTCAGTATTGTGCGGACTTTTGTGAGGGAAGCCATGTCGCGGGACGCTTTAGGTAAGAAACTTAACCGTGTTAAGACTTTATTAGTTGCTCACTGTCCACCACTCAAAGTCAAAAGGGTTTCGACTTTAGCTAAGTGGCGCAAACTGTTGCGCGGACACCCTAAGTTTTATACCAAACAGACTAATGTAAGTTTTACTGATGAAGATTTGTTTAGAATGTTGGATGAGATGACTTTTCCTTGCAAAATTCAGTTAGTTACTCCCATTCCTGACAGTTTGGAGTCTTAGTCTCTCAAGCCGATATACCTAGAGTACGCGGAGCCTGGAGGTCAGTCGCTCGGTGACTGTCGTGGGGTGCGCATCGGTGTCGGCGCTCCTTTGTTAGGTTTTCTAGGTCACAGTAATATCAAATTGTTGGTGTTGTGCTGGTTCAAGGTCACCTGAGGGATAACCGATTGGCCGTTTAGGCAGAGTCATGTCAGAAACTCGAGTTTAACTTGGCACTTTTGCCGTTTCTCGTCGAATATTCGCTCCAAGTGGTCAAGGTCACGGGGACTCTGACTGAAACTCGGAGCGTAGTGCGAGAAACGGCAAAAGTGCCAAAAAATTTTAAGTTTCGGCGTGACCTTGACCTTAGTGGCGTCGGTGACGTCATTTTGATGACGTAAGGGGTGATGACGTCATCAGCACGTCATTTCTGTGACGTCATGGGTGTGACGTCATCGAAATGACGTCATAGGTGATGACGTCATCGATGACGCAATCGATGACGTCATCGATGACGTCATCGGTGAGGTCATTGACCTCGATGACGTCATCCCTCAGGTGACCTTGAACTGAGCCAGCACCAACAATTTGACACTACTCACGTTTTACGGGGAAACGAAAAATTTAAATGTTGAATTTGGTTATAAAAATCATAAACAGTGTTGACTTTTATATATCATTTAGAAATAAAACAAGCTGGAGCCAACCGGAGCTCCACTAAGCTCCGCTCCAGTTAGCTCTGGTGTGCCAAGTAATACCGGAGCTGTGCTCCGGCTGAAATTAAGCCCTGGTAAGCCGCACATTTCAGCTTTTAGAAGAGCCTAACCACATGAAATTGGCCAATTTTGATAAAAAATTTGGCAAATATTTATAATGATTTAAATTTTGAGCAGAAATATTTTAAACTTGGACCACAAGGATCTATGTCTTAAAACTTTGGCTGTTACATTTCAAGATCTATCCCAATGAGTTCTAAAATATAGTAATCTAATGCTATTGACCAAGGTCAGTAGAGCAGTCGTTTGCTCATGTGGCGCGACACAAGAAGGGTCGTTACTCACCTTTGTGCCTCCCCAACCCCCGGCTTTTTTTCTAGCCAGTAACCTATGAAAGGTGATTGTGACAGGTGCAGCAGTTACCAGGGGGTGGGCATAGAGTCAAGGCCCCCTCACAATTTTTGCAATCTCATTTTTTGAAAGTTTAAAAATTATAGCCACACACGGCACACGTGGTGTAAAATTTTGGAATTTTTTCGGGTCTAGTCCTGAAAACTACTATTTTCCGGCCTAGTCCCGGAAACTATTGTTTAAGAGACCGTTTATCCAACCCCATCGGGAATCAACTTGTTTCGATTGCAGCTGACTCTTCGGAAAACAACGTTCATCAAAAGGGTATGATGAAAACTACTAGGCCTATACTCCACACTGATAATAAATGAAAGTAACAAAAAGCTATGGTTATATGAAACCCAGGAAAAAATTGTTATAGCTAAAACAAAAACAAAATTTTGATTAATATATAAGAAAGGTTATGAATTGCAAATCAAGTCTGTAGGGGTTTAACCGAGCCAGGTTTTCTCTTTTGTTATAGTTGTCATTGTAAACAAGTTATTATGTTACACTAAATGCATGTTTCAAAACCTCTTAAAAGTAGGGTTCTTTCAAATTTGTGTACCTTTCGTTTTTATTTTAAAACCAAAATGGTAACCCATAAGGCCAATATTAAAAATTACACTTTTCATAATCTTTTTGATGGACGATTCTCTTTGCTCATAGGTGCTTGCGAAGAAACAGGTTTGCAAATATAGTTTTTTAAGCACTTTAGGGCTCCACCCCACAGGTCTTGCGAATTAATAGCCCATGGGGTTGAAGTTTTACATGGGCGTTCCTCTTTGCTCATAGTGCTCTTGAATTTGCAATTACGATCAATAAGGCACAAGGGCAATCTTTGACTATTGCTGGTTTAAATTTGGAAAATGCATGTTTTTTCCACGGCCAGTTATACGTAGCATGCTCACGAGTTGGTAAGCCTAAAAATTTGTACATTTATACACCAAATCAAAAGACAAAAAACATTGTTTATCCTTTGGGCTTACAATAAAATAAATATACTTACTTTCTATTCCATAGACTTTTTTTATTTAAAAAACTATTAAAATAGCTTTATTTCTCTAAACAACTTAATTTGGGCGCAGCAATGCGTGCCGGGTAACTGCTAGTATTTAATAATTATAGTATAAATAATGTATGATTTACAGTCGATGATCATGCCCAACCCTGGATGATCAACCCTTTATGATTTTTCACTGTACCCATTGAAGTGATCACCTTGCTATACATATGACAAATATACCAAATAAAACATCTACTAATAAATAATAATAATAGAAGTTGGCAGGGGTTTTAAACAAATAAAAATCAAACTCATAAAACATCATTTTAATTAATTGAATAAATACTCAAACAACAAATAACCTGACACTTTTTAATGGGCAGCCACCTATCAAAGTAATGGATTTTAATGTAAATACCAATAATTAATAAGTATATAATATAAAATCATTATATTAATTGAATTGAAAATTGGGTTTTTGTTACAAGAAATAAAAGTACGCAAGTAAATCCACTTAAGTTGTTATAGTACAATACTCATCTAGAGCCATAAAACTTTAAATATTTATGACAAAGCATTATAACGATATAAATATTATTACAAAGTATATTTTCAGCTGAAAATTTTTCTAAAACCCTTGTACAGTAATTCTGTGCAGGTTAAAGATTCCTGTTTAACTCCCTTTTTTACAGGAATTCCAGTTGCGTGTGACAATCTGCAATGGTCACAAACTATACCATTAACATTTCATGACAACCTGAATAAAGGGCTGCTTGAAAAAAACTTACTGTTACTTAAAGATATTTTAATACAAAACATATTAATCATATTTATCATAGAATACCTTATTCCTACTGGTAAAAATATCAGCCTTTTGTCTTTGATCACACATGAACAAAGCAGTTAGTTGTGGATAGCTAAAAATAAATAAATAAAAAGTACAATACTCATCTAGAGCAATAAAAGTTAAAAATATTTATGACAAAGCATTAAAACAATGTAAATATTATTCAGCTGAGAAATTTTTCTAAAACCCTTGTAATTCTATGCAGGTTTAAGATTCCTGTTCAATTCCCTTTTTTCGTGGAATTCCAGTTGCGTGTGACAATCTGCAGTGGTCACAAACTATACCACTATTATTTCCTTAACAACCTCAATAAAGGGCTGCTTGTAAATAACTTAATGTTATTTAAAGATATTTTAATACAAAACAAATTAATAATATTTATCATAGAATACCTTATTCGTACTAGTAAAAAATACCAGCTTCTTGTCTTTGATCATACATTAACACAGCAGTTAGTTGTGGATAACTATCTTTAGACAATGGGTTGGTTACACAGGGTGTTGAGAAAAAAAAAAACCTTCAGGACTTCAGAGTATGATTACTTACAAATAAACTAAGAAAAAAGGTTATATTAAGGCATATCCTAAAATGCTCCGTTACGTCGCTAGCCGCCATTTTGTTCTTTACTCTTAATAATTTGTATTTCTGTAACGGATCGTTAAATCAAGTTCATATTTGGCATGAACCCTTATTACAGCAATGCTCATTTTCAGGAAAAAAATATTTTTTTCAATGTGTATTTTAAAAATTGCGGCAATTTAAAAATTTTGATCTAAAATTAACACTAAACCAGTAAATTTTATCAAAATGTTACCAGAGACAAAAAAGTTTTGAAATTAAATTATCAAACCAATGTTACCAAGTTTGTAGGTATCTGACAACAAATAATGGAGTTATTGCAATTTTTCTGCATAAATCATTGATTTTGCATTATAATCAATGAAAATAAGGTCATTTTATTTAAAAAATCTCGAGAAATCCGTTAGTTCTAGTCAGATCCTTACAAACTTGGTCACATTGTTAAGATAATTGAATTTATGAACTTTATTGTCTTTTGTAAAATAAAAAAAATACCGGTTTTGAGATATCTAAGTTTAAAAATTGAATTGGCCGCCATTTTGAAAATACACATTGGAAAATAATAATGTTCTTCCTGAAAATGAGCATTGCTTTGATTAAGGTTCATGCCAAATATGAACTTAATGCGACGATCCGTTACAGAAATAAAAATTATTAAGTGTAAAAAACAAAATGGCGTGTAGCGGCCTAACGAAGCATTTTAGGACATACCTTTAAAGAAAAATGTTTCTTTGTTTTTATATATTTCTATACTTGATGAATACGACTTTGATATTTTCATAAACGACAACCTTGTCAATAATAACATAACTGAATACAACCAACTAAATATGAAAGGAGAAATTTCTACAAATGAAGAGTGTGTGAGTAAAAAATCTACCAGTAACAACCTAAATAAATTAGATGAGATTTCTATAAGTCATGACTTTGTAAATAATGAGAATACTACAAATGTTAACCTAAATAATACAGAAGATATCTTTAACAGAAGTTGTAGATCAGTAGCAAGTGTACAAAAAAGAATCAACAACAAATCTTGTAGAACATGGGACAGAAGAAACTTTTGCATTTTTTGCCGGACGCTTGTTACTAACTTCTGCAGACACTTAGTTCGATGGCATCCAGCAGAGAAAGAAGTTATGGAATTCAATAGCATCTTAGATGAGAACCTTAAAGAAAGGAAAACGTAAAAAACAGGCAATAACCGACGAATTAAGAACGGGAAATTTTGTGTACAACTCTTCAAAGCCTAAAAATTCCCCCTTCCTTCCTACAAGAAGACTTTCTAAGAAGACTCAAGAAAACTGTCTTGATTTTGTTTCATGTCGATTTTGTTTAGGAATGTTCAGCCGTAAAACATTTTACAGACACAACAAAAAATGCCTTAAAAGAGGACATCATGAGGAATTAATCGATGATTCAAATTCAACAGATATTGTATTTGGTCGCACAAAACAACGTGGATGTTGGAAAAAAGATGGTATAATTATGTTACCAACATCTGAGGATGAACCTCATATCTCAGCATTTAAAAAGAACATTGCACCTATAATTAATAAGGATGAGTATGGGGTTATTGCTCTAAATGATCCACTTATATTAGCGATTGGAGCCCATTTTTTTATGAATCACAGTGACCAAAAAGATCGGTATAATTGTACAAAAAAATTAAGGGATGCAGCAAAGCTTTTAAAAATTTGCAGAAGTGATGAAGAAATCATTAATTTCTGTGACTGCTTCAAACCAAGAAAATTTCATGTTGTAATGGGTGCCGTTCATAAACTTTGCGGGCTGGATGAAGAAAGTGGAAATGTGAATGTTGTAGGGATGCCTGCGAGACTCTCATACGTGATTCAGGAGGGTGCAAGTATACTTATTTGTGACACAATAACAAACAACAATATATCAAGTTCTGCTAAAGAAATAATTAAGAAGGAAGTAAATGACTTTATCACTTTATTGAAACATAAATGGAAGTATATGATTTCTACAAATGCAGAGAAGTCACGAAAAAAGAAACTTTCGTTGAAACACAGAATTTTGCAGATGATGAGGATATAAAACTTGTTGCAAGTAGGATTAAAAGCCTTGAATTACAGAGTTACAATAACTTAACATTAAATTTGTCATCGGAAAACTATGAAATGCTTTGCAAAGCTGTTATTGCACATATGATAATTTTAAATAGAAGACGTTCCGGAGAAGTTGCTCGGGCAGAAATACAGTACTATTTAAACAGGCCACCCCAAGAAGAACTTACCGATGATGTGTTGAAAACCTTGACGGAGGAGGAGAGAACAACACTTCCACTCTTAACTGTTTTCATGGTTCCCGGAAAATTAGTGCACTCTGTACCAATCCTACTGACCGAACAGATGAAGAAAAGTGTGGATCTATTAATAACATGATATGTATCTTGCATAAGAAAGTTCTCAGAATGCGCACTATTAACATTTAAATCTGATGAAACTGAGATACGTGCTTTTGATTTTAAAGCAGAGTTGATAATAGATGAACTTGCATGGTAGACAACAGATGATTCATCAAAGTGCGAGGAGTGGAGTGCCGGTGTTTCAGTAGATGCAACTTCATCATAGATGGGTAGCTCTTTAGAGTGAGAGGACTGGACTAAAGCCTCATCTGAAACACAAAACGTTATTTTTACAAAATTAGTACCATTGAGGATACTAAAATTAAAGTTCAGTGGCATTTTTTATGGCCGGATTTAAAATTTGAGTACATCTTGATCCAACACGCTCTCCGCCTTCCTGAACATATAGTTATATGTCACTTACTTGAAAATTACACTTTAATCCATTCTTAAGTGTACTATACATGGCGATTTAAATAAGTGTGCTAGCTGTTTTAACTTTATTTCAAAGAAAGAAATATTCTTAAAAGGTTATAAAATTTTTTGCATTTTTCATCTTTTATGAAACATTTAAAATGTATAAAATTAAATTGTCTGATCCTAAATTTTGAAAAAAGTGATGAAAAATTTAAATATAAATAACTGAGAACTAATGGACTTGATAATAACCTTATAATAATAAAAGGACCATAAATAACATCTAATGAATCTGAGGGCCCCTCTCAGAATGTCATGCAGTGCTTCACCTGCTCCTGTTTTGCGCTTTTATTTAAGTACCTACGATAAAAATGGGAGGGGTTTTACATAAAAGATAAAGATTCGGGCTATTTGATTCGCTCTTTTTTAAATTTTTAATAAATATTAAGCTATAAAGTTTTGAAGTTGATCGATTTTGGATCACCTTTAGACCACAATGGATTCAAAATATAAAAAAATAAAAAAAACTAATAAAATAGCCTGAATCTTTATCTTTAAATTTAAACCCCTCCAGCTTTTATTGGACTTAAAATAGAGACACAAAATGGGAGCAGGTGAAGCACTGCATGATGAATTTTTTATCCACAAGGCCCCCAATACTGACAGCCTCTATCAGCAGCCGCTGAAACTGCTGAATGTGCAGGCTATGTAGTCAATGAATAGCAGGTATTACTGTAATTAAAAGGCCTACTTTCCACGGCCAAACCTCATTTCTCACCAGCATCAACCTGAGTGTTGGGTCTCACACGTGTTGAAGTGCAGCAGCGTTTCTTTATCCACAGTGTTTTACTCCGAAAACTGGAATATTGTTTCTTGCCCTCAGTATGGTTGTGAACAATGCAAAACATATTCGGGTAGGTTCCGCCATAGAAAAACTAACCAGGAACAGAAGTATCACATAATGCTAAATCCTGTTACGCAAAATTTTCGAGTTGAGCCGGCCAGATCACAGGAGGCGCTGCGAGCATAACCGGCCAAGCGATATTAAACGATTCGTGCACTCAGCCGGCTGGCCAGCAGCCGACGTATCGGCAACGTCGCTTGGCCGGTTTTGCTCGCAGCGCCTCCTGTGAGCTGGCCAGCTCAACTACAAAATTTTGCATAGCAGAATTTAGCATTGCGTGAGACTTCTGTACGTGGCTAGTTTTTCTATGGTTCCGCCAATTAAATTATTTTCACTGTGCAGGCAAAATAATTGCTCTATGCCTTTAAACCCCTCTTAACTTCTTAAGATGGTTTTGCAGGCTTATTTATACTGTTTTTAACAATTGGTTTACTGTTCTCACTGATATACAAAAAAGAGTACAAAAAGGTGAAGGAACCGGAGGTGAACTACGAAGAAATTAGAAATAAAAGACAATAAGAAATAATTAAATAATAATAAGAATAAGGAAGGAGATGAAAATAAAGTGCAAAAAAGAGGCAGAGAAAGACAAAAACATTTTGAATACCATATGTAATACCAATAGGAAAGCAACTGGAATGGAATGAATGGAAATATTGTAAAAATCTTTTTCATTATCTCTGGATTTTGTAATTCCCATACTATATTTTGAAACCATATCAAAGAATAAACTATTATTGTTATATTGCATAACTGTTCACATTGCTAAAGAAATGCCAAAATTTAATTTCTAATTAATGTCATTAGGGTTTTTGTAAATTTTGAGACCACTGGAACTTAGAAAACATCACACCTCTTTAGGAGAATCATCATAAAAGTTACCCGTCATTTTTGACCTGGTGTTAGCTAATTATTTATAAAAATTAATTTAAAATTTAATCATTTGCATACGTTAAATAGTTTAATATAATTCTTTAACTTATGTAAAAAAAATTTAAAAAAATGGTTACATAAATTAACTCAAATTATTTTACAAGAAGATAAAAAAAGGAACTCTTTCTAGTGAAAAACAAACTAAAATATGTAAAAAATAGACAGGAAAAATACCTTTAATTTCTTCAGCAGAAGTTGGGGAAGTTACTTCATCGGGGGATGATTTTTTTCGCAGCGACCTCTGTAAATAATCACAAATTATTTATAATAACTTTCCAGAAAATCCTTTTTTATTTTGACTGCCTGTCATATTTAAAAGAGAAACAAAAGAATATAAATTACGAAAGAAGCAGAATAAATTATAATGGTTAATAAATTGTCTTGTTAAAATTGTTTAGCTTAAGATTGTTATGTAATCAAACTACCATAGAGGTAAATTGAATAAGTTTTAATTTCCAATATTTCCTATTTTTACACATGAATTTGATATTTATAATGGATGGTCATATGATTAATTTTAAATTAATTGGTGGTTTTATAGATGACAAAAACATTTAAGTTATTTAAAAGTCATCCCGGACTTCAGCAGTAAAAGAATACAGTTTGCCAAAGTCCGTGATTAAATAGCGGACTTTGAAAAGACGCATTGACTTTTAATTTGGACTGAACAATGTTTCTTTTTCAAAATAAATACATTTAAGATTGGAAATAATACATTTTAAACATTCCAAAATTATATGCTAAAGTCTGTTTCTAGGTACCGTAAATCAATGTTATCTGGTTGGTAAAGCATTCACAAAATTGTTGTGCTCACTCATGGACCTAAGCAGATTAAGAAAAATGTAGTTTTCCAAACTTTGTGAAACAACGGATTTTGGTAATAATGTATTGGCTTTGTATTATCGCTAAACAATGTTTATTTCTTATCAAGACATATTTTTAGGTTTGAAAAACTTAAATTTTAAATATTCCAAAATCATCTGCTAAAGTCCGTATTTAGGTAAATCAATTCTATCTGGTTGGCAAAGCATATTTATATCGCCATTAAGTTCTTCCTCTATGGATGAGATGTTGGCAACATGATGAGTAATGGAATCAGCAGACACCTTCTATCTTGAGTGGTATATTAAGGTTACAAATGACTTCTCATTAATTATCAAGTAATATTATGATGTTTTTCAGTAATTTTATGGGTTTCGTTAACATTCATTGCATCTATTAGTAGGAATCACGGAATTTAGCAGCGCAACCAGACTTTGGTCACGTGAATCACGGAGTTATGTCTGAATGGCAAATCAATGAAACGACATTATTTAGGGTGATAGTAAAATTAATTCCACTTAATGTTACAAACAAAAAATATGGATTTGTTCAAAATTTAATAACAAAAAAAAAATTGGTAGTATGTAATAAGTTTTTTAAGCATTATTTATTTTTTGATGTACAGAAAAATAGATGGGCTTCCCTTTTAAGATCACGGCATTTAATCAGTTTACCTTACTGCAACAATATAAATATAGCTAAATCCTATAAATATTGAAGGTTAAGTTTCGGCAATTTTAGATGTACTGTATTAAGAACTGTCTATTGTGAAATAAATTTACAGGGTAATGTATACAAATAATACTTACGTTTGCCAGCCAATTATTATTATTTTTCTTCTTTTTTTGACTTGTGTAGTTTCTGAAACAAAAATAAATAAAAAATATTTAACTAATTTTAAATACAACCATTCAAACAAATGCTTACAGGAAATGCAATTCAATGAACTTAAGTGCAATATGGCACCACAAAAATAAAACTTTAATTAAAAGTATAGGTATGTTGATACTTTTTTCTTCTTGTTTTTTTATGCGGGTGGTTACGTTTGATTTATAGATCGTCTGTTACATCCCTTTTTCTCTCGACCTACTTAACCGATTTTGAAGATTTAGGTGTCATTTTAAAGCTTAAGATCTACCGCATGGAAGAATGGTGATTAAAAAGGTCATTTCCTTTCGGCCTTCGCCCCCTGGCTGTTGATTTATTCCTAGAGGGCGCTTTAAAATGTTGACCAACAACTTTTATTACAAGATCTTTAATTTGAATTGTAATTTAACAGCTGATTATTTTCAAATGCATTTTTAAAGCCAGATAGTAAACAAAAATAGATCTCTGTCACTTCATAATCAACATTCATGTACTGTAGATGATTTTTTCTCAAACAGAATATCATAAAATGTGCAACTTGCGCACGGGCTCCCTAGTATACCTAAATAATGTAGGCTACATATGTAGGCCTAAGTAACAATATATATGTGTACTTAGCACTTAACAATATAGGCATAGCCTACATAAAAAAAACACACAAATGATCAAATGATTATCAACAAATTCATTAACTGTATTCCGTCCGAACTCTTAGTTCATTGCTTTTCTTCAGTTAGTGGCTGCAATGTTCGGCAGGTGTTTTCCTGCCATAGTATCGTTATTTCTCAACGGATCTCGTTAATTATTGGACATTCTTGTTTCTTGGTATCTTACCTTTAATTTGAATAGCCATTTACATTGGAATGAAAAATATTTTTCCGCATTTCCCGCGCTTTCAGCCAATAACATTTTTATTAATGGAGGATTTTGATATTTCTTGAACATTTGTGTTCAGCTCGATTTCCTTGTCATTTGGAATAGCCTACACAGTCTACCCAGTTTGGAAAAAAGGTTTTTGCGATTTTTCCTATTTTCCAGCATTTTCTGACCTATTCCACATAAAAAACTATCATTTTTGAAATCAGTAGGTAATTTTGGACACTTTGGAAGAAAAAATATTCAATATCTGGGATTTCTACCCTCCCGTCTTTGCTGAGCCTGTCGAAACGTAGAATATAAATATTATCATTTTCCAGTTATTAGACCTACATATCTTGACATTTCAAGACATGGGTTATAGGTACAATAAAGTTGTATTACAATATTGTGTGCCGTAGCTGTATTTCTACCTAGGAAATGTGTTTCATGAGCTCCTCCCAATATCCGACTTTTTAGTCGTTCCAAGCATGGCCTGGTCCCGTCATGGTCGGATAGGGGAGGTTCTACTAAAATTTGATAAAAGCCTAAGCACTAACATGTAGGCCTAGGTAAAGCAGTTAAGCTATAAAATCTAACAAAGGAACAAAAAACTGAATAGAGAATAAACTAGCCTTTCTTTTACTATTAAGGAAACTAAATATTAAAAGATTTAAGCGTATTGTTACAAACCAAATTAAAGCGGACAGGGTAACACGAACGTATCCGAAAGAAATAGTTTTACATATAAATGGAAGGTGACCCACTGATGTAATAGAGGGGAGATTTCTGTCTATAGACCATGAAGCTAATAAATAAAATTCTGTTAAGAGAGATTTGAAATTCACTAATTTACCCCTCTGGGTGTTCAATGCTAAACCCCAAGAGTGTTGGAAACACATTCTTTAAGGTTTTGCAAACCTTTAAGTAAAAACTAATAAAAAAAATATTTTATGACCTATTATATGAAGGTAGTTCAAATGGACTAGGCCTATTTAACAATACAAAAATTATAACCCTGACTTAATGTTACCAAACTTAGGCTATAAGTGAAAAAAGTAGTATACAGAGAAAATATTTTTTGTAGGCCTAACTGTCCTGGACTCTAATAATTTTAGACACTTATGATCAAAATCTCAATATATATTTTACATTGTTTTTATAATTTTATGGAGAACAAGAAAATGTAATTACTGTGGGAAATAAGCATTAGAAAAAATTTTATGACAAAAAAATATGTCCTGACTGTACTTACCCTATTCCTCTAGGAACACATGTAAAATCAAGGTAGGAACAATACAGTACACAAATTTCTACTCATATTTATGGTTATAAACTCAATTAAATACATTAATTTGCTCCAATAATTAATGTAAATGGTATTAATAACACTTTTAATCACTTAAAACCTTAAATAAAGCAATTGGTAAAATACATATTTCATTGCTTACAAACGTTTCATTGCATATTACAAGTTAGCAATCACCTTATACCATTTGATATTGGTGTGTTCAGAAAGGTTGAAATCTACCAGTGACAGTGATACCGTTCATGGCTGCGTTCGGTCGATAACCATAAAGTTACATCATGTTTACCTTTTGAAGTAAGATGAAAATACTCGGAGGGAGGAAAACTGCATCTTAAATAAGACGAACGACAGCCGAAAGGTTACCAAAAAAATATTTAATACAGAACAAAAAGTAAGCCTAAAATCCTAATTTTGTTACGGTACCTACTTATTTCCTCACTGAGTTACTGCCCATCGCCTTTTAACCTTTAACCTCATTACATGGCTCCCCCCGCCGAATAAGTAGGATTAGAACCGGTCTCATGCCCTGGAAGTGGGTCCACGAGACAACAATGGCGAAGTAAGAAGTAAGTAAGTAGGTATCCGCAATATTGCAATTACTTTATGAAGTGTATCTTGAAAGCTATTTTGGTGAGTAGCAAAGCAAAGTAGGCCAAAGGAAACAACCACAGGAGAATTAGTTTTCTAACCAACCGAGTGCTCAGAAAAAACTAAAACTAGAAAATATCTGTATGCTTAAAAATGGGGAACCCAGCGTAACACAAAATCATTGGACACTTAAAATTTAACACTTGATACGTTTAAGTGTTTAATCAGGTGCCAGGGGCTACAATTTTAACTTGACCGAACTTAAGTTATACCTTTTTAAGTTTTCTTTAACAATGACAGGATCAGTTTCCTTTTCAATAAATTGCATATACCACATCACGGTGGAAATTATCAGGTTTCCGGAATAACATTATTAATATTTAAATAAACATATTATGTTTAATGTCAGTATAGAAAATCAGTAACTATGCCTACACCCCAATGCTAATCTCTCCAAGAATGTTGTCCTAGGACTGGTGAATTTGACCTTCTGTACGTGTACATTTTTTTAAGGGAAAATATTATAATCTCTCAGATCGTAGTCAACGTTACAGAAATTTTACAGAAAAATATAGGCTAATGTAATGCCTACTTCATGTTTGGATTTTTTAAACAATTTATAGTTTATAGCAAGTCAATTTAAGTGAACAGTTTCTAACGGATCAGTAGGCCTAGCTACTCTTTCCTTGGATGTGAGCTCGGCCGAGTGACAGAAGGGTTTTGATAACTATTAAATTAAATATTAGTGTTCAGCTCTACTTCCCTGACAGTTTGAATACCCACTTACTCATCATTTTCAGGATTAAGGAGTAATTTCCGGTCGTTTTGTTAAAACAATTTTAAGAGGTGGCAGGTAAAATGCATAATTTACCAGATGAGTTTGTTAAAAAAAGAAAGATAGCCTATGTGTTTTATAGGTCTAAATAAGTACAGAGACTATAGGCCCAAGAAAAACTTTTGTTTAACCTAGGATGGAAAATTACTAAGTTTATTACTATATTCTAGGAAAAATGTGTATGTTATTTTTGAAACAATAAAACAACAAACCATGGGCCATTAAGTTAATGTTTCTAACTTCCTGTTCAATCCACCGCTTCTTGTATCACTGTCAAAATGATAAAGTTAACAGTAATAGGCCTATGTCTACATTAATAATGTAAATAAGCCTACATGTATGTGTTTTGGTATAGGTATACAAAAGGCGGTCACTATGCCTCACCCAATCCAAGACTTTTGCTCTAGGACTGGTCAAAGTGACCGTTCATGCATTTTCTCAGGGGAAGTATCACGATTTTGCCGTCAACGTTCCAGGAATGTTACAGTAAAATGTAGGCTATAATAATGCCCACTTCATGTTTGGTTTTGTGAACAATTTATTGTTCACAGTAAATCACTTTCACTTACAGTTTCTATTAAATCAGTAGGCCTACTAGGCCTAAGTTACGATGTGAGCTCAACCAAGTGACAGGAGATAGGCTAACTATTGTTGAGTTTGTTAAAAAAAATTTTTTTGTTTTATGTCTAAAAAGGTCTGAAACTGTAGGCCCAAGGAAAACTTTTGTTTAGCCTGTAGGACAAAAAATAACGAAGTTCAATATGGCATTCTGAAGGAAAGAAATGTGTAAGTTAAGCTTATTTTTTAAATCTTTATGAAAAATCATAAGCAATAATTATTTTGAATTGTTTTCTATAGTGTAGGGTTACCAGAGGTCCAGGTTTCCCCGGGACTAACCGAGGTTTGAGTGCCTGTCCGGATTTCCTAAGTTTTTAGCAAAACGATAAATTTTGCCTAAAATTTTACTAGAAACAACATAGTGACAGGAATCAAGAGTTAAATTTGTTATTATCAAGTTTCTGCTTAGTGACCAAGTGAATACCGGTACCCTAAAAATTTTTAGAGAATAATAGTGATTGAAAGAAGACATACACTTAGGATAGTAAAAATATTGGCGAAGCTTCGTTATCTTCCTCCGCCGTTATTATTTATGTTAAAAGTTTGATTTTGCAATAAGATAATATTGCTATTTTATAAGATGATACAATTACATGATACGATTATGGATTTATTTTAAGATCATTAACAATACCTTTGGACAATAAAACAAATAGACCAACTGTATATTGCAAACAAGTGGCCTAAGTACCGTAACCGAAAATAACTAAAACAAGTAAAATTGTAACTAATGTAGCCTAGGCCTAAACATCAGAGAACAAAACAAAATAAACTAGGCCTAGGCCTACCTAAGTTTATTTTTTAGGTTTGTGAGAAGGTGCAGACTTCATTTGACCTAAAATGGCATCACACAAATGCTGCCAAATACGAATAAGAAAGGTATTTATTTTTTCTCTAATGTATTGAGGGAATATGCGGTTTAAATATTTCCAAAAACCATTGATCCTGTTGTTGTAAACATCGCTCTCTAACTTACAAAAGTGACGGAGGTTAAAGCTAGATTGTTAGATTAGATTATTATTAGACTATAATACATTTCTTACCTCAATATCATTGTTGATTCGATTGTTTTCATCGCACAAACATCTAATTGAAATTTTAACATCGATAATAACAATGGGGGAGGATAACGAAGTTTCACCAATACATTTACACAGATGATATTGCTTTAATCTTAAGAAGTAGGTTATCCAGCGAACTAACCTATAGGTAACATAGGCCTAGCTAATGTGTATTTTAAATTCCCTATTTGAAGTATTATTTTATGATAATAAAGCTCTTCCTCTTCATTTGATTCATGATTACTGAAACTGGTTCTTTTTCATCATCTTACCTAACAAAACTTAGCCTACGTTATTGTTTTAAATGTGTCGGAATATAATTGTCTCTTATTCTGTGTCTTGAATTCAGTAGAGTGGGGAGGGGGTGGGGTAACCATAATTCTGTTGGTGAGTCACATTAAAAGTTACTACAAAAATGTGTGGGGTTGGCCTTAAAAATATATGGTAGGACTAACCTTAGTTAAGTGCCAGTAAATAGGCCTGATGTGACATGAGATCACTAGGAAACTACACAAATGTATTAATGATGAATTTTAACTTTAATTCAAATATATTAGATGTATTATGCCTACAGACTGTAAAAGCGTTTAGGTGTATCGTCACTTTGTTCATAATAGAAAACAGTTTGCTTCAGTTAAAACTAAAACCAATAACTATCCAGTAGGCAATTCAGATAGTGTGTGGGTCAAAAATCTAATATTACCACTAACTTATCTTGCTATGATAATAAGCAAATTGACCACATTACCTTTGGTGGATGTATAATCAATTTTTTCTGAAGTTTTCTGATCCAGCGTTAAAACTTTTCCAGGTTCGGCAGCTGTTCTTGCTACATTCAAAACAGGCTTGTGTTCGTGTTGTGATATTACACTTTTTTTCTACTGTCAACCACACTTGTTTTAAAACAGTAGTACAGGAACTAAGTCGGCATTAGAAAAAATAAAGCCAATAACAATTAACATAAAACATACTATCCACAAATCATTGAAATACCACTTCCTATCTGCACCAACTGTAAGGTATTGTGAGCAACATAAGTTATATACAATAAAATCGTATATGGGGACATTTAAATTTTGAACTGTATAAGTGTATAAACAAATGACTCTATTGGATCATGAACAACTTAAGGCCCAGCTGAACCACATGAGTCAGCTGATTAACTTGAAGTGGTCAATTTTCTACAAAAGAATAAGATGAGGCCCAAGGTTAGATCTATATATATATATATATATATATATATATATATATATATATATACATACTTCCTCTTTTATAGATATAGATTAGTAAAATTACACTGTTACACAATTTGATCTTAAACATTATTGTCATTAAAATTATTTATTCTTTAGAACAGCCAAAATACAAAATTTAGAATAATAATTCCATTTTTTAATCGGAGGTTAGTGTAGACAATCATGAAAAAACCATGTTTTTATTAATAAGGGTATCTTTGCTTTTGAAGAATTGTTAGGTACCCTTAGTTTGAATAGATGTGAATGTTTCCTTAGAAACGATTTCACTTCTCAAAATTCCTTTTCAAGTTGGGTATTACTTAATGATTTAAACTTGTTTAAATCAAGAAATAAAAAAAAATAAAAAACCTAAAATGTTAATTAAAAAAAGTTATCATAATTACTCTTAATCATTTTAGAAATACATAAGATCATTATCAAAGTTGTTTGTTTACAAATGCAAAAATAAAGCTACATAAATATTTCAAAAGTATAAAAAATTTATTATTCAATATTTTAACTCATTTCGACTATTGAACGGAAGATCCAGCAACCATTATACATTTTCATTTGAAACCTTGAAAGATACTGTATATTTATACTGTTCGATGAAACTCTACAACACGCAGTATAACATATTTCCCTGCCTTGCGGTTGTAAGCGAAGCTCCAATAGATTACAATGGAACAATGTACCAATTATGCACCTTGTTAGTCAAATTATACTTCTCAAAAATTAAAATTGCTAAGACTTTTGATATTGTTCAAGTATACTTTTGAAATACTAGATACTTAGATCACAGTGTTGGACCTCAAATAATTATAGCCTTAAATAGTTATTACTCAGCATCACAGCTCCACCGTTTCCGAGGTTCTCAAGTCACTAGTTGTCTAACGTCTGTCTGGCAGCATAGAAAAAAAGTTGAAAGGGGCAGAACCATACGTTAAATCTTTGCCTTCCTGTTATCTGTGGGTAATGTTCACCTTTTTATTTTACGGACAATGATCGACTTAGTTGTCGTAAGAAACGTAGTCCTTGGAGGACTGTAGATTGTAGCAGTAGCTTACGTGGTACACAGCTTCTTCTGGGCGGGGAGAATGAGGTCCCGGAGTATCCAGAACCTGAAGCAGTATATTTTTTTTTTTCATTTCATTCCTTTCTTTCAAAACCTTTCCTACCTTCCGGCATACAGGTTTATACCTTTCCTAAGTATCAGTCTTGCTAAGTTTCATTCCTTTCCTAAGTCTCCATTCTCTATTTGATATTTATCCAACTCCCTTAACTGTCCTTTCTCTTCCACTTCTCCTCCTACTGCCATTCCCCTATCCTTAATTCCTAATCCTTATCCTAACCGTTATTTCCCATTTCCAGCTTCGAAAACGCCGGGGGACCCACGGTGAACAGGTCCGCTGTGATAGAATAAGTCTTCATCAGGTAAGTATTGTCATCATCTGTATTGGTAAGTTCTTAGTGTTAAGTTTAGGTGTGGTTCTTAGATGTAAGTTCTTAGATGTAAGTCCTTAGGATAGGTTAAGTTCCTTATCGAGTCCGGTGGTCCTTTCCTCTTCTTAACTCTTCTCTAACCCTCCTATCATCTATTTCCTCTTCATCTTCCCTTTCCTTTCAATTCCCAATCTTCTTCTCCTTCCCTAACCCCTACCTAGCCCGTGCCTTTCCTCTTCTTTCCTTTCATATTTCAGGACCATAGCTCCGGACTTCGTTCTTCATCTGCATGGTAGGTTCTAGTGTAGGTTTAGGTGTAAGTTCTAGTGTTAAGCATAGATGTAAGTTTTAGCTTTAGTTTAGGTGTAGTCTGTAGTGTAAGTTTTAGTTCTAATTTTCATTCTTTATGTTTCAGGTATTCTTCATCTGATTGATCTTCATTCTTCAACTGAAGGTAAGTGTGATTCTGATAGATGTAAGTTCTAATTTTAGTTTAGATGTAGTCTGTAGTATAAGGTTTAGTTCTAATCTTATTCTTCATGTTTCAGGTATTCTTCATCTGATTGATCTTCATTCTTCAACTGAAGGTAAGTGTGATTCTGAGATTTGTAAGTTCTAGTTTTAGTTTAGATGTAGTCTGTAGTATAGGTTTTGGTTCTAATTTTCATTCTTCATGTTTCAGGTATTCTTCATCTGATTGATCTTCATTCTTCTACTTAAGGTAAGTGTGATTCTGGTTTAGATTTAGTTGTAGTCTTAGTTTTAAGATTAGATGTAAGTTCTCGTTTTAGTTTGTTCTTTCTAATCTTCTAATTCTGTTTTAGGAAGTTCTTCATCTGTAGATCTTGGATCTTCAGCGTGTTCGGTAAGTCTTGCATTTAGTTCTCTCTTTTATATAGATCTTATTGTGTGTATTTCCTTCCAAACTCTTTGGAGGACAGGAAAAATAGACTCATCCCTGATTATGGATTCAAGGCAGAGTGGCCCAATCATTCCAGAGTTCCAGCACCATTCCTCGAGTTGCCTTCTTGTATTCTCAGTTGTTTTGCATCCCAGGAGTGCGTGAACAGGGTTATCCACTTCCGAGCTACACAGAGGACAGATGTCGCTGTCTCTTTTGCCGTGTTTGTGTAGATAATCGGCAAAGGCACCGTGGCCTGTCAATAGTTGTAGTGTAAGATAGTTACAGTTATTTAGATGTTTAAGTTCATCGAGCCTTTCTGAAATGTCGGGTAAGAGACCAAAGGTATATCTTCCTTTGTCCGATTCAATCCACTGATTTTGCCAATCTTGTAGAAATCTTTGTTTGATATCGTTTCTAGTAGGAAGTCTGTTTCTTTTGGCGTGTTTGACTTGTACGTCTTGTTCAATTTTGAGATCGAATGGCATATTGCCCGTGACTGTACATAGTGCCATGTGAGAGGTGGTACAATAAGCTCCAGATAGGTTTAGTAATACTTTTCTTTGTGAGCTTCTGAGGTTTTTCTTTATATGACTGTGATTGACTCTATGAGCCCAAACTTTGGAGGCATAGCTTATTATCGGGATGTATACAGTTTTGTAGAGGAAGTGTAGCTGAGCTGCATTAACACCATATTTTTGTTTAACCAGGCGAGTTACTTTGCCAAAAAGGGCTTTTGCTTTTTCACCAGTTTGTTTGACGTGTGGTAGAAATGTAAGGTTTTGGTCCAGAAGGACACCCAAGTACTTGATTTGATTTACAAATTGTATTCCCCTATTGTTTAGCGTTACATGTGGCGGTCTTCCTCTAAGTTTGCCTTTTAGCAAGATTCCTTTGGTTTTCTCTCCAGACACCGTCATTTAGCCAAAGTTGCCCAATTGTCCAGTATGGTCATTACCCTGTTACCTGAGCCTTCCAGTTCTCTTCTAGAGTTTCCGTGAATGACAAAGGCCACGTCATCAGCGAAAGCAACAGGAGTGACGTTATCGGGAAAGACTTGATTGAGGAGTTTGTCAAAAGTTAGATTCCAGAGAATCGGTCCAAGGACCGATCCCTGAGGGCAGCCCAAGTTCATGTCACGAGATACAACTTCGCCGTCATGTTCCAGAAAGACGGATCTGTCTGATAGGTAGGACTGAATTATATTCTGAATCGTGAGAGGAACATTTAGATCTCTTAGAGTCTCAAAGATGGTTGGCCACCAGACCGAATCGAAAGCTCCTTGGATATCCACCAGTATGGCCATTGAATATTTACTTGGAGTTTCTTCGGCTGCAGTTCTTAATGTGAGGATTGCGTCTTCAGTTCCCCTAGAAGGTCTGAACCCGTATTGTCTTTCATTTAGGAGATCATAGGCGTTTAGATGTTCATTCAGCCTAGAAACGATCATTCGTTCGAAAATTTTGCCAATGATGGGCAGGAGGCTGATCGGCCTGTAGGATTTAGCTAAGGACCAATCTCTCGGACCCGCTTTCCTAATGATCTTCAGCCTGGCAATCTTCCAGACCTTAGGGAATGTTCCGTTGATCCAGAGATAATTTAAGAAACAATAGATCAGTTGTTTGTTCTCATTGTTAAGGTTCTTATAAAGTTCCGCCGGGAGATTGTCCGGACCAGTTGCCCTTCTATCCTTGGCCTTTTGTAGAGCTTCTTCAAACTCGTCCATTGTAAATGGCGGTTCTAGATTTAAGTTACTTTTAAGGTGAATGTCATGTCTGAGATTTGCATGTAGCATGTTGTCTGAATCTGGATTATCTCTAGGTACTAGAGATTCTAATAGGTAGGTTAGTGTTTCTTGATTAGTTTTAGTGTGCATGTCTCCATATTTAAGTGTTGTTAGGATTTCTTTAGTCTTAAGTTTGCCCACTCCAAGCTTGTAGGCCAAGCTGAAAGGGTTTTCGTTCATCGTATTTGATACGAAACTTTCCCAGCTTTTTCTTTTAGCTTCCTTGAGCATGTTCTTGTAAATGCGATTTTCAGTTATATATGTGCCTAATTTAATAAGTTTGGTCCTGCATGGACAGCATCTTTGATAAGCAGATCTTGCCTGTTTTGCCTTCCTTCGCTGCCTTGTTAGACCAGCATTCAACCATGGTACTGACCTATTTCTGGCCTTGTAGATTGGTACATGAGTTTGACATGATCTTTGAAGATTTTCTTGCATTTGTCTCGCATTATCTTCAAGAATGTCTCCTGCTTGGTGCATGAAGGCATGTTCGGCTAGTGCTAGGTTATTCTGTAGATAAGCATTTGCATGCAGGTTTATGCCATCATAGTCGGCCTTACTGAATTGCATTTTGCCAGTATTTATTAAAGTTCTTGTCTGTGATAATTTGAGTTCAAAAGAAATGAGTCTGTGATCACTCAAGCTAACTTCTGGATGCACTGTCCAGTTGCAGACGTATTGTGCCAAATTTGCTGAACTCAGAGTTAAATCAATATTAGAGCCAGAATTATGGGTAGCATAATGCCTGTCCTGGTTTATAATGACTAAGTTATTTCTGCCAATGAATTGAACCAAGAGGTCACCTCTTTCATCCTCAACTTCGGAAAACCAGGCTTTCGATTTGGCATTGGCATCAAAACAAATGATCACAAGCTGGTCTCTAAGGTCATTTAGAATTAATTGAAGATGATCGAGGTAAGGGTCTATCGTGTGGCCAAATTGAAAGTATGAAGAGATCATATTCAGCGGGCCCAAGTTGGTATTGAGTTTAGCTATTGCGAAGTGTGTAGTTTTGAACTCAGTCATTTCTAGTGGCTCGCATGAGCCTTTTGCAACAATAGCAGCCATAGGTCTAGTATTGTCCAACTGGTCGCCTATAATCAAGTTGGTGGATGCCAGACCAAATCCCTTGACTTTTCCTTGAATTGAATAAGGTTCTTGGATCATCATGAAGTCAAATTGGAAATCTTCCATGATTTGTCTAGCCTCCGAAGTGGCTTTGTTCGAGTTTTGGAGATTGATTTGTCCAATCTTTAGATTTAAGTTATTGTTATTTATTTGCATGGATTTCTTGTTTAGTTGCAAGTTGTTAGTGTTTAAGTTATTATCCATAGTTTGTTCTTGCAAGTATTCTTGATCTTTCCTTTTGGTAGATTGGACATTCTGAGGAATTGACGTTGTGGTTTGCTGGTAGCTTTGCTCGGATACAGTTTGCGCATCTAAAATTCCATTCCTTTTCCGGACAGTTCTTAAAAGAATGTCCATCTTTGGCACAGTGGCCGCAGGTGTCAGTTTCTGTGTTGCATGCCTTTGCCAAATGTCCAAATCTTTGGCATTTATAGCAGCGAGATGTTATTACGTAATCTATAGCTTTGCATGCGCTCCAGCCGATAAAAAGTTTGTTACTTGAGTTGAAAATATGCTTTCTAAGCTCATGATGAACTTCCACAACCCAGTGTGATGTTTCTTTTTCTCGAGAGCCGATTTTATATATCAATTTGAACTTGTTGCCAAATTCTTCTTTGTCTATATCAAAGTTTTGAACCCTTATGTTTTCTAATGTGACATCGTCTTCCGTGCTCGAAGGCACGTCAAAGATTTTTATCTTTGGAACTGTCTTAGTGGGTGCTTTGACATCTAGAGATTCCATCAATCTCTCTGAAACCATTTGGGATTGTTCTATCGGAAGTTGGATGGCAACACCACCATTCCTGACTTTGATCATTTTATTTATCTTAATTTTCATTGTGGTCGGGTTGATAATCTTTTCTATTTGGCTCTTTGTTTCTTCGGAAGTTTGGTTTTTGTTTGTTTGTTTAGGATAGATTAAAATTGTGTTTGCATGGTCTTTATTCGGGATTATGCGACTGGGAGCTGCATGGTTAGCCTTAACAGTGCCTGCTATATTAGCATAGGAATTTTGCATGGTAGGATTAGTTTGCATGGTAGTTGTTAGATTGTTCATAGTATCTTTAAGGTCTTGCTTGATATTGTTGCATGTGTCTATTAACTTATTTGTTGTGTCTGATTGATGTTGCTCGAGGTCATGTCGCATATTGAGAAGACTTGTGTTTAGCTTGCATGCCTCTTCGTATTTACCTTCTAGCTTGGCCATTTGTACTCTGATTTTTAGGTATTCTTCCTTTATCCTGTAAGATATCTGCAGTGCTCTTTGAGTCTTTTCTGCAGTAATCGCCCTTTGGGTCGTATGCACATTAGTAATTAATGTGGTTAGGCCATCTAACAGCTTGACCATGGTGAGATCATCCTGGCCTGAGTTCTCATCGTCATCAACTGGTGCATCTGAATCTTCATCTGATGAGGAAGAGCCTTGCTTCTGTCTCTTAAGCTCTTCTTCAAGTTCAGGGGATCTACCCTTTCTTTTTGTTTTAGATTTAGGTTCTATTGTCTTAGGTGTGATATTTTGACTGATCGATTCTTTGCTATGTGATGCTGAACCCTTTAATGGAACATCAGGTGGTGATCTTGTGAGCCTTGATTTCTTTTTAAATGGGTCATCTTCGGAACTTGCCATGATTAGTCTAAGCCGGTGGTTTTAATTAGTCTAAGCCGTGGGTAAGTGTCTAGAATGGGAGATTTCCTCTGGGCCTTCTACGGTGTTGTTATTGCCCCTTGGCCGAGGGTGGGATTTTTATTTCCCTAAAGGGTTACCCACCCTTCGTTGCCCGGCCGCGACCTTGTGGGGGTGGGGCGCCACAGAGGTTATGGGTGCTTTGGGGTGCCTGCGTCCAGATGTTATTGGAAGTACTTGGTACTGGCTTGAGATGAGATTAGCACCTTAGTGCGAATTAATTGGGTATCTTATCCCGGAACACACTCCTAATGGCAGCTCAACAGGTATGCGCACTCCAATACTCGCTCTTATGATCTCATGTTGCCCGCGGCCACAGCAGTGACAGGACTGAAGCAGTACAGGACGAAGAAGAAGATGATGCTGCTCATGGCCAGGATGAAGCCTTCAGCACGGATGTGACGGTGGCGAGCGTGGATGTATCTTCGGCCGGCGTGACAGCATTCAACTGTCCCCCAGACCTTCAGTCACCGGCCGAAGATACCACGGACAGCGAAACACAAACCGAAATGATCAATGCTACCTATTCAAGTAAAGGTACACAAACCACATCAAAACGGCGATATAAGAAAAAGACTGAAAACGAAGTCAACTCAAGGTGAAAAAAACGGTAACCTTTGCGCCTGAAACTTGCAATCAATTTTTCTATGAAAACAAAAAGGATGTTTCGACTTCAACGCACGAAGAAAAATCTACACAAACTTAAAAGGACCTAAATGGTAAATAATTTGGACTAAACACCCTTTGTATTATAAGACATCATCCCCTACAAAGAAGACTTTTAAAAGAAATATGGGGGTTTGGACCTTTCCCCATCAAAACGTTAATATATATAAATGTAAAACGTTAAGAAACACGTTTCCTTCAGAAAAAAGTACAATCAAGACTTAATGAAGACTGCCACAAACCTTTTACTGTTGGATGCTTTATTACAGTGTAACTAAATCATGTGCATGGACTAATAAATATTATTAATCAAATATGTCCCCGTAAAACGTTTTATTAGTAAGTTAGAAGTGTATAATAACATTTTTATTCACACATTAATATAAAATAATAAAATTTAGGGTATAATTAATTGTTTACGACTAATTTATATTGGATGGTACTGACACATCTGATCACCCAATTTAGTGATAAATTAAATTAATTTAATTTAAAAGAATGAAGTAGTGGTGCAAAAAATTGGGATTCATATCATCAATTTGACCCACCAAGGGCAAACAAAGGAGTTTATAAAATAACATGTGGATGCAACAGAGCTTATATTGGGGAAACTGGCAGAAGCATATCAACTAGAATAAAACAACATGTCAGAGACGACAAGAATGAAAAAACAAAAACTTCCGCCATTGCAGAACACACCCAAGGAACAAAGCATTCAATGATATATGATAAGGTGAAGTTAATAATTAAGGGAAGATGACTATTTAAAAAGAAAGATTCGGAAAGCCATAGAAATAGAAATAATAAAAACCACAAATAACATCAACAAAGAAGATGGCTTCAAACTTAGTAGAACCTAGCTCCCAATCTTAAAGAGATCAAAATAGTCTTATACAATAGTTACCTTACTTTACATTTTTATTTTTTTATATATGTTTTATACCTATAGTCGGAGGCAATAGAACAGGCGGGTGAAGGTCAAGCTAATTAACATGTAGTTAAATGAGAAAAAAACAGCTGGCTTATTGGAAGATTTGACCTTGACACGCCTGTTCTATTGCCCCTGACTATAGTTTTTAATGGCTTATTTTATCATACGTTTTTTTATTGTATGTTAAATTAGATTAAAAATGTAAAAAAATTATTGTTTATGAACATTTAATAGAATTTAACACAACTCTGATGAAGATGGCCACAGTGCCATCGACTCTGTTAGTAAAAAAAAAATAAATAAATAAATAACCCTTTATAAAATCCCCAAAAAGCATTTTATTCATAAATAATATGGCTTATTTAAGTTTAAGATCAGAAATAACAAACTTGTGCAAAAAGTTCTAAAACCATCTGATTTCATTCAACCAATCATCATGATCCTTGAATGAAAATTACAGTGGTACTGTACTATCAGTGTTTTATGAGCGGCTTTCTCACTTCTTCACAAGAAACCCACTCATTAAAGTTCTTTCATACTAGTATAACCCCGTCTATACCCGAACTACTTGAAAGATTGAGCAATTTTTTAAACTCTTTGACTTTGACTGTAGTTTGTGTTTGATGAAATACACCTCTTTTTGTCAGAACGTGCAATGAAAGCTAAGTTGGGAACTAAAATTAGTTTGCAATGATAATAAGAATTATTTTAAGATTTAAGGAACAAAACTAATTTGGTAACAATTTGCATAAATTATTTTAATATTCATATTTAGAAACAAGAATTATTTGACTTTACTCACTGTATTTAGGCTAGTGAAAAGTTAAAGGGTTAGATATGAATAAGTCTGTATTTAACATTTTAAGTGTTGCCATCTGTGGTGAAAATGACAAACTGTTTAATCCAGCTGATTAAAAAGCATACAAAAAGGTAGAATTAAATATTCCCATAAGATTCACATAGAATATTTATTTTACTATGAGGCAGAGCCTTTTTGACGAACCATGCTTTAGAGCAGCTAAAGTTGTTCTAATTGCACCATTTAACAATAGTGAAAATTTTCATATCATTTACTTAATCCCCTTGTCGTGTGAAATATACGTGTTAAAAACATGTTTCTAATCTATTAGACTAGTTCTGTAAGTGATGAACACTGTGCCTTTAAGCCACCTTTTGCACTGTTTTTTGTTCCTTGTAAGTCAAGCAGCGAATGGTTTTTCAAGCGTAGGCTACTAGCAGCTGATAAGCGTACTGATAAAAGTCAGCGGCTGATACGGTCTCGAGCGTGTTGAGCGACACGCTGTGGTGCTAAGCACGTGTGTGCTGAGCATCTTTGTCACAACTAACTGAGTGACCTTCCTTGTGTATAATCAGAGGCCTGCCTGCAGCCCCACCCTTGCCTTGACAATGTTGTTGTTTCCTGCTTACAACATAAAAGGTCGGGCAAACGAATCTTTACACCTCCTCTCTATTTGGGAAAAATGAGTATTAAAAGTTAAAGTAAAATTATATTTTTGTCCAAAACCTGTTTCTACATTTATGTGACAGACTTTAGAAAACTCATTTTGCCGTATTCTAGAACATATCAATACCAAAGATATGTTTATCAGAATAAATTAAAGTAATTTTAATTATCAAGTAAAAAACATTATAAAACATTATATTTTTTTTATCATTCTGCACGAAATCAGCCTGTTTTTTGTCCTCTCAATAGTACCAAAACCGTTTCTTTTTGTCCTAGGACTTAAAAACCAGCTGGAATATTTTTTTTAGGTCCTAGGACTGAAAAGGCAGCTGTTTGGTTAGTATATTATTATTCATTTATTGATTTTGAGGTGCAGAATTATGAAGTTCAAACGTTATGAAGAGCATTGTTTGTTAATAACATAAATGTAAACACTGCATATTAATTACATTGTAAATATAACCTCAAAAATACTACTTTATAGTTAATATTTTTTTACGATAAAAAGTCCAATTCTTCATTAACGATAAAAAAACGTTGTTCATCACTCGGAGCAAAAGTTTCTTTTTTATGCTTAATCGTTTTTAAGACACGATTGCGCACCAAAAAGACCCACTTTTGTTCCTAGGGTAGAAAACTATATTCCTCGATACCAAATACATTGTGGTAAAAGTGATTGAAGAATATGGACTTGAATTTAACAATTCATTACGGAATAAAAATTACCATGTGTAAAAACTAATTGGTGGCTAACGGGTTAACATTTTACAAGTAAGTAATCATACCCCACCGTCATGAAACTTATTTTTTTCATTGTGAATAATTGTCAACCGAGATTTAATACATAAATAAAAATACTAAAAATGCCAAATTATCTAATTTATCATATCTTATAAAATTAATTTATTTAACTATTAAATTAACTTAATTAATCTTTAGGTTTTTTTTCTTTTTTTAACTAATGATATATAAATTTACAGAAATACAATTTTCCCTCACCCTATCTTAAGGGGACATACTAGGAAAGATTGGCCCGGGAGGTAGCTTTTCTTGCGGTCAACAGACCGCAAGAAAAGTCGTCCCCTCTAGGTGTGCATGGGCATGCAGCAACCTGACCGAGCGGAGCCGTCTCGCCGCCGTCAACATTAAATTACCGGGTCCCATGGGCTGCGCGGGGGCACACATCAGATGCACATGACCCAGGATATAGCTTCGCCTCCCGTCAATAGCGCTGAAACCTGCCCGGCGAAATTTCTAATCGTATTCTGTACAGTACGCAGACAGCGGAAGCACCTCAAATGTTTTGACCGAGATGTTTCAAAAATTTCCGCCAAACGTTGTATAGTAGAAGCGCTTGTTTGAGGGGAATACATTCAAGATCCTTGACGGCGGTATTTAAATTTTGTCCGCCAAGTTTTGTTGAGTGATGCAGGGAACAGTTAGGCCAGTAAAATAAAATGGTTTGATCGAGATCTTTCAAATTTTTGCGCCAAACATTGACGAGTAAAAGAGTTCGTACTACTACGAATAAAGTTGTTTGAATGCGATGTTTCAAACTTTTCTGTCAATTTTTGTTAACTAATGGCGGGAATTATTAGACCAGTAAAATAAATAGTTTGACTGTGATAAGGAAAAAAATCATATATAAACATGTCATAAAATACTGTGTTTATCCGCTAGCCAACATTTTCTTTCTACACATAATAATTTTTAATTCCGTGAGGAATTGTTAAATTTGAGTCAATATTTTTTTTCAAGTACGTTTACCTCAACGAATTTGGTATTGACAAAACAATATTTAAGATCTCACTTGAACTTTTCAATTGATAATTAAAATTGATTTAATTTATTCAGATAGACGTATCTTTGGCGTAAATAAACATGAAATATATAAAGCTATTTCTAGTTTTTGAAGAATTCAACTTTGAGAGAATATACTTTCTTTACACGATATAGAGAAATGTTAACATATCACTGTCGTCAATTGGCGTATGAGTGACGTCACACCACCACGTCACCAATTTTTCCCTCATCCTATCTTAAGGGGACATGCAAGGAAGGATTGGCCCGGTACGTAGCTTTGCCCTCGGTCAATAGACTAGAGCATCGCCTCTAAGTGTGTACGGGATTGTATTACATGAATGGCCCAGCGGAGAGCTTTGCTGCCGTCAACCAACATATGACTAGACCGCATATGGTTGCACGGGGCACGCGCCAGATATAACCGAGATCATAGGCTCGTCTCCGGTCATTAGTGCTGAGACCTAGCCGGAGAAATTTCTCAAGTCGTTTTCTGTACGGTAGGCACTCAGCATAGCAAAATGAAATGTTTCAGCAACGTGAATAGTTAGGACAGTAAATTAAAATGGTTTAACAGTAACGATTTTAAACTATTAAACTATTTTCTAACTATATTATTAAATGAAGTCGCGAGTCAAATTATAATGTTAAGTTTATTAATTTTAAAACAAAACAATAATACAGCTCGTTATACACGGTGTCGAGCTTTCACCTTTAAAAACTTTTCCAAGCTATTGAGCATGCCAAAACAAATAGAAAAATCATTTAAACATATGTCCTAAAATGCTTCGTTAAGCCACTAGCCGCCATTTTGTTTTTTAAATATAATAATTTTTATTTCCTTGATAGTTCGTTGTATTAAGTTCATATTTGGCATGGACCTTTATGACACCAATGTCCGTTTTCAGGGAAAAAATTCTTTTTTTATAATGTGTTTTTTTTTCAAAATTGCGGGAATTTTAAACTTTTGAATTCAAATATCTAAAAAAACGCTAAATTTTATAAAAACGTTACTAGAGACAAAAAAGTTGAAAAATTTAATTATCTAAACAGTGATATCAAGTTTTTAAAGATCCGACGACGAATATCGGAGTTATTGCGATTTTCATATAAAAATAAACTAAGTTTGCATTAATCATATAGTGCAAAATCAGTATTTTTCTGCAGAAAACCCGTAACAATTCCGTTATTTGTTGTTAGATCTTTACAAACTTGGTATCACCGTTTTTATAATTTAGTTTGTCAACTTTTTTGTCGTTAGTAACCTTTTTTATAAATTACAGTTTTTTTAGATATTTGAGTTAAAAAATAATAAAATGGCCGCCATTTTAAATATACACATTGGAAAAAAATATTTCTTTTCTGAAAATGGACATTGGTGTCATACAGTTCCATGCCAAATATGAACTTAACAAAACGAACCGCCACGGGTATATAAATTATTATGAGTAAAAAGCAAAATGGCGGCTAGCGGCTTAATGAAGGTTTTAGGACATATGTTTATAAGATTTTTCTGTTTGTTTTGGCATGATTAATAACCTGGAAAATTTTGTAAAGGTGGAAGCTGGACACCCTATACTTATTACTTACCGTTATTTTATATACTTGTTATACAACAAATACAATTGTTTATCCAAATATATATGGTTGTTGTATTAACATTTATATATTATCTTTCGACTTATGAATTTTGTAAGTTGTAATTATGTATGAATGTTTCCGTTTTTACCTTGCTATGTAATCTGTACTTATTTAATACGCTAAGGGTTTTTTTTGTCTTGAAAACTCCTCCTACAATTTTCAATCGATTTTCTGTAGTATTTTTCTTGGTCTGTAGTTGTTTCCGCCAAAAACTGATGAGAATCGGAATGAAAATAAAGGCTCTATTCACCATTGAAATATCAAAATTTCCCATTTCAATAACATTAGGATTAAATAAATCATTTTAAACATCTGTTAATAACCAGCTGTAAATACGTGTAGTATTGGTGATTAAAGATATTCACAATATTGGATTGGTCGGATGTCATTGATTTCGAGCTATAAGTAACATTTTTATTGTATTAAAATAAATTGCTCGATTTCGAGCAACACGTATACTAGTAATACAAAATGTGTATACCTAATGCGTTGGTGTTTTTTTTAAATGCCACTAGATTGCTTATCTGGTGAGTATTTTAAGATAAATATGACTGAAGGTTGAGTGTGATGGATCTTATGAGTTTTGGCTTAGTCACTGACAAAGACTGGCTGCTTCATTTTACTGTATCATTAATTGGCAAGACAACTTTGCCCAGTGAACAAAGACATCTGGGTCCATATTCGAACCTTCAGACATTACCAATCGTCAATCATTGGATTCAAAGACGAACGCTACAAAGACTTAGCTACACAACTAAACATTACAATTTGATGAACTCAAATATAAATGGAAAAAATTAGTATTGTAAAAATAAAACTAATAGATTGATTTCGCACTAGAACTGCGCATATCACTTATACCTCGTGTTCAACTTATATGGTCCTTGCATATTAAACAGTTGGTTATCATCTGCCACAGCCCCATCACCTAGGAAGCGATGGATGTATTGTCATAACCCGTCAGCTCCATTTGTGTATTGCCGGATGTATCGGACCTTGATGTGTTTATGACTTTCATATCATGTTCACTGACTGATTGGCTTTGAGCAGCTTCCTGTACAGCTTTGTTTTGCAACATTGTTAGTAACATCATATTGACTTGGATCATATTTCAAAATGAAAATTTCAGTCTAATCTTAATGTAAAAAAGTCCTGTTTCCAATTCTAGAGGACAAATTAGTTGCAGGAAATTACTGGAGTTGATAATTTAATACGCTGATATAAAATAACGTAAATAATTTATAATATGTTCAAATAATTCGTATTATGAATTAGATCATACATAGAGATAAATGCAAAAGTTATGTAATTTAAGTGTACAATATTTAAGTATGAAATTCTCAAAAACATTAAAATAAATACAAATATTACCTATAAAATCCTTTCCCCTCTCCCCCAATATGTACATAAATAAAAATAAACTCAGTAAAACCACAGATACTTTGTTAACTGTTAGGAACAATAAGATATGACAGTAAACTAGTAATTTTGAATGTTCAATTAAAAACTGTTTTATATAAAAAATACAAAATAAATAAATAAAACTGCACAATTATATAAATTATTCAACCTTTCCGATTGTTTAAGGTTATATTGATAAGCACTAGAGAAAGGATAAATGTATCTCAGAGGAAACAAAGAATAGAAGGTAGGGAGAAGAATAGGAATTCCAACAGCTCTCGCGGGGTTTCGGCACTTCTTTATCAAATCTCACATTCGATAAGCTCCCACCTGCCTCTCTTTTCACATTTAGGTTTAACAGAGGATAAGATAATACAACAACAAGTTTACTATTAGTATACACGCTGATAGATATTTGGTCTAGTTTGTATTAATTCTTATTAATATTAAAAAAGAAGTTTTTCGCCAGTTTTCCGTCCGTATTCCTTTAATAAATAAAAATTCCGTATTCCGTTTAGCCTTTAATAAAAAAAATTCAAAAATTAATTCATTGACGTAAATTTAATTTTACTAACAAAATTTACTAAACCAAATTGCCAGTGCAGACTTATGATCTATGTATCTAAAAATAAAAATTGTTATATTTGCGTCTGTGTACAGCGTGGCAAAACTAGTTTTATTTAAGAATAGCTAAATTTCTATTAAAACTTTCTTTCGTCAAATGCCAAGCTCACGTTGATCCTAGAACCTGTATTTCAATGTGAAACCTAAACGTTTAATAAATAATTAAAGAACACTTTTGGATTTGGTTTCATAATGTACCTCTTTATGATGCCACTTGACATTTCATTATTGGTAATTATTGCGACAGGAGTGCATACAAATTATGAAATTAATTAATTTTGAATTTTTAAATAGTTGTTTATAACAGTTTAATAAGAATTAACCAAACTATGATGAAGAAGGCGAAACAGCTGGTGTATTTTCTTATTTAAATGACAAAATGGATGATTTTAACAAATCGCAAAAGCCTTATATAAAAAAATATACATGTTTTGTTTAAGTTTAAAATATAAAATTATTAATTTTATAATAACCACAAAACAGAATACAACATATTAATTTATCCTTGGACATTTGAAAAACTAAAGCAAAATGTAATCCTAAACCGTTCTAAGTCTCCTTAAGTAAACTCAATTGATAAGCTCTATTAATAATGTTTATCACTAAGCTTTTAAGAGAATGGTAATCCCGCGCCTTTGTACTTCTGCTTAGTAGAATATTTTAACAATATTTCTCAACAAAAATTAGGTAGCAAACTAAGAAGGTACTAATTTACTCCACATTCAATCAATCAAGCAATTTAACTTTATCAATTTAATGAAAAATCAATCGATGTTATACATAATTAATAATATAGAACAGTAGGTTAACCTTTAAAATTTATATTAAGTGCTTTACACATTATAATTTACTTAATTTTATCTATAACAAACTCAATAACTACTAATAAATATATTATAACAAGACACTTACATGTTTCATTGTTTTGAACATTTTAAAATTATACTGTGAATATTAGTTTCAAAATAAAAAAAGTAAATTGGTGTTAAACGTCTCTCTAAAATGTTGCCAAAATTGTGCGGATTGCCCAGAGAAGATCAGGAATCTCTTTAAGAGTCATCTTCACACTTGTAAAAACACTGAAAGCATGCCTCCGTACTCCCCTGTTGCGGACGGTATTTTGGTTATTTATTGGTAAAATTTACATTTTATAGTAGATTAAGGTTAGATTGAGGTTAGGTCCCTCAACCTTATATGTGAATAAATACCAACGGTAAAAGTACAACATATCTTAAAACTAAAGAAACTCGAGTAATTTTTTGACGTCACAGAGAGTAGGTAATATTTGTCAAATTTTCAAAAATTATGAGGTATGAGGGACCTAATATGACCTAATATGCTGAAATATAATATGCTGACCTAATATGAAGAAAATTAGTAGAAAAACGGCGTCCGAAACAGGGGAATCAAATACCATGTTTTGCATAAAAAGCCGTATGGTTAACATTGCCGACTGCGCAACAATGGGCTACTAGCCCAGGGGTGAAGATTACTTGTAAGTCTCATTGTTGAGTAACACTGGGGAGTCAACGTGATGTTACCGTCCTTCTCTCGGTTTCCCAGTTACAAAACAATACAAATGAAATACTGAGGGATAAAGAGTGAGAAAACACAATTTAGTTATTTTTGGATGTACTGTTCTGTATTGTGCCACAAATACTTTAGTAAGTGAGCATGGTTTATAATGTATTTAATTATATATTTAAAATCATTAATTGAGGTAACAAAACTTTGGCGGTCACCAATTTTACTAGTTTTTCAACTACTATTTTTTATATTTATATTTAATCATTATTATTAAGTTCCTAATATCAAATCCTCTATATGTCGAGTAGCACTCATTTCAACATAATATCATGGTCATGCAGTTAGGTGTATTTTAATCCGATTAACTGTTGCGGTCAAGAAGTAAAAATAACTTAGGATAGGTTAATCAGTTCTACTACTTTTCGTAGTCCTCCAAAATATACTTTACAGTTGTTAATTTTATTGATGTTGTGATGATGTGTTTTGGAATTGATGTAAGACCAGCTGAATAAATAAAACTTCGACTGCAATGACTCCAATTTTCATAACAATATTGTTTACAACTTCCACAAATCATTATTGATAATAGTCGTGCCCCAACCTACAGGATGGCCCCTATAGGGGACCCGCCCATTAGGAGTAGGTCTCGGTCTAAATCTTATATAAGCATAGGTTTACATGTACATCAAATTAATACAAAAAACTGCACATCAAATGGTAGGCAGAGGTAGAAATGGCAGGATATGAAACTTTTCATTAAAATCATATAACAAAAATTTAATGTAATATCTTCCTGTTTGTTCGACCTTTTGGGGTGAGGTTTGTAACATACCGCTCTAAATTTTAAGGTGTTTATGTATAATGTGAGAAAAAATAAGAAGTTTTCTTTAAAACTTAATTGGGGACGACCCTTCAAGGATGTTATAGGAACCTATCATTTTCTATTGGTAAAGGTATTTTTGCAAAACAGCTGAATAATTATGTTTACCGCCCATTCCCACCCCTTAGAATATGAATCCGGTATATGAAGGTCACTTATAGTATACTGTTACGGGCTTACGGGTTCTAATCAATAACACTTGGCGATTTCAACAACTAACTATAATTTATTACAAATTAGATTAATTAACACAGATGCAAATTTATGCTAAATACCTAGCTAAACCTATCTAATTCCTAACTAGCTACAGTTTTACAACTAACTATCTAACTTACAGGGTTTTTACAGAGAGTGTCCTATCAATACAAATGCGCTAGCACTATCACTATAAATGTCACTGGTTACTCTGTCACAATCACTGACACAGTTCACAGTTCACTATTCACACGCGGACACAGTCGCACTGTCACGGGTCGAGAGACGCACTGACGTCGACCTCACGCGCACTGGTTATCACTGACTGACACACTGACTGACTCTCACTGACTCTGAGCTGCTCAGGTAGGCCTTTTATCCCAAACGGCTAGGATCATTCTCGAAGCCGGACGCCTCCAGAAGTTTCGGGAACTCCACTGTATTCGCCGCTCCATTCACGTCAGGGTTGTTTACACTGTCGCCGCGGCGGTTGACCTGCCCCGTCGGGTCTGGAATTTTCTCGACGGCGCTTCGAGCCGATACGGGGGACTGTTTCTGGGAACTGTTCCCGACGGGCCGTAACACTACCCCCTCCTCAAGACTGTTCTGTCCCAGAACAGACTCTGCCTTGCCGTTACTAGAGCTGATCCTGCATCCAGCTCTCCAGGGGTTGAACATGCAGACATCGACGGTGATGTTGGTTCCAGCGAAGATTTCTTCAATCATCTTTCTTACAATCTTCCAGTCCAAACCGTCGTATCCACTTCCTAGCTTGGGAATTGCCAGTTTGGTCTCCTTCAGGCGTAGGAGCTTCTCCCGCAAATCCTCAAGACTCTTCCTGAGGGAGAGGTATGAAGCTTTAGTGTTCGGTGTTTTCTTGGTGACGAGGTAGAACAGGTGTCTGCCATGTTGATTGAGATGGAGTGATTTGCCGACGCTGGGTCCTTGGCGCTCGAGCTCTTCGGTTCCTCCAAACTTCTTCCTGAAGACGGTGGCTAAACCACGGGACATTCTCAAATCTTCAGCCACGCAGTGAGCCAGGGCATACTCTGTTGGTAAGTTGAATATGTCCCTATGTTGCAACCTAATCACTCCATATCCACGGTTGTCCAGGGGCTTCGACATTCCCTTTTCAATGTCGGATGGTGTTATGCGGAGGTTCCTGATTTGTTGTTCCTCTGGTCTGTCATGGTCTCCTTTGTACAGCGCCAGTCTGTTAAAGTGAACAATCTTCGGTTTTCCCTTAGGTAGCTTTTGGATTCGGTAGACTACATCGTTTATTAGACTTATGATCGTGTATGGGCCTTCCCAAGAACTTTGGAGTTTCGGCGAGTACCCACGTCGCCTCCGGGGATTGTGAAGCCATACCAGAGTTCCAGGTTCGAAACCTCCCTTCTCGGCTTTTATGTCGTATCTCTCCTTCATTCTGTCACTCGCTCCAAGGACGTTGAACCGGACTTTCTCGTGAATCTCATCCATCCGCTTCCGTAGATTAGAGACATAATCTTCACCAACCACTTCTTCATCCGGTTTGAATCCAAACTGTAGATCACATGGCAGGCGCAGTTCTCGGGCAAAAACCACACTGGCCGGGGTCTGTCCGGTGGTCTCATTAACAGAGCTACGGTAGGCTAGCAGGAACAGATGCAGGTATTGGTCCCAGTCTCGCTGATGTTCAGAGACAACCTTTGACAAGTATCTTCCTATAGTCCTGTTCATACGCTCCACCATGCCGTCAGACTGCGGGTGTAGAGGTGTGGTTCTAGTCTTCCGGATGCCAAGGACTTCACACATTCTGGTAAATACAGCCGACTCAAAGTTTCTTCCTTGGTCTGAATGAAGCTCCAAGGGGACTCCAAATCTGCTAACAAATTCCTTGACCAGGACGTCAGCAACCGTGATTGCTTCTTGATTTGGAAGTGCGTATGCCTCCACCCATTTGCTGAAGTAGTCCATGGCCACCAGAATGAATCGGTTTCCTGCGTGTGAGACAGGGAACGGTCCAGATACATCAATAGCGATTCGTTCGAATGGCGCTCCTACATTGTATTTTCTCAACGGCGCCTTCCGTTTGCTTGTCGGTCCGTTTGATGCGGCACATGTAGTACACCTTCGACACCAATCCAGCACATCAGCCTTCTGATTGGCCCAATAAAACCGCTCACGCACCTTGGCCAGTGTCCGATGGACTCCAAGATGGCCTCCTGAAGCTCCGTCGTGCAGTTCCTTTAGTATCTCGGGAACCCTCTTCTTTGGGACGATGACTTGAAGTTTACTGCGATCCCCCTCCAACGATTCGATCGCTCGTTTCAACACTCCATTGTCCACCAGAATCGAGTCCCATTGTGCCCAATACGTTTTCACATTCTTGGAAAACGGAGCAACGTCCTGCCACGAAGGTCTTCCATTGCCGTCCAGCTTCCACTTCAGTATGTGCGTCAAGTCGGGGTCTTCTTGCTGGTCCTTAGACAGCTCCTTTCCCTGCCAGGTGTCGTCAACTACAGTGACTCGGCTCACTAAAGCTTCTCTCTCCTCTTTACGTGTGCAATGCTTGCAAATGTCTCCACATGGTCTTCTAGAGAGTGCGTCAGCATTTCTGTGGCTTCTTCCGGAACGATGAATGGACTCGAAGTCGTACTCTTGAAGACGTTCAATCCATCTTGCCACTTGGCCCTCTGGTGTTTTAAACCTCAATAGCCACATGAGTGCAGCGTGGTCTGTTCTTAAAAGGAACTTTCTTCCATACAAATATTTATGAAAGTGTTCGATGGATTTGACCACTGCAAGCAGCTCACGCCTGGTGACGCAATAGTTACGCTCGGGGGCTGATAGAACCTTGCTGAAGTACCCAATTACTCTTTCTTCTCCATCTTGGAGCTGAGCAAGGACCCCTCCAATGGCTGTATTACTGGCGTCCGTGTCGAGTACAAACTTTCCATCCGGTCTTGGGTAGCTTAGGATGGGAGCACGACAAAGCCTATCCTTCAGCTCGTCAAATGCCCTTTGACAGTCATTATCCCAGACGAAGGGTCTTTTGTCTTCCGTTAGCTTGGTAAGAGGCTTGGCAATACTTGCAAATCCCTTCACAAACCTCCGGTAGTACGTGCACAGCCCGAGAAAGCTTCTCACTTGGTGCTTATCCTTGGGCGCTGGCCATTCAGTGATCGCCTTGATCTTTTCCAAATCCACTGAGACTCCTTTGTCTGATACGACATGACCGAGGTAATTGACCTGTCGGCGGAACAGATTGCACTTCTTCGGGTTGAGTTTGAGATTGGCAGAGCGCAGGCGTGAGAAGACACTTTCCAAGTTCTTAAGATGGTCACTAAAGGATTTTCCCACGACGATTATGTCATCAAGGTACACCAGGCATATCTCCCATGAAAGGCCTCTCAAGACGTTTTCCATAAGTCTTTCAAAAGTTGCCGGAGCATTGCACAGGCCGAAGGGAAGCACAGTGAATTGCCAAAGTCCGTTACCCACCGAAAACGCAGTTTTCTCTTTGTCTTCAGGGGCCAAACCAACCTGCCAGTAACCACTTCGAAGGTCTAGGGTTGAAAACAACTGACACCCACCCAATGTGTCCAGCGTGTCATCAATTCTAGGCAGTGGATAGCTGTCCTTTTTGGTGACATTATTCAGTAGACGATAATCGACACAGAATCTTGTTGATCCGTCCTTCTTTTTCACTAGTACGACTGGTGAGCTCCAAGGGCTATTAGATGGTTCGATGACACCGTCGGCTTCCATTTCCTTTATTATCCGGTTAGCTTCTTCTCGCTTGGCCAGAGGTAGTCTTCTGGGTGCCTGGCGTATAGGATTGGCGTCCCCGGTGTCAATCCGATGCTGAACAATGTTGGTTCTTCCTCTGGTGCCGCCTCCAAACTCAAACACATCTTGCCATTTAATTAAAAAGTCCCTTACGTCTTTACTCTGCGCAGGTGTCAGCTCCTGGCAAGCACTGTCTGCCAATCCCTCTAGCTCCTTGGGTAGCTCCTGAAAACGTGATGGGCATGGCTGCAACTGGCGCACTACCGAGGAGATGCTTACACAGCTCCCAACCACAGCTCCTTTCTTCACAGTGACGGGAAAGCTGTTCAAGTTCATCAGTCGCACGGGGTTGCTTTGTGCAATGTTAAATAGAGACCTTGCAGCAAATATTCCACGGCCCAGTTGGTGTTCACCATCAATCTCAGGTTCAAGCAGGACACTTTGGCCGGTAGTCCAGTCTCCCTCGACTGACGCTTGGGTCACAACTTGACTCCTCGCAGGTAATACCGTGTCTTCCAATAACAGCACTCGTGCTGAAATGTTCTTCCCGCGCCGAAGTATGACATCCTCTTCTCCAAAGGTCACAACACTTTTCGACATGTCCAGTTTCATTCCGTACTTCGTCATTATGTCAGTCCCTAAAATGACATCTTCATCTATGTTGGCAACCAGAGCGCTATGCTTGAAAACGCAGCCACCGATGTGGAAGGAAGCAACTGTCTGCCCATAAACATTAGCTAACTGTCCTGTAGCTGTTCTTAACGACCAGGAGGTTGGTGTGATATCCTTCTCGGGAACAATATTTGGATTAAGGACGGTCATTGTTGCACCGGTATCCAGGAGACAGCTTCGTAGTTTCCCGTTCACCCTACCATCAATGTAGAAACTCTTGGCCTGACTTCCCAGTGAAGCAACTTTACCATTTTCTTTCGGGGCCTTGGAGATACGGGTTGACAGTTGCCCCTTCCCATCAACCCTGCTTAGTTTTCCTGATTCCCTTCTGGGGTGGTTGCTGTACACTTGCTTCTAGGGTGTCCTATTTGGCCACAACTCCAACAGCGAATTTGCTTCCTTCGTGTTTTCATGGCTTCTAGTACTTGTTTCACAATCGATGCGATGTCAATGGTTGGGGATGTATCAGTCTCCATGGAGCGTACTCGAGCCTGCCCTCGGACTGACTGACGAACAGCTTCGAACTCCAGTGCCTGGGTCAGCGCCTCGCTGAGTGTCTTTGGTCGAGCGAGTTTAACAGCTTGTTGAGTCTCCGGGTCTCGCAATCCGTCCAGAAATCTGTCCACTGCAAGGCTTTCGTAGACGTCGTCCGTGACCGACGGATACGCGTTCCTCACCAGACGGGCGATATCTGCCTCGAACTCCTGCAGTGATTCGTTGGGCTTCTGAATCCTGTTCTTCAGCTGTGACCGGTAGAGCTGATCCATGTGCCGTTTCCCAAAGCGCATTTCGAGTCTGTTCACCAGCGCAGCATAGTTCTGTCGCTCCGACATTGGCATCGTCTGTAGGATAGCCAATGCATCGCCCCGAAGAGACAAGCATAAGACAGAAGCCTTGGTATGCTCGGGCCAACCATGGACCATTGCTGCCGTCTCGAAAAGTGTCATGTAGTCCTCCCATGGAGTTTTACCATCGAAGACAGGGACGGTAGTATGCGGGTTCACTGTCACTCCCGTTGTCGTCCTGTAGTCAGCCTCTGGAACTACAACCTGCCGCGGCGTCGTGACGTTGGCGCTTCCTGATGACGTTGACGCAGGGCTCAACGCAGGACTCTCCTTTGCATCCATACTTATTCTAAGCTTATTAACTAACCTACTTTCTAAATTTTTCTCAATAACACAAATTTTATCCTCAAAATTGTTTTCAATTACATTGATTTTGTCCTTTATTTCACTGATTTCCCCTTTAAACGTAACAATATCACTCTCTAAGCTTGCAAACTTACTTGAATATTCCTCAAGTTTGTCTACTATTTCTTCTTTTAAATTTTTATTATTTTCTAGCATTTTCTCTTCTAAGCATTTGCTACTTTCTAACATTTTATCCTCTAAGCATTTGCTACTGACTAACATTTTTGCTTCTAAACATTTGTTACTTTCTAACATTTTATCTTCTAAGCATTTGCTACTGTCTAACATTTTTGCTTCTAAACATTTGTTACTTTCTAAGATTTTATCTTCTAGGCTTATAATCATTTTATTCAAATCGGAAGTATCAAAAAGAAAAGTGTCTGGATTTTCACCTGCATCAAGCAAAGCTTGGTGGAGGCGTTGTTGGAGTACTGTTTTTGTACCAGAAGTATCAAGTTCACGTTCTTCTAATTCTCTTTTAAGATCTACCAATTTTAACTCTACAAGCTTTGCCTTTTTGAAAGCCATTTCTAATGAAATACAAAATAAATAAGTGATTATGAAACAAAAAATTAAAATTAGTTTTGACAAATGTTTATGCAATACAAACCAATAGAAATTATCTTACTAAATCAACTCTATTATAAATATAAATAACAAAATTAAGTTGACAGCCTTTTAACAGGGGAATTACTAATACAAATATATAAACGTACTAAAGAATTATTTAATTTCTTTGAAATGAAATCGCCAAAATATCTACACTTCTGACACCAATTGTTACGGGCTTACGGGTTCTAATCAATAACACTTGGCGATTTCAACAACTAACTATAATTTATTACAAATTAGATTAATTAACACAGATGCAAATTTATGCTAAATACCTAGCTAAACCTATCTAATTCCTAACTAGCTACAGTTTTACAACTAACTATCTAACTTACAGGGTTTTTACAGAGAGTGTCCTATCAATACAAATGCGCTAGCACTATCACTATAAATGTCACTGGTTACTCTGTCACAATCACTGACACAGTTCACAGTTCACTATTCACACGCGGACACAGTCGCACTGTCACGGGTCGAGAGACGCACTGACGTCGACCTCACGCGCACTGGTTATCACTGACTGACACACTGACTGACTCTCACTGACTCTGAGCTGCTCAGGTAGGCCTTTTATCCCAAACGGCTAGGATCATTCTCGAAGCCGGACGCCTCCAGAAGTTTCGGGAACTCCACTGTATTCGCCGCTCCATTCACGTCAGGGTTGTTTACACTGTCGCCGCGGCGGTTGACCTGCCCCGTCGGGTCTGGAATTTTCTCGACGGCGCTTCGAGCCGATACGGGGGACTGTTTCTGGGAACTGTTCCCGACGGGCCGTAACAATACCATTTTAAAGCTTAGAATGTGGGAACATTTTTGTAAGATTTGACTGTCCGTAGATTGACGAAAACATTTTCTTTGGCAAGTTAAATTGCCCTTTTATCACAAATTTTGTTTTCAATTAGATGTTACAAAGTGTTAAATGGTTTAATTTTAACAAACTTCACCTATTTTAATAATAATTTTTGTGAACTTCTTTAAAATGTCATAAAAAATTTCAATAATATTATTAAATGGTGATAAAAACGTGACTTTTACGGCAAATTATGAGAAATAAGAAATTGAAAAGTGACTGTTACTTGAGGGTCGAGCGAGATATAATTGCTTAAACCGAGAATTTTTCTTGCATTTTACATGCATAATAACCCCCAACAATTGTTTTCCTACTACTACCAAACACTGTGTGTAATAGAAATTCGAGAAATTCGTGTTAGTTACTACGTTTATAACTCTGGAACAGCTGAACCAATTTAGCTGAAAATTGGTCACGAAGAAGCTTATAACCATGAGAAACATATAGGAGACTGCCTATTCAGTTTCCTCTATGGGGCTCCACCACACACGTCTTTAAAATTACAGTAATATTCTTATGGAAGAAACATATTTTATTGAAACATATGATTACTAATACATGGGGTATACAGGGTGTGCCAGAACTAACATTTTCAGACCAGCAGTCACTGATTTAATGCAAACTTACTCTTTTTATGGAATATTAATTATATAAACAGCATTTCCCATTCAAAGTATTGACGGATGATTGTAAAAAAAACAAAAAAAAAAACAAACTAAAGGATATTAGGCCTATAGAATTGCGAGAGTGAGCATAGGGAACGTGCTAACCCTGACGGCGAGTGAGTGTAGCGAATGAACTCACCTAAAGAACAAACAATTGATTAGGTTGGTATAGCAAAGCATACCGGGTAAGCTAGTATCTATTTAAATTTAATAAATTAAAAAATAGTGTTTAAAAACAGCGGTTTATTCTTTGTATGTTTTTAGTGTAAGTAGTGTATCGGACATTTAATCTTCGATAATAGTAGTGGTTTTTGGCCACTTTTAAAACCGACCACGTGCCCACCGAGCCACGTGCCGCGGCAGCTGGCGCCAGCTGCCATGTCACATAGCTTCCGGTGGGGGATGGAGGGTATATATGAGATGCTGTAGTTATATTTTATGCCATATAGGTTGGGGTGGAGATGGCGATAGTGTTGGCGTTAGGGTGAAGTGAATTTGCGCATAAAGTGGGGTTGAACTAAAAGTACGCATAAATTAAAAGTTAGTTCAAAATTGAAATTCGTCGGTGTTAACAAAACTACAACAGTTGAAGAAAAATTAAGAGTTAGTTCAAAATTGAAATTCAAACTTATAACTGAGATGTGGAAAATATGTCAAGGTCATCCATAGTAAGTTTTTAAAAATCCTATCCAACTATCACCAGAAATAGTTTTAAGTTGAAGTAGTTGGTGATAGCGGGATAATTCATCCGTGCCATGGGAGAGGTGTTTATCGTTTGAAAGTTGGCGATAGAATGAGAAGCGCCGTCTAGGGAGAGGGCTTATAAAATGGCAACCTTCCCCCCACCACCCTTTCCCCCACTCCTTTAGACCAATAACCGGTCGCCGACTCTATGTGGTGAAACTGAACTAGACATGGCGGCCGCCATGGATAATTCTAACCTCAAACCTTAGTTTTGCATTGGTGAGCATGCGCCACCCCCACTCCTTTACCTTTCTTTTATATTTTTAAAACCGAACAGATGTCCGGGCAGCTGCCCCTACGGGCAGAGATGTTAAAATATTGGGGTGGAGATGGCGATAGCGTCGGCGGTCGGTTGAACTGAATTTGCGAATAAAGTAACTAGGGTTGAACTAAAAGTACACATAAATTAAAAGTTAGTTGAAAACTGAAATTTGACGGTGTTAACAAAACTCTTAATAGTTGAACAAAACTAAAAGTTAGTTTAAAACTGAAATTGAAATTTATAAATAGGATCTGGAAAGTATGTCAAGGTCATCCAGAGTAAGTTTTAAAAAAGCCTACCCAACTACCACCAGAAATAGTTCTAAGTTGAACTAGTTGGTGATAGTAGGATAGGTTGAAGTAACTTTTGAATTTTATTACTGAACATACAATTAATGTGCAACAGCAGAGTTTAAACAAGTTGAACTTTTGTGATGAATTACAGAGTTGTAAATGCAAACACCGACGACGATGAGAAGGTAAATGCAGAGTCCTCAGATGATGTATTTGAAAAGCTTGAACAAATGTAACATTTCGAGTTGGTTTTCCCGTTCCATTTCCAATCGTTTAATTTCCAATTTCAATTTATCCTCTTCCATTCTAGTTATGAAGGGAACTTCATCCATCATATCCATCATGATTGTGTTAGTGTTTGAAATTTTAAAACAAGTGATGTTGATAGTTGAAAAGTCGAAGACGGAATGAGAAGTGAAAGCGAGAAATGTTAGTTAAATAAAGAAGTGGTGGGAGGAGCGAAGAATTATAAAGAAGTGGTGGGGGAAATATTTTGCTCTTCGTTATTACCATCAGTAGTGTCAGATGGTGCAGGAGTTAGATTTAGTAAACTGTCTTCGTCCGAACTTTCAACTTTATCACAAATAGGACAATCGTATGTTATTTCCAAATTCATTTTGATGGTTGTAAAATTATCTACAAGTTCTTGTAAAATATTAAAAATGTCTTGTAACTCTTCTTTAGAGTTTATTTCAAAACTAGAATTCATTTGGGTCAATGGAGAGTTGTTCATTGTTGGAGAGTCGGTGATGGAATGAGGATCGGTGCATAGGGAGGGGGTTTATATAATGGTGACCTTGAGCTTATGATCAAATAAAGCGGTAAGTTCTTCTTTTTTATCTTTTAATTCAATTATTCTAACTGAATTAGTTGTTTCGTCTTCCTCACTCTGTGATGATGAAGAAAATAACTCACCAGGATTTAAATATTGAACCACAATTTTGAACCACCTCATAGGATATTTGTCCATGATAGAAAGTAAGTTTTGAAACAATTCTTCCATCTCCTCCCTCTCAGTTATTATATGTTCAAACTTGATAAATTTTGCTTCCATGTTGTTAGTTTGAGTGTTGGAAGTGAAATGATTTAAAGTTGAATATAATATTATATAAAAATTAGAACTAGTGGTGGGGGAAATCTCAAGGTCATCCAAATGAAGTTTTAAAAAAGAGTGTAAAACTGAAATTACACATTTGATGGTTCTACAGGATCGGAATACCAATCTGATCTGTATTTACATCTTTTTATTATATGTGTACAAAAATCATCTTGATGAGACTTGGTGCGTTGACAATGAGCAAGATCTAGAGGATGAAATTTGAAACATCTTTGAGGACAACATGTATGAAAATATCTTGATTTATAAAATTTGAAAGTTCGCAATTCCGGTGGTGGTAGTTGTTTTGTTTTACATTTGCAATAACAAGATCCGAAGAATTCACATTTAGTACAAGCTAACCCATCCACCATCATTGGTCCTAAATCTGTACACTGTTGTTTAGAACAGTAACGAGGTTTGTAATTGTATTTTTGCTCTTCCATGTTGACGCTGAGGAGTCTAGTGAAAGAATAAGATTGTACAGTAATGAATAGCGAGTTTTATGTACTATGAAATATGGTAGGGGTAATTTCAAGGTCATTCAAATGGAGTTTTAAAAAATTATACCTTACAAGTGTAAGTATTATTGAAACTTAGGAAGTTTCTTTTTGTTTGTTTTCTTCAGACTTTTTCTCTCTCTCCGCCTTAGCCATAGCAACAAGTTCTTCTGTTGATAATGGATGTACTTCAGGAAATTTTAAAATTAATTTAGCTTGATATCCTTCTTTAGTTAATACATCTAAATCTTGGGTCATTTGTTCAACGGTGTTGTAGTCTTTTCCATAGATTTTTCCATCAAGTTCAATCATCATTCTGTATAACATTTTGTTGAATAGGTCTTGTCGTGGCGAGAGCTGAGAAGCGAATGATTATTTATCAAACTCTTACATCCTTTTTATGAACTTGACATTGATCACGTGATTCCTTAGTTGTAATTTTATTTATTAAAAGTTATTCAACATTGGTAATACTTCTGGAACTTGACGTTATGTTGACCAGCTGGCGATGAAGAAGTTGTAGGTTGTGTAGAAAAAAATAGTTCATCATCGCAATATTTTGTTTTAGTGAACATCCTTGTATTAGTAGCACTAACATCAACAGTTAAGTGATAACCACCGGTAAGTAAAACTCGCATTTCGTTAGTTAAATCTTCAAGTTGTTCAAAAGTAGTTATGGTATTGGTATCATAAGATGCACACTTAACCTTTAGGGACATGTTGAAGTTTTGTATTTAGTGATAGAGAGTGAGATGTGTACGGTAAGAAAGGTAGTCGTAGACTGATGAATTTCACAAGTTGATTTTCACTTTTATTATCACACAAAATTGGGTCAAGGTCATCCCGTGGAATTTTTAAAAAAAGCAACATATTGTAATGTACAAAGACATCACAATATGTTGCTTCTTTTAATTTTTTTTTGTTTTTTCTTTATATCATATTTATTGAAAAACAATTACAAACAAATAGTTACAATGTTATGTACAAACTAATCAGTAGTAGGTGTTACATGAATAGTTAGTTCAGTTGAGTTGTTCCCACTTGGTCCGTGCGAAACCAAATAGAGTGCGCCGGGTTGAACTACACGAAGATCTTCATTTTGAAGAAGTTGTACAAAGCGTCTTGGTAGGAAGATCTGAAATTTTGGTTCATCACCAACTGTATATGGAGCCTCGCTCAATGTGCAATTAATAGCATCACCTACTGAAGTTTCCATTTTCTTAATCGTATGAATGATGTAGTGTTTTTCTTCTTTTAGTTCAGAACATTTCTTTGTAGGTAGAATTGATGATTTAGAATGAGCGTTGAACTGATCAACTAAACTTTGAAGTAAATTCTGTGATGCCATCTTGATGTTGTTGTTAATCTTCTTGTTAATAAGAATGTCCGTCGGAGATGTTGTCTCTTCGGAGGTTAGAGTAATACTCATGCTGCGTCATGGTAGCGCTCTCACTTTTATAATCGACACTACCCCCACCACTTTGTTGAAGGAAATTGTTCAAGCGGTAGGCATTCTTTAAAGCGCACTGCGACCTTCGATGTTTAAAACTTTTTGATGAAATACAAAGTTCGTTGAAGTAGCATTGGAAATCTTTATCAATTATTGCATTAATCACTTCGTTGCTTGTAAATGATTGTATCCAATTTGCTTTTTCCAATCCCCTTGTGTAGATAATTTTAAACTCTTTGCAATAATGATTCATAATGTGCGGCATCATGTTATAATTAATGAAACCTTCATCCCATCTTAAGTTGTGAAAATGTTTGTTCAACCATTTGTTTGTAACTTTCGCTTTAGTTGTTAGTCTATTAAATGGTACTGGAGGTTTGAACAAATAATGATAAACTACTGATGTGTTCATGTCCAAGATTACTAATTCTTTAGTAATAAAATTACCATCATTTCCTCGGAAAGCTTGAAATTCAATTATACCTCTTTTAACTTCCATTATATGTGGCGCATTAGAAAACGAAACCCGTTTATTCATGATGAAGTCTTACTAACAACTGACTTAAAAATTGAATGAGCCGATGTTTATAACAGACAGGATTGTTCTTCTTCTTTCACTTCTTGTGCCACTTCATCAATATTAAAATTGGTGTGATAGTTGTTTAATTGTCTCCACATTTCAACTTCTTGAGGTATTCTATTAAAGATTGAAGTATCCACGGGACCGTATAAAATTGGAACAAAAGGTTTTTTGTCCAATGTATCAATTAGATAGTCTTTAATTATTGCACTTGAAAATATTAGTTGTTTCAAATATCTGGTGACGGGACCGGTAGTACAACTTAAAGTGTAAAATTCTTCTTTAGTGAAATATAATTTAACATTATGTGTAGTTAAATCTCTGAAGCGAACAATTTGTCCTCCACGATGTTTTACTATATCAACTTCAATATTTGATTCCAATAAACTTAATCTTGTTCTTCTTCCAAATGTGTTGTTACTTAAATAGCACTCCAAAAGATGTAAATGTTTCATGAGAGATTCCCAAGTAGTTTCACTGAAAGTAACCATTTTGTTTCCATGATTTAAAATAACAATTGGTGAATAATCCATTGATTTTAAAATTCCAACTGATATACTTTTTGTCATGCATGAAGAAATTGGGTAGATAATCCGAAGAAATACTTCTGTTAAAATATTGGTTGTAATGTTAACTTCAACCTTCTTCCTTTTTACTTCTTTTTCAGCTTTTTCTTCTTCTCTCTTCTTATGTTTGTTGAATTTTAGGAACTCGTCCATTTCTCGTTCAACTTGTTTTTCTATATCTGAACTATTATCATCCATTAGAGGTGTATTTTCTTCTCCGTTAGTAGAATTCATCTTGCGAATGATGTTTCCCATACGACGGTTGAAGATAGAATGAAGTTTCTACTAATTATTTTCTCGCTTTTATATTTTTCGTAAAATCCTTGAAATTTATACAATTACATAATTGTTTGTTTTCAACTTGTCTTTCACAAATGAAATTCTAACCTCAAAAATTAAAGCAGATAATTCTAACCTCAAAAATTTGCAGTTGTTGTACAATTCTTCTTAAAGTACATTCTTCACAATTCCGGTCAGCGGTGTGTAAGTAACTATTTTATCATGTAGAATTAGACAGTATGCCGAAGTTCCATCCGCTACTGGTTCTTCAAATTCCATTTCAATTTTTATATCCACACTTGATGATTTTACCGATTCATTTTGTTTTGAACAATCGATTACAATTATTGGAGCCTTGGAATAATACTGGTCAGGTGATAATAGTGGTGTATTAGTCTTTCCATAATATGACGATTGAAATCTTGCATACATATCGTATAAAATGGAAAAACGTTTTTTGCTGAACATGACATTCAAATTGTCATAGGGAAAGAATTGAGAGTTTAGGAAAACTTTACAATTCTTTATTTTACAGTGATCAAATTGACCAGCATTTGCAGTGATAACATCTTTTCGCTTAGTTTGAAAACCGAGTATTATGTACCTTGCTCGTTCCAAGTAAGTTGATGTCTTGACGGTCCATGTTTGTCGTTCTGTCTGAGGTAGTGTAGGGTATTCATGAAATTCCCAACTTCGGAATGGCATCACAATATCACGGTCAGATTTCAACTTTCTCAATAATAGGATTCTATGTTCATCAGCCAATCTTACATGAGGTACCCTCCAAACAACTTTATCCAACTGTAGTTGCCATTCCAGTTTATCTTCCGTAGTTGCAGGGTCTGCAAGTATCAAGTCCTTATTAGTTGAAGATCTGAGTAATACTAATTCTTGTTTGACATTTATTATTACCCGTTTGTAATCTTCAGCGAATCCCAAAAGCAATCGTAAAGGTACATGAAAATCAAAGTGACCGTTGGAAGCTGGTGTTATAGTGTCTTTATCAGGGGCAACCCATCCGGCAGTGACTATTGAATTCTTCTCATGCGGTGTTAATGATGTTAATCCTTTCAATGTCGTTGTTAAACCAACCTTTTTTGTTGAATCAACCGTCACCCCTGATATTTCATATCTTATTTCATCAAAAAGATATGCCATCGGGTTATTTATAAAAGGAACTGTTGAAGCAGTTTTTCCATCCAATTTTAATACCCGTCCTTCAATGTACAAGTAACTTTCACACGGTAAAGTGTAAATATCTTGTTGTTGAATGGGGATCCTTATTTCATCGTTATTGTTTAATTTTGATGAAGTGTAAGGGTTGTGCGTGTGATATTCCTTCTCCCATAGTGTTTCGTCGAACGTTGGTCCTTGAGATATATCCAGGATATCCATCGCTGTTAAGTTTCAATCCAATCTTCTGTAGAAAACGAATGTTTTCCGATGTTAACTCTTCCAATGTCGAGGAGCTACTGAGCTCCCGACTCTTCCGTTGCGGTTTAAATGATAATCCCATGTTGACTTTTATGTTGCTGCTCTGATGTGTATCCGTATAGTAATTGTTTCTCCTCTAAAGTCAACACTATGACCGTCTTGATCCAATATGTTCAGTACGATGTCTGAAATGAAACTGGTGTTTAACGGTAGGTATATCAAGTTTTGTGGCTTCTCAACAATTTTAAAACCGGGAGCCACTGTTGGATAAAATGTATGTAAAATATGTTGATTAACTCCATCTCTATACGATCCGTGTATAATGTTGCACGTGACATCAATACTATTTACTTTCAATATTGTTACAGTTGAATCACCTGAATGAGTAGTTCCAGGAGTTAAGATTTTCTTTTTTGTATCTGTAAATCCAAGTAAACTGCCAATCGACTGTTCCAAGCTGACATCAATATAATATTTTGAAGTTATTTCTGCTTTTAAAGTATTATTGTTTCCTTTAACGGTGATATTGTCTTCTCCGAGTTGTTTCTGTAATAATTGGTTTATATCATCAATTTCATAAGCTCCAGTAGGAAATGTAATTATTTTCAATTCTGAGTATTTTCCTGCAGCATCCTTAGTTTCATAATAATGTAGTAAATTGTTCTTCCCTTCCGTAACATTAGGAATTGAGTTGTAGGTAGTCAAATCAAGTAATGCCGCTTCCCATAATCGTTCCTTGGATAGACGCAATGCTGGGAACAGCGTACTTTTTAATGTGGATGAATTTCCACTCAATGACACTGTATACGATGACATCTTAAAGCTGACTGACACTTTTCGCTAGAAACTCCAAACATAAATGCCCACATATTTCAGTATTGTTAGGTTGTTCTCTTTTGTAATTGTAAAAAATGTTTTTTGAGTTTCGAAAATAATGTTGAAGTTCTTTTGGCGGTGGTAGATTGCCAAAACTGTCAAAGTAGTAAATGGTTTGTCCGAGCTTTTTATAGCATACCCAATGAGTACCTGGACCATAGGTGGAATCCAAATTTACTATTCCAGTTTCATTTTTCCATATTTTAGTTGGTAATGCATCTTTCATAAAAACTCCTTGAAAGAATGGTATTTTCAAACATTTTACATAATCATTTAACTGATGATTTGTTAAGGCTTTATTTGGAATTATTAATTGATTCTTCTTATTTAGTACACACGGTATGGTCTTAGGTATAAACCTGCTCCGTTTTTTACCATTTGCCAAACAGAAGTCTTCTTTATACTTGCTTTATGAGTTCTACGACGTCCTTTTTTAATGTTTCCACCTCTTTTGGGTGTGCCTCTCTTTGCAGGTCTTCCTCTGCGACGTTTTCCACCACCTAACTTTGCTTTCGTCTTCATGGCTGTAGTTACTGCCCAAGCCGCTGCTTTTTCTGCAATACTTGCGTCACTTGATTTTACTCTTTGCCAAGCTTTTTCTGCTAGAATTTTATCTGCTATTGATCTATTTGTTGAATCTTTATACTTTGAATATGCTATATCGTGTTCTTTGCAAGCTTGATCTAATTTATTAATTCCAGGATCTCCTCTTGCTAAACGTTTTGCCAACTTAGTTCCAAGTCCACAATATTGATAACCTCCGGGCAGATGTAATTCGTATGGTAAAGCGTCTATCGCTCGATTCACAACAGCACCAATTGGAATCCGTCTGAGCAGGGATAATGCAGCTGATGTTAAACCACGTCCTCTCTTGCCGCTGTCTTGACGACGACTGAGCGATACGGTCTTCATTATGCTGTTTTATGTAACCAACGTCTTCACTCTATGAAATACTTTATGATAATGAATCCTTTTTTGTATATTCCATACTTAAATATTCATAAGTTTTACTAGTATCTATCAATGATTTCATCTTTAATCCATTGGTTTCTCTGAGAATCTTCGATTTTATTGTGTTTCATCGATGCATTAATCAAATGATTATGCATATCAATAACTACATTACCTACAAGATTCATTACATACTCTACATTAGTAGCATCTTTGTTACGTGTAGGATTATCAAGATATGTGATACGTTTACCATTACATGTATACGCAGATGGATCGTTATTAGAGGTTGCTATAACTTGATTAATAGTAGCAACATCATTCGGAGCTATTCCTGCTGATATGTTAGATATTCTTTTATTTTTTCCATCATATACGTTATTTATTTTATCTAAAACTATAGTTTGTTTTACAACAACACAATCCTGATCATCTTTACCAGATTTAACTTGGGTTAATCGTCTACCTTTACATATAAAATTAACACCAGTAGCTGATAGTTGTGGTACTTGTGTTAAAATAACAGCATCATGTTCTTCCGTGCCTAAACTTATATTTGACAATCTTTTATTTTTTCCATCCCACTTGTCATTTTTTAGTTGTAGTAAGGTAAACTTTTCACTGCCTTGCATAAACTCATCACCTTTCTTTGACACCACCTGATTCTGTTTAACAAAAGCGGATGTTCCTTTTTTCAAGCTTTCATTCATTTGTCTCACGGTAGCAGCATCAGATGGAGTTGAACCATCTTCCAGATTGGACAACACTTTTCCATGACAATCAATAACAGCACTATTATATAAAATACAATTATCTTTAATGTATTTTATATTAACACCATCACTTTCTTCTTTAGGATATCCAATATCGTTTATAGTATATTTATAGAAGGAAAATCCATCTTTTTTCTTTTCTGGTATTACAGAGTGCAAATAACGCTTATTAATTGTATCTGTATCCTCGGTTGGATCTGCCACATTAGTTATTTTATAATTTAAAGCATTGTACTTTTTTCCACTTTTAGTCTTTTCCAACAGTAAAGCATATTCCATCGCAGATAGAAAATAGCCTTTATTAACAACATCTCCATTGTTGACTGGTTTTGCAACGTTAATAACCCTGTGAGATTTTGCATCATACAGTTGGTTGTTGTCGAGTTTTAAACTTGTAGATGTTTCCTCCTTTACTGTCTTTAAATTTGTTGCATCTCCATCTTCTTCTGGATCTTTAACAAACTTTAAACGTTTATTATTTATGTTATAGTCACCTTCGGGTGTTTGCGGTAATCCACTTCTTTTTCTGTTTTCTCCAACTTGCACTCCTAACGCGGAGTAGCGTCCGAACTTGTCGACGCTCATGTTAGAACTGACACATTATACACCTGCAACTCTTATATATCCGCGGACAATTATACAATTATGTCGCGATTCCTGAGTTCATCAATCAGAGCTACCCATTCATTATTTAAACCTGTATGACCAGCTTCCATGGCTTCATGCAATAGTCTCATTCTATCAACCAATTTATTGATGTCATTGTAGTAAATCACATTTGTATTGTATAGATTTTTCATCAATCCTTTACCAGATGTTGAAGTATCTCCTTTACTCTTTTTACCATGTTGTTCAAGAAGTGATAAATCCATAAGTGATAAAGATTTTCTTTTCAGTGGTTGTCTTACCGCTGGTGCAGTACGTAATGTTGGCAATTTTCGTGGAGGAAACAACTTTTTTATAACGATGTTATATTTTGTTGCACGTGAACGATTAATCATTCCATCCTTTAAGTAGTTTCTTTTATGAGCGCTAGTATTTTGTAGAATCTCCTTAAAAACACTTAAATCTTTGGATGAATATCTTAGTGGTATGTTTTTAAAAATTAATTCATATAATCCTTTTGTTCCTTTATATCTATGCTCACCAATAATGATGTAATCGTCTTGTGTTATTTCAAGCTTTGAATCGCCAATCTTCAATTCATTCCCATCAATTCTTGCCCCGTATACGTGTGATCTACTCAAATTCGGGTTTGATTTCATGTCATGTAGCATTTTCATTATATATTTTCTTCCAAGAGGTCCATGTTGTAATATATCGCTACTCAATTGAGTTAAATTTGGAATAGATTGTTCAGCTTCAGGTATTGGCTGTTCTTCTTCCTTTTCAACAATTGGTTCTTCTTCTTTTGTTTCTTCTTGCTCACTAGCACTTGTATATGAATCATCATCTTCTTCTTTTTTTAATGCTTGTACTTCTTGTTTAGAAACTGGTAGTAAAACATCTCCTTCATAACGAGGTTTACCAATAGTTTCCGATATCTGTTTTAAAGGTTCCGTAATAGGTTTAAAGGTAGTCTCTAGAAATTCTTCTCTTTCACTTAAACCCACCCTCAATGCACGATTCTTCATCCTAATAGAATCACTGAGTGATTTTATTTCTTTCAATAGTTTTTCTTGATTCACCATGTTTACACTGTGAAGTTCAACGTGTAACTAGATGTAGCATCGGTAGTTCAACGCATAAATACAAATTTATCCAACCCTATACGATATCTACCATTTTTAATATCTTCTTCCTTCATAATAACGAGAAAGCTATATTTCTCATTCCATGCTTTGCCACACATCTCTTTAAATTTTTCAAATGGCATATCCGCATTTACATGATCATTATATATATGCTTTAAATTTGTTTCATCTTGCTTGAAGATGATCAACATATTTGCATTGTCTCTTATAAGTTGTTTTGGAATTTTACTGTATGTTTGACCAATATAAATGCTATCAATATTATGATGTCTTCCCATAGCAAAATAATTCCTTATTGTGTCATGATTTTCACAAGAAACATCGTCAAATATAAAAATAGAAAATGGTTTTGCTTCATTTGGTTGCATAATTGTTTCACTGGCATTAAACTTGTAAAAATTCACTTCAGGTACACTTGCAAGTACTTTATCCAATAATTGATATTTTGGTTGTTGCAATGATTTTGAAAAAATGTATATATTATTAAAACGCAATCCTTTAGGATTAGTTATAAGGTTAAAAACAACATTAGTTTTTCCACAATTTGAAGGACCAGTTATTAGACATCTTATCGTATTTGGTAGTAATTCACCATGTTTTCCATGATTTAACTTATCATTGTCAACTGTCAATTCATCAATGTTATTGATATTAAATCGGTCTTTTTGTTGTACAATCTCCATCTTGTATAAAGGTTAAACACACAATGAGCTATTAAACAACTATACTAAGTCTTTTGAAGGAATCCAAGAGTCTTCACTTTTATCAAACCCTAACCACCGGACTTTAACGCTATCCTTTTTCCTTTGTAAAATCTTCTCGACAAGATATACATCACCGACTGTTGATTTCAACAATTCGTGTCCGTAAAATCCACCTTGAAGTAATTCACCCTTGTTATCCTTTAATAAATAGGTTTCAGGTATAGTTGGTTGCACTTTATAAATTGTAAATACTTCATTAGTCCAATTTGGTAGATATCTTTTACTAAATACACCTTTGTATTTGCTTATACGAACTTTATCGTTGACCTTGAACTTCTTTGGTTGCAATTTTTCCAATTTCGGTGTTGTATTATTTTTAATGCGTTGTAATACAATTTTGGCATTAGCACTATTTACCTGGATAGGTTTCATTCCAATGGTACGATGATATTTGTTGTTATACTCTTTTATAAGTTGTGGTAATATGTCATACCACACGTATGATCCTCTTTTTGAAAATTGTTTATACATCGCACCTTTTAATGTTCTATTGAATCTTTCAATTATTGAAGCTTTAACTTCAGAATTTGTAGAATAATGATTTATTTGATATTTCTTCATCAAAGCTCCAAAGTCTTTATTAAAATATTCTTTTCCATCATCGGTCTGTAGATGTTTAATTTTAAATTTATTTCTTTGTATTGTGGTTTCCATAGCTTTTGTAACACTTTTACCAGTCTTATCCTTCATTGGTAAAGCGTCAGCTATTTTAGTAAAACAGTCTATAATTGTTAAAATATATTTAAATCCTTTATTTAATTTACTGTGCGGTATCATTTCAATGAGATCAGCTTGATAAAGATCATTCATTCCTTTAATGATTGTACTTCTTCTTGGAAATCTTCTTCTTGCTGGTTTATGTAGTTCATTTACAATCTTGTCCTTCACACTTTCCATCTTCAGATGTTGCTTGTACACTGCATGTAAAAATACTGATCCATAGAATAGTTTATTCTCATTTATATAGTTTGAATATAGGTCAAGGCCATTTCATATTAGTGTAAAAAAGAGGGAACATGGCATTGGGCTTGCCATGTCCCCTCTTCTTTACGGAAAGGAAAAAGGAAGAAGGTAGAGGACGAAGAATAGGTTTACTGGTCGATAGGGTTTAGAGAGTAGTGGCCGAATGGTAAAGTATTAATTTTATCTTCTAAAATATGACGCTTTTCATCTTTGTAGCTTAATGCCCACTTTGTTTGTTTGACACTAAAAAGTTGATGATTATAACTTCTAATAGTGTTGAACGTTGCAGTTGTTTCAACATTTTCAAACAAACATCTTTTATAATGTTCAAACTGTACGTTCTTCTTCAGGAAAGAAGTTTTTATTCCTTTGGCCTTTTTCGTGACTTGATGTTCGTTCCTTTCGTTTATGTACAGTTGAAATGAATACAGTTTGGACATTAATGCTACAATTTCCATCATCGGCACACCATTTGTTTCATCTTTAAATTTTCCCAATACTTTCTTATTTCTGTCATAGTCGTAATTTGGATGATCCTTAGGATAATCGGAAAAGTCGAAATCATCTTTATATATAAAGGTGCGTAGATCTTCATACATATCATTTGTTTTAATCCAGTAAATTAGTGCATCCGTGTCCATATATGCAATACCAATGTTCTCTCTTCCATAATAGTTAACCATCTTCTTATAATGAAACTCGTACATATGTGTTTTTGAAATATCCAAGATTGACATTCCAAGATACAAAGGACGATCCATTGTAACTGACTTCTTGTTCATGGAAATAACAACTAGATTTTCATTAATAATTATAGATGAACCAAAGTTTGGTTGTTGCACCAATTTCTGTAATTTTACTGGATCAGTTACCAATTTGATATCCTTATGTTTCCTTTTGTTTTCCAAAGTCTTGCCAAATATTGCGTTATTCATTAATTTGAAAAAATCTTTTTGAAAACTTGATGTAGCGGTGGCTCTTCTTCTTGTGTTGTTGTCGATGTAAGATTTTAACCAACAAGATTGAGAAAATTGTAGTACTCGATTAATTTTTGTAATTCTCAATCCTAAGTCTAAAGCTTGTTGTATCATCCAGTAGTGTCCAACATATCGAGACTTGTCGGTTAAAGTCATCATTAATTTTGGCCATCTTCCAGTAGGGGAAATTTCAGTCTTTGGAAGAAGTGGTAAATCGTAATGATGATCGTGAAGATGTTCAGGATATTCAAAATCAACATCAAAAATGTAACCAGTTTCACCATGCTTTGGTAAATCCATAATGTTTCCAATCGATTCTGGATCTATCCATTTAAAATTATCATATGGAAGGGGATTTGACATTGCCCATCCGTATAAGTTATTTGCATCGAAATAACCTAGGAATGTTGTTGGTTTTGATGCATCATAATCTGGCAGATACTTGTTATTCGCCTTAACATGTCTGGTTACACTTTGTGTCAATCCCCCTCGAACTCCTGATTCTAACATCAAAACCATATCTATATCAGTAAGAAGTTGTAATTTACAATTTGTTTCTTTCAACATGGCTTGCCATGCTAGTCCAGGTGAAGTGTATGAATGAAGAGGGTCCAATCCATATGCTGCAAAACATGTATTTCTAAATTCTTCCATTATATCACATAATAAAGTTACATCTAATTTAACATAAAAATCTGAATATTCTCCCAATGTTGTAAATCCTAATTCATTCCATACTTTACATGCATGATCATAATCCTCTTGAGATATGTCCATGTCGTATAGTTTACTTTTGAATTCTTCTTTTGGCGGAAGTGATGTTTCATTAAATCTTTCTAAACTGTCTATATAATCATATGGGAAAACACCTTTTCGAAGTACGAGATCCAGTTTGTCGTTACTTACAATCTTCTTTGTTTCAATAAAATCTTGTTTCCTTAAATTTTCAGAAAGTTTAGACAAACTTGACGGCATAAATCGGTAGGAGTCTAAGAATCTTAATTTTACATTTCCAACTGTTTTAGAGAAACTTATAAATTTTTCTGAAGTTTCAGCCAACACATCTATTGAACCATTGTCTCTTCCTAATTCAGGTATTATAAAATGAGCATCGTACCCACTGAGGTTATGCAGAACCACAGGAATAAATAGTGGTAAACGATAGCTCAAATTGCATTTATTACAAGCAGCACCCCTGTAATAACCTGTAAGGTGGTCATGATCTTTAACTTTATAATTGTCAATGGTAAATTCATTTTTACATAAGAAACAATGAGTTGCATTTTCATGTTGAATTTCCTCTTCTTCCTCCATCGGTTTCATTGGTACGATATTTGTATATAATCTTTGTACATTTTCAGCTATTAAATATAAATGGTCAAGAAATATTGTTTCCACATTTTCACCACGATATACTAAAGGTTCTGAAGTTAATCCATATTGGTTTAAATGTTCTTCTGATAATGTTGATTTAACCATTAAACAAAAACTATTTGGTTTGTGCATTTGATATTTGACACTTTTTCTAGCTTCACAATTTTCATCTTCTATAGGAATTAGTGTTGATTCAAAGTCCGCATATACAACTATAGGGATACGGTATTGATGATGAACCTTTTCAAATGTAACAAATGCTCTGTTTTCCGAAGGTAAATTAATCTTTGCTTCATAATTATTGTTACATAGTCTTTTGTGCTCTTGTAACCATTCTCTTCCTTGTCTTCCTTCTCGTTTAAAATTAAAACATCTCTTGCAAATTATCTTTCTGTGTCGATCTTTAGAAAGCTGCTTGTTAACAAGAGAGTCAAATTTTTTTATGTACACATAATGAGACACATCTCCTCGCGTTAGTAGTAGTAAATCCGTATGATCTGGTAGCTCTTCTTTTACGACACGTAAAGGAAACACTTTGTTTGAACTATCTAATGCAAAAACATTGATAGATGTACCAGGATTTTTCTTCTCAAATTTTGATATATCTTTCAGTGATACAGGGTAAGTAATTCCTTGAAAATTGTACCTATGTCTTTGATTTTCATAGTGTTGGTTAGGTTTATCGAAATGATTTGGTACAAACTTAGATGTCATCGCATATCTAAAACATTCATTATCTTGATTTTTCACATTAATACATGATCTTGTATCCTTAATTCTTTTGGGCAAAGGAATGTAACTAGATCCCATTAGTCCATATCCATGTTTGTGAACTCTTATATCTAATACTTCAATACTTGTAAGACTCCATCCGGATCCTCTTCCTTCGTGTTCCTGAATTTTGGTTAATATTTCTTCTATACAGTTTTCAACTATTGAATCAATGTCTGAACTTTCCATGATAGTTCGGTTTTTTGTTATGAATCCTCTTGGTGATAATTCTTCTTGTACATTTATAAACATAGCTTCTAATAGTAAACCAAATTTAAGAAAGTTTAATCTTTTTAATTCTTCTTTTAAAGTTTTACTTATGATTGGTTTTGCTTCTCTAATAAATTCTTCTAGCTTCAAGTTTTCATTTTGAATCTTATGATGCATTACTACTTTACCGGGTAATGCAAATACTTGTAGATTTGGTAAAGTAGTTGAATATGTTGCTGTTATTTCATCTTGTTCATCTTGTTGTTCTTGTTCTTCTTGTTGTTCTTGTTCTTGTTCTTGTTCTTGTTGTTCTTGTTTTTCTTCTGGGTTGTTGTGAATTAGTTCCTTATGACATTCTAATAGAATTTCATCGTGAAACGATTCCGAACATTTATCGCAACGATACATGTTGAGATGTTTACTCTTCGAAATTTCGCCAAGAAATGAAATGGGCTCTCACGTTCCTCCTTTTATAACGGTTCCCCCACCACTATCCAAGGAAATCAAACGTTTTGAACAAAAATATTAACCTTCTACAAACTAATTGTTCATTCGTGTTCTTTATTCCCATTAAAGTTTTAGTAAATACTTCTTTATATTCAAGCTTTAACGAACTTTCCCCCACCCAACTAATTCTAGTTATTTTTAGGTGGAAATGGCTAGAGCACAGACACTTGGTTAAACTAAATTTGTGCATAAATTAACTAGAGTTGAACTAAAACTTCGCATAAATTAAAAGTTAGTTCAAAACTAAAATTCGACAGTATTAAAAAAACTCTAACAGTTGAACAAAAATAAACGTTAGTTCAAAACTGAAATTCAGCAGTGTTAACCAAATTCTAACAGTCAAACAAATAGGTCAAGGTAATCCAATTTAACGCGAGAACGAGGAATAGAGCACTAAGTGGCATGTTAGTCCATTACCACAAAGTGATCTATTCCTCACTCTCTATTCTACATCTACTTTTTTGGGTTTACTTATTTATATTAAAATGTTCAAATTTTACTATGTAGAATGTCCATTCTTGCTTTTCAATTCTTCGATTGTTTTTAGCAATTGTAACAAATATTCGTTAGTTTTCACCAAAGTCTTTATTTTGCTACATCCAATTTCAATAGAAGGTATTATAAGTTGTAATTTTATAAGTTCAATCTTTTCTTTCTTGCGAATTTCTCTCTTTATTATGTTGTTCCTTATTTTTGCTGAAGATTTAAACTCCATGTTGTTTCTGCTAAAGCCACAATAATAAAAGTCTCTTCAAACAACCTGCATTTATACACATTCCCCCACCATTTTATAATCCCCACTCCTTTCCCCCTTCTTTATAGGATTTGAAAGGGATAGGGTGTAGGGTGGGGGAAGGGTAATTTTGTTATTACACTAGTTGTGCAAGAAAATAGCCGCCAGTGTCCACACCTTGTTCATAGCACTCCATCATAGATTGTGCCCACTGCAACATGCGGTCTCTGTCATTTGGTGTGACAAGTAAAGAATGACTATCACCATACAATATAAAAGAGTCAATTCGTACATAACTTCCTGAGTCCAACCATTTATTAGCTTCAACCATAAACTTTTCTATTGTATCAAATGGAAATTGTGGATCAATTGCTATGACTTTACGTTCTTCACTAAGTTCAACAGTATAATCATCATCGTCCTCATCATCTTCACTTTCACTGTTGTTACTTAAAGTGTCTTCAGATTGTTCAAAAACATCAGAAATTTCAAAAGAATTGAAATTTTCATTCAGATGAGGAGGCATTTTGAAGCAAGAAATATTGTAAACAGCAGAGACGAAACAACAAGAGCGGCGTGTAGAAGAAAAATGAAGGAGTGACCAACGCTCGCTCTGCTTTTATAATAGTATGCAAATGAGGGGTAGGAGCTGACCGTGACCAGTCATCGACCCAAAGGAGTGGGGGGAAGTAATTTTCTTACTACTCGGATGGAAGTAGGTTAGTAGGTCACGAGACTTAGAGTGTTAAAAAATAATGGGGGAGAAACACAACGCTATAACGCATTGGGTTTCTCCCCCATTATTTTTTTAAGCAACAATTTGGAAAAAACTAAGTGAATTTACTGTTTACGCCCCCACCTTGTAATACGATCCTTTTTATCCCTGAGGAGAAAGTCTTGAGAATCTAAATTTGTTAAATCTCTTCTCTTTACACAAACTCTCACAAACTCTAATTTTATATTTTAAGCCGTTACATTTTGCCAAAATGTGTTGGTGGTCAACAACACTTAAAAAAAAATATTTCAAACCTTTCTTAAGCCTCTCTCCTCTGACGGATATTATTTCAGGATCGTCTTCAATGGTGGGGGTTTCTGTCAGTTGTGGTCCAGAAAGATGTTTCACGACATGTACACGGCAAAAACTTTCGTTTTTAACACATTTCCTCCCACAAGCTGATCCTTTCTTAATTCCCCTAGTGAGCAGTTCAGGGCAAGTAGTGGGACGGCTAAATGACCTACGACGCTCTTCTTGTAATAATTGAAATTGCTCTGAAGGAGCAGGCTTAGGAGCAGGTTTGGGAGTAGGCTTAGTGGATTTAGTTTTATGATAGGTGTGGTCTTCAGGCATAGTAAGTGGTGGGGTAGGAGGCAATGGTGACAGTGGAATGACAGGTGTACTAAGACGATGAAGCAAAGATTCAAATGAAGGGGTATTAAGACGGGGAGCTGGCTTCTGTGGAGGCGGCATGATGGTTGATGGCGGTGTGGAGTCGTTTGAAAGCGAAGTAGAAGGCGAAGGCGGTGAAAAAATGCTTCGAAGTTTAGAAGTCTTGGTAGGCGGAAGAATAGTGCCAGAAGTTGAAGGTTGGGATCCAAGTTGCTTCTTGTACCAGTCAGGAGGATTTTTCAGACGAAGAGTTTTCTTTGGTGCAATAACAGCCGTAGTAGAAGTTGAAGTAGAAGTAGAAGTTAAAGTAGAAGTTGTAGTTGGCAGAGATGACATGGTTGTGGCTCCAAGTTCGCAGCGTAACGTCTGGAATCAGAATGAAATGTTAGCCGCAGTCGGTGCGTCTTTTATAACAATATGCAAATGAGAGGGGTAGCAGCTGGCCGAGACTGATTATTGACCTGGGAGGTGGGGGAAAAGGGGAAAGAGAAGGTATTTATTTAAAATAATTCGCATAACTTTTGACTAAAATAAGATAACCAAATTCTTCTTTTACCAAAATGTTTGTCTTACATAGACCTTTTCAATGATGTATCGCTTGTCCAAATCCGTCAATCCGTTATCAAGTTATAGCTATTTTAATTTTTCAGGTCATGACCGGTCGTTCACCCGGAGTAGTGGGGGAAGGAGTGGGGGAAGGGGAAGGGGAGGGGGGGGGGGGATCGACTCCATTTTTTCGGGGGGGGGGGGGGTGGAGGGGGGGGGGGTGGAGGGGGGGGGGTGGAGGGGGGGGGGGGGTGGAGGGGGGGGTGGAGGGGGGGGGGAATCGACTCCATTTTTTCGGGGGGGGGGGGGGGGGGTCATTGACCCTTCCAAAAGTGGGTCAAGGTCATTCAAGATTTATAATGATCCAAGGTGATGGGAACAGTAATACTGTTCCCACCACCCTGTTTGCCTAACGGTTCCCACTCCCAACCCACTAGTTACGTTCTGCAAGGGACATCGACGCAATTTTGTTTGGACCGTCCGGGTCTACCGTAACGGTCCGGTCCGGGTCTACCGTAACCGTGAATTCCAAGGGAAACTGGAACACCTAATGCAGAAACGCAACTCTAACCCCACCCAAACTAATCCCACCCATTATATTCCTAAACAAAAATGCAAAAACCTAGTCCGCATTTTGCGGATGTCCCACCCCTTCTAAGTGAAGTTCAACCGAACTTCTGAATTTACATTTAATCTACCCCCTAACATCTAGCTGTAAGGCAAAACAACATTAATTAGTATTACCAACACTTAAAACTAACAACACATCATTATTAAAAAACCAAATAATTCAACACAACCAAATACCATCATTATTCTTAAAATTAATACACCTTAATGCTAAATACCTCTTAAAATTAATACACCTTAATGCTAAACCCAACTTATAACTAACATCGCAATGCGCAAATTATTTCTTAAATTTAATACAACTTAAAACTAAACACACACACACACATACTACATTGCATTAAAAAACGCAACATAGTATAAGAAGTTCAAATATATATAGGCCTACTATATATTTGAAACCTCTTGCTGAGTCGCCAACAACCTTTCGCTATGAAAATTTGTTGGCGACTGACGCGAAGATCGGGCTCGTATCGCTCCTCGGGTTCTCAAGTGGTGGGGGAAGTTGTTTCACTCCAGTACAGTGTTCAATCCAGTCCAGTTCGCAGCAGTGTAAAAGGAAGGCAAAGGAGTGGGGAGCGGCGCATGGGCAGAGACGCAAAACCAAGGTTTGAGGTTAGAATTATCCATGCGCAGTAGCGCTAAAGTGAGTAATACAGGACTAGGCGCATGCGCAACAGCATGGAGTGATTCCGATCCGAAGAACTCGTTGCATGCGCAGCAGGTTTGAGGTTAGAATTATCCATGGCAGCTGCCATGTTTAGTTTGGTTTCACCACATAGAGTCAGCAACCGGTGGTGACCGGTCATTGGCCTGGAAGGAGTAGGGAAAGCAAGACAGTGTCGGAATTAATTGTCCACTTGTTGGCGCATGGCAACTTCATTTGATATTTACCAGATCATTTGTTGTTATGATAAGTGTGGTTACTTTTTAAGAGAAGGCGACAAAATTAGACCTTTACTGTCAGTTTATTTTTATTATTTTTAGTTGAGAACTTTTTATATCATAAAATTGCTGGATATTACCTTTTTTTTGTAGAAATAATTTTTTTGTAAAAACATTTATAGGCATGTTTTAACAGCCATATGTTATACAGTCAATAAGGGAAGCTACTTTTTCTGTGTTTTAAAAATAAACCGTTTTATTTATAACACATATCTTAGTAAAATTTACAATATCAAAACTCAACTAAAACTTCAATAAAAAATACGTCGTATATATCAATGTATTTTTTATAATATCTAGTGTCTTATTAAGCAGTAATTACACAGTAATTATTTTGGATACAATCACCTTTTTTAAAATAATAATTAACAAAATAATAATAATAAAAACATAATTATTATAACTATTAAAGTTGTATACGTGCGACAAGAGCTCCGAGCGTCGGAGCTAATTAACTTTGAATTAGAATAAAACCAAAACGAAGCGTTCTACAAAAAAAATTGTAAATTACAAAGTTGCGATTTAAGTCTTTTCCAACAACTTTCCCGCTGACAAAATTCACCTGACCAATAAATAAAAAACTTCCTCGCTTACTAACTTTTTGATGTCATAAATTTCAAACAAAAGTGCTTTGCTATAGTTTTGTATTTTTTTCTTCGTCTTATCATTTTAATTTCGGCATAAAAACATTACCATAGGCACCGTTATATAGTAGTGTTCATCATACTAAAATATCAGAATTTTATCTTGACGATAACTATATTTTTTTACAGTGTTAATGAAACGCGGCAAATTAAAATTTGCGCCCTTCGCGAGCAGTAGACCCGCTAGTGGCATCTGTCGCTGAGGCATCTGCCCGAGTGCCCGGCTTCTGCTCGGAGTAATTCATTGCCACCTATAAAACCAGGTAGTTTATTAGCGCCACAAACATTCATTACCTCGCATTCGCGCTGAACACTTCTCATTAGTTATACGTTATGGCTGCTTCGTTACCAGGCTCAATTACGTCTAACCTATAACTTCGCTTACATTGGAATTTTGTCCGACTGTCAGAGTTTAGTTTATACTGTTGAATTTCAGTTTTAAACTAACTCTTAATTTTTGTTCAACTGTTACAGTTTCTTTAACATCTTCGAATTTCAGTTTTCAACTAACTTTTAATTTATGTGCACTTTTAGTTCAACCCTAGTTACTTTATTCGCAAATTCAGTTCAACCGACCGCCAACGCTATCGCCATCTCCACCCCAATATTTCAACATCTCTGCCCCCAACACCTGCCCGAACATCTGCCCGTAGGGGCAGCTGCCCGGACATCTGTTCGGTTTTAAAAATATAAAAGAAAGGTAAAGGAGTGGGGGTGGCGCATGCTCACCAATGCAAAACTAAGGTTTGAGGTTAGAATTATCCATGGCGGCCGCCATGTCTAGTTCAGTTTCACCACATAGAGTCGGCGACCAGTTATTGGTCTAAAGGAGTGGGGGAAGGGGTGGTGGGGGGAAGGTTGCCATTTTATAAGCCCTCTCCCTAGGCGGCGCTTCTCATTCGATCGCCAACTTTCAAACGAGAAACACCTCTCCCATGGCACGAATCAATTATCCCGCTATCACCAACTACTTCAACTTAAAACTATTTCTGGTGATAGTTGGATAGAATTTTTAAAAACTTACTCTGGATGACCTTGACATATTTTCCACATCTCAGTTATAAGTTTGAATTTCAATTTTGAACTAACTCTTAATTTTTCTTCAACTGTTGTAGTTTTGTTAACACCGACGAATTTCAATTTTGAACTAACTTTTAATTTATGCATACTTTTAGTTCAACCCCACTTTATGCGCAAATTCACTTCACCCTAACGCCAACACTATCGCCATCTCCACCCCAACCTATATGGCATAAAATATAACTACAGCATCTCATATATACCCTCCATCCCCCACCGGAAGCTATGTGACATGGCAGCTGGCGCCAGCTGCCGCGGCACGTGGCTCGGTGGGCACGTGGTCGGTTTTAAAAGTGGCCAAAAACCACTACTGATAATGGTAACAATCACATAAAAAAATTAAATCATGTTTTACAGTTTTAGATGTATTGACATCTTTATTTTTCTTTTTGTTTAACAATCATGGCAGTGCATATACCCACTGCTTTGATTATATCTGATCTCTATATGGAATGGGCATATCACATCTAAAATTGGTTCATGCAAATTTATGAGACTAAAATACTCAGTTGATAGTTTATGGCCCCACCTAACCGACCCACGCTGTACGTCATTGCAATGAATGGTCTAGTTATAACAGAATCTTGGTTACTGCCCTGAATCATCGATTGAATATATTTGACTTTTTAGATCAAATATTCATATTATATAAATTTATATATGTAAAATGTTTTATTGTTTTCGCATGTAAGTTAGGTTTGACATTGTCTTTGTAATGAAGGGAGTGACTTTCCCTGTTTCTTAGACTCCTTTGATTTTGTGATTATATCGAATTGGATACATTAACATTTCACCATTTACAATGGTTCTAGTTGACACTATGAGATTCGTCAATGCTGTAGGCTGCTCCATAAAGCTATATATTATATATGTCAAACAGCTAGATTGTTCGACCGGTGATATAACGAAAATTTACCTAAAAAATCAAAACAGCGAAAGTCTGCTTTTCATGTGATTGATAAAAAATCATAGCTATGAAACGTTTGACAAAAATTTGAATGTAATAAATGTGTGAAAAAAAGGTAAATTGTTGAACTGCTGAGCGGTCGAAATTGTTAACAAGCAGGCAGGCATCAGCTGTTAACAGCTGGTAACAGATGACCGAAGTCTAGGCCTTTGCGCTACTCACCTCCACCACAATAGTCTACTGGACATCGCTGTGGCCACATCAACCACCATGTAACTTATTCGTGTTTCGTGTACTTTCGTGTCTGTGACTGTGTCAGTAGAATGTGTAATCAATGTTTTCATTTATTAATTCTTTTATCCCAAGACGACCAACAAAACAAAACAGTTTTAAACTGAGGACTTTGAGAACGGTTTTGGTGTGAAGATGAGAGCACAGTCCTCGAAACAGCTGTAACCAATACAATAGTTACAGTTAGATTGTCGACTGACAGGTAAATTAACCTTTTTTTCTACAAAACAATCTGGAGACTATTAAAATCAAAAATATAACGAAACGTTAAATTTGTATAAAACTCTTATCATTATCATAAACAACCTACTCAATTATAATGTAGTATTTGTATTTTATTTATAATTCTTTTACTGCTAGATGATTCTGAAAAAATGATACTTGCTTGGATTCCAAGATTTCCCTTGATTAAAATCTCAAATAATAACGGGTAACTCTCATCAATAATTATTGGAATTCGCGTTCACGACCTTACAAAATATATAATTTGATCTCACCTTTAGAGATGAAGAAATAATAGTAAAAAATTATCATTTATAAATAACACAACGTTGGTTTTTTTATTATTAATTAGTGAGCTTTCTTACTAAGTGCTAGACAAATACTACTACATCAACATTCTTTCGCACAGGGCTTTCGTCTAAGCAGAGCTTTTATTACAGTTATTTTTTGTATATTTTTACCATATAATTTTGTTGAAATTGATTTGATTTGATTTGCATGTTTAATACTATGTCAAAATGATCCATACGAAATGTCTTCCATAATTTCTTAAACAATAACATTACCTCTACATTACTTAAACGAACTTTCAAGAACTAACACCATGATGTATGCGATTCAATTTTTTGTTTTCGTTCGTAGATTAAAAGAAAAACTAATTAATTTTTCTAACAAGTAATGTTCTTTTCTTACATTCTAGACAATTTTTTTACATTACAGTTAATTTTTTTAAATGTTTGATTGCAACTAAAAATTGGATAGTTTCATAACCATGACAAACTAGAGACAAATTCTATTTAAAACTAATAAACGTCAATCATTTAATGAAATTTATAAATGAAAACCCCTATTTTCTTGAAAAATAGTGTCACTCAAGGAACTTAATCAAGGCACTAAAAAGTGACCTTATTTGAAATAATATTTTTATTTATTTTTAATTCTTTTTACGTTCTAAATTAAGTGAAATTAGAAAAAAAAATCTTCAATTTGCTAAACAACGACAAAACGTTTAGAATACTCTTATTGGAGTAACGTACTAAGGATAGGATTTCACGGGCGACATTGTTTTCCGCTTTGAAATAACAAAAATTAGTGCAAGATGTTAACCAATATGATTCGATACTTCAGCAATTGAATTATCATTTTCTACTTGACTACTATTTTGTTATGATTGCTGTCATATGCCACTTGCATACTTCTCTATCATCTTGCAAAGCTTCTATTTGATCATAATTTTGGATTTGTACAAAATCAAATATATTTTAGTTTAGTAAGATGAAATCTTTCCTATTAACAAAACAATCAAATTCGTCCTTTGTGCGAGTATTATGTATACACGACGTAAAGTTAAAAGTTAGATTCGTGCCCCCAAAATATCTCTTACATTTATTTATTCAATATTTGAAGTTTTACATTCCATATTTACCATTATAGGTTTGCTAATGTTTAAAAAAATTTTTAAGAGACCATTGCTTTAAATACGTTTTATATTAAGAATGTTGAGATTCAGAGAGAAAGATGGTGTCTTGTAGTTTTATTTTGTTAAATATCAAGCTAATATAACTATTAATTTACGAAATTTTATCCCGTGTAGAATAAAGCAATACACTTAGTTTTGAGAGTAAACTAAACTGAATTAGTTTTTAAGAAGCCGTTGTTAAAAGTTGAACAAGAACGACATTCTTTGAACGAGAGTTTTATGGAATGTCCAAATTTTATGACAAACTCGGAATGAATTGAAAATATATATTAAAATGAGAATATGTTTACCAGTTGTATGCAAATTTTTACTGTATGGATTTACTACAGTCAATAAAAATAGCCTTTAAAAGTGCCCTCTACATTTTTCAAAGTCGTGGCGTCAAAATCGTCGAGTGAGACTGTAACACGAGGAATCTTACATTTTGGAAAATATATGACGTGTCATTTTAAATTTTGTTACTTTAATGTTTTTTTTTTTTTTTTTTTTTTTTGTTTATTTGTTTTTTTTTTTTTGTTTTAAGTGCGAAATCGGTCGGTGGTCTAATAACGATGTTTTTGGAATTGTAGACCTTTCGACCTTCTTGCATCGTTATCTATAAACTTTTTACCAATATTATTGCAGATTCTTGTTCTTAAGATTATATTGTACCCACGTATCATCTTATTTTTTTTCTCAAAAAATTGTTTTTAATGCGTTAAAACTTGATACACAAACGCTTATTTCAACATTATTAGCAAGCACCCTGCTTAGTAATTTAAATTGATATCGAAATTTTAAGATGATAGTGGGGTACAAAATTCTATTACGAAAAGAATGACACCAAAATATTTTAAATCGGTTTACAACTGGGGCGACAAACACGGAGATTCTAAAACCTTGTATCCGCGCGCGGCAGATGGGTAGAGCGCACCCTTAAGAACTGAGTCATGAAAGGGTAAAATATAACATTTTAAGTTATGAAATACGGATTGAGCGTGATCAATTTTTTTACGATTCATGTGAGCTATTGAACCTATAGAAAAAAATTATTTTCTTAAACATTTTATTTCGTGTCACATTTAATCACTTTGAATGTAACGTTATAAAATAAAAATTACAAATATTCTATCTAAGAAAATACAGTAGAAATAAAGTGATTTGTTGTACAACAAATATATTTTTCTTAAAATTATAAATCTTTTTTAGCTTAAAACTTATAAAGCTTCTATAACTTAGGAAGACCAATTTATAATAGACTAAAGTAGAATAAAACATATATATTTTATATCCCAATTTATACACAAGTGTTGCAGATTCATGAATTTGATACAAAAACACTTTTTATAATTACGTCTTTTACTTAGATAATACTTCTCAAAAGCTTTGGCTGGATCTTACGTTGGACACCAGCCAGAATGTTCAGCCCATCGTTAAGTATTAGATCGTTAAAATCAATGATCCCGGCATTAACTGCTCTTTTCACTTTTTAGGTCTTAACAATAATGGTTATATTATAATTTCTCTTACACTCACTAAATACCACACTTTCTTTCAAGGACAAGAAAATTTGACAACAGTTGTTTAATGAATAAGACTAAGAAGTTATGAAAAAAACATCGATTATAAGAACACAAATATTTAATAATTTTATTTGTCAAATTAAACTTTGACTAGTCAAGTAAATCAATAACAGCAATGGTTTCTTATAATTTAGCACGTGGAAAAGTTAGGTAAACATTGAATATCAAATATATATTTACATAGTATTATACTTATTGTATACAAAGGAAATTGAATAAACTAGAAATTATAATGATCTGAAGAAATGGGGATATAACAATCACATGTCATTAACTAATTTTCACGAAATAATTTTTATACAAATAATATAATTTAAGCCTACAGATCTATTCCTATTAAAATGTTATAGCTAATATGTTACCTCGATACATTCCAAATATTAAAAATAAACTTAAATTTATGTTAAATGGGATAAAATTTTTATAGAGTCAACAACTACATATTAACATCATTTAAATATTCAAATGTTAATAAATAAATACTATTATATAGTTTCGTTGGTTATAAAATTCTTAGTATTAGAAATCCAATCTCTAGCAGTTTCATAGGAATTTCCTTTCATTAAGGGTAACATGAAATTAGAGCCACAAACCAACCAAATATTAGACTCAGCCAAACACTGTCAGTGGTGGTCGAATCTATGCGGGTACGGGATCGCACGAGAAACGGAAATATTAATGGAAAATAGATGTTGGTTCGACCTTTTATTTTAACAAGTTTTTTAATATGTTCATACTTAGAAATATATATTTAAAACTTAATCCATCTATGATAAAAAAAACTCATACCCAAAAGCTGTCGTAAATCCATACACAGCTTGAATCAAAGGTATGAATGAATAATGAGAATTACATTTATTTTCTCAATTTCCATAAAATATTTATTTACATAACTACTGATATTTTAAATATGATTGTCCGTTAGTCAATTCCACTTTAGCGAAAACTACTTAACATATCACCATGAAACTTTCTTTGACGTATCAGAAGTAACATACGATAATTTGTATTATTTTTTAAACCAATTTTTACAAAAGATAAAATTTTTTAATTAAAACTCCTCAAAATGTTTTGATTATTTATTTATTTGTTGCTTTGAAACGAATTCAATGACAAATTACAGTTTTAGGCATTTCACCGATTTCCTATTGAAAGAGTGTGCGTGATGGTGAGTAAGGGTACAGTGAACGAGCTAAACCTGACAGCGGTTGAGTGTGACGGCGAGTGAGCGTAGAGAACAAGCTAAACGTGACGGCAAATAAGGCCATCGAACCAACGGAAAAAGCTATTTTTTCATAAATCTGCTGATGCTATTTTTTCTTGTACGGAATATATAATATAATATAGTAAAGGGTGGTTTTTCGTGAACCAACACTCATATGTCCCATGACCTATACGATTCTAATTGATCAATTCTAATTAATTCTCTCAGCTCATGATCTTAACTACACCGAGATTTTGCGGAGAGTTTGTGGAATATTTGGCTCCGTTTAAGTTAAGTGTTTGGAAGTATTGGGAACGCTATAGCTAAGAGCGTCACTGTCTAAATGAAATAGATGCGTTTACGTTGCAAAACCCCGCTGCCAATCGCCGTTGATAATGGTATACTGAACTGTAAGATCAAATTTTTCGTCGATTGTACACTTTTTATTTTTTGACAAACTCTTAAAGTGCTATAATGGATTAACAAAGAAGTATCATCTTTAGTAAGCGGCATTTAAAATTAAATATTTAGCATTTATCTATTTGTGTCTACACTATATTTTCCTTCAACCAAATATTCCTATAACTAAATCATGTTTATATTTGTGTCCTAAAATAAAATTCATATAAAAATACTTTTCAATAAATAAACACTTCTTATACAGTTTAGGAGTAGTTTATGATCTTCTACATTAAATAATCTTCTGTTAAATATTGTTATGCGTTATTTTACACAGTTTTTATTTTATTTTCCTGTTGTAAAGCAACAAAAAGATAGGTTGTCATCTGTTACGTTCCATGAACAGTAAAGCGAGAGTTAGTTCATGCATGAGGTGCGATAGAGGCAATGCGGGGAAGGATCGACTCAGCTATTTGTCGCGCAGCTCCAATGGCCGAGATCCTTGAGATTAAACTTTCAAATTATATCTGTTAAGATACAGCTAGTTTTAATTAAAAGTAAGTGTAAATAAAAATTATTCCTGGTTTGAATTTTTTTTTTTTTTTTTTTTTTTTTTTTTATAAAAGAGGTTGGCGGACCTCTTTTTGCCTTACTTTGCCCCGTCCACATAGACTATTGATCTGTGCGTGGAACGTATTAGACAAAGTAAGGGGGTGAGCCGCTACAGTACAAGGTGAAAGGTACTGATAAAAGTCACTGGCAGAACGCGGATTCGAACCCACGACATCGCTGCCATGGTCCCGAAGTCCGGCGCGCTAACCACTTCGCCACCGACTCACCCAAATTAATATTCAAATTTCTGAAATGAATATTTCCATTCTACAAGAAATAGCCTATTATGAGTAAAACCAATTTTTAGCGAATTTCCCTATAGGGAATACGCTATTACGGTGGTAGCCATGGTAAGACCTAAGCCCGGGACCACTTTACTTTTTCATTTTGAGGTCCCCAGAAGCCAAAGACACCATTCGTTCATTTTCATATTTATGTATATATGTGTGTGTGTGTATGTGTCCGTGGTACTGATATAAAGGTGTAAGACCAGGTCTACTTTCATAAGTTCGCGAACCAGCATTGTCGGATTATGGGAAAATTTTTTTAGGGTTTTCAAAGGGGTCAAAACTGGATTTTTTGCATTTTTGAACCTTAATTTTCAAAATTCATGAATTTTGACTGAAACCATTTAAAAGAGATTAAAAAACAAACAATTTAGTTTTTTTTTATTTTTGATTTAGCTTAACAGATTCTGTAGTAAAGCTAAAAACAAGTTTCCAATGTTAATCTTATGGGAAATCAATAAAACCCTGCATATCAACTATTTATTGACAAAACTTGGTAAAATTTGGTATTTACATGCATAATGTATCGTTAAACTTATATTTGCTTACAACACTCATGTTGCGGAAAACCTACATACTCACCCCCATGGGGTTTATGGGGAATAATAAAAAGTGCCGAATACTGATACAATTTGATTTTTACCTTAAACAACTATTACTTTTATTAACAACAAATATTATTAAACAACATTCCATGGCACTAAACCTACATACTCATTCCTATGGTGCCTATGGGGAAAACACAAAATTTCAAATAATTTTGGAAATTTGCTAAGTACGCAGGTCTGCTGTGACGGGGGTATTTTACTTATTTCGGGACAACCGGGATAGCCGCACGTACAAACATTAGGGCCTACATAGTGGTATACCGCAGTAATTCCGCTAAAAACCTGTTTATGCTATATGTTGCAACATAAAAAATTTTCTATAATTTAATTTTACTATAACGTAAAAAATGAACAGTAAACACACTGAATAATTTTGAGTTTACACAATCACTCAAAAAATAATCTCTAAAGTGGATTTAATTTAAAGTATTTTCCATACTCACTACTAATTGACAATGTATCACTTTCAATGATAGTTTCACATGCAGTACCGTACTAGTGTTTGTTTTTAATGTAAAAATAACATAATTTTAGGTATTATGATAAAACAACTATAGTATGTCTATTTTTTTCATTAAACTTTAATCTTCTTAAACATGCAAATCATACTTATGAACCATCTCAAGATTCCATGTCATTTCTTGCTATGATTTGTTCCATGACGAGGTAGGGCTTCGGCGTACTGGAAACAAAACAAGTACAATTGTAAAATATTCATCTCGTTAATTTGAGAACCTATAGAGAAAGGTTGAGAGGTTTTAAAAATATTATAGTACAGTGTAAAACGCTATAACACGATTTTTTTATGTCAAAAGGATAGTTATTTGCATTACCTAAATAGAGTAAATTAAAGTTAATATAAAAATGTAATAAATATTTTATTACAGCACCTGTGTTTAATTATGTACATATAACGCGGGTTCTTTGTCTCTTAGAAATTATCAACATTGTACAGTGTAATAAATCTTTGTGGTACTAAAAATAAAAACACCTTAGCGAATTAAATTTTGGAGGTAAATTATGAATTTCCAACACATTGATGTAATAGGATAACATTTACTTATTTCATATGTTTTTGTTTGTTTGGTTATGTTTGTTAAATTAAACACATCCAGATGCTTACAACACAAAAAAAAAATAATTATTAACATTACAAAACATTAACTAACAACAAGTATTAAAACATTAAAACAAGTATTTTCTAATAAATCTACACTTATTTAATACGCTTTTTTGTAATTGCAACTTCTCCAATTTTTTACAGAGTTTCAAGTTTTTTTCTGTTTGGTCTGTAGTTATATCTATCAAACATTGATGAAAATCGGACTTAAATCAGGCGCTATTCATACTTGAAATTTGAAATTTCCTCATTATAATAACATCATTTGTTATTTTGGTTAACATTTTAAACATCTGTTAATGCACAACAAAAGAAGTGTAGTTTTGGGTGATTACTAATATTGGTTTGGTGGAGTGTAATTGATTGAGAACTATACGTAACTTTTAGCAACAATATGTGATAGTCTAAATTAAATTACTCTATTTCGAGCAACGATTACACTATTCCAAATTAATATGCTCTAAGAAGAGCTACTTTATATGCAAAAAAGACAAATTGACGTGATAGTAGACCTAATCCCCCAGAACACAGTATCAGATATGTGGACTCACATAGACCACGGCGAGCAGCGCGACGACGGTAGCGACCAGCACGGAGTTGAAGGACATCTGAAAACAACTTGGCATTACTATTACTGTTCTCCTCTTGAAAGAACAATATCATTTTTTTATTGTTTATTTGCTCATTGTATCATTTAATATTATTTTTGTGGGAAAGTAAATTTGTAAGTGAAGCAAACTATCAGGTTTTCTTTAGACTTTGATGATGAGACACCAACGCAATCTGGTATAATAATTTTAAGGTGATCGAATGTGACTGAAGGGTGAGTGTGATGGATGTGATAAAGTGTACCTTTGTTACTGACAAAGTCCAGCTGATTCATTTGTCCGGATCATTAATTAATAACATTATGAACAAATGTCGTTGGGTTCAGTTTTGAACGATTAAAAACCTTCTGACTTTTCTTAGGATCGAACCTTCAAACTTCCTTTTTTACTTGTTGTAATAAAACGACACCGTATGCCTGGAGTGTTACAATTATCTATGTGAGTAGCATTATACATCATTATAATGTTTAAGTTCTAAATAAAAAAATATTATTTACAATGGTAAATTTGTAATTATTTATTTTAACTTAAAGGGAACAGTTTCTCTATAATTTTACTAACACTTGACCATAATTTATAGTTTTCCTAATTTATTGAAAATAATACATTCTATGTTTCTTAATTAATCATTATTTTATAATGTTATAATTGTAATAAAACCTATAAATAAATTGAAACATTTTATAATTTACATAAAACAATAACATGTGAGTACTGTAACCCATTTTTTACGGTAATCCAACGATTAACTAAGTTTAAAAATGTAAACAATACCAAAGTGGTTTTTAAGAAGTTTGTTTTTGTTAACCATAAATAATTTGTCAAACTTTACACAAAATAAATTCACCAATAATCGTTAATAATAAAAAATCATCTTAACACGCCAAAAATTAAATCAACAACATTTTATTTTAACGATATGTTTAAATTGTCTGATTTATAAATTACAGTATGGGGGAACTTACCATTAAAGCTGCTTCTATCTTGAATTGACTGAGGTAACTGATTTCTCAATTAGAATCTCCCCTCCTATATACCCAGTTGGGGGAAAAAATCTGAATAAAACTATAAACTTATTATTAAAAAAATTTTATTTCACTAGTTAATAGACTGTAAATTCAAATTAATAAACTACATTAATATAGCTTCCTATAGTATTGTATGTTTGCAGTTTCCGCTCCTAATTGGTAACGGGTGGTAGAACAACAATAAGTTAACCATAAGGTTGTTACGGTTATAGTTCAAACAAAAGATATTGCTTCATTATAGAATTATGTCAAGCGAGAAAGTCATTTAAACAAAAACACAAAAACTATTGTGATTCGTTGGAAAATTATTTTTTAAAGTTTTATTACACGTTTAATATCATCATCAGGCTACGTCTTAAAAACTATTTGGTTAAAACTTGAAACTAATTTAAACTTTTTAAATTTTAAAACATCCCTACTGTACATTTATGTACTGAGTTTTTTTCTTTCTTTTAGCGAATTTCCCTATAGGGAATACGCTGTTACATAAGTAGTCACGGTAAGACCTAAGCCTGGGACCATTGATACTTTTTCGTTTTGACATCCCTAGAAGCCAAAAACACCGTCTGTTCAAATTGATATACAGGGTGTCCAGCTTCCACCTTTACAAACTTTTCCAGGTTATTAAGCATGCCAAAACAAACAGAAAAATCACATAAACATATGTCCGGAAATGCTTCGTTAAGCCGCTAGCCGCCATTTTGTTTTTTACACTTAAGAATTTTTATTTCCGTAACGGGTTGTTGTATGGAGTTCATATTTGCCATATACCTTAATCATACCAATGCTCATTTTTAGAAAAAATATTATTTTTTTCCGATGTATATTTTCAAAATGGCGGCCATTTTAAGTTTTTAAACTCAAATATCTAAAAACCCGTAAATTTTATAAAAATTTTACTAGACACAAAAAAGTTGACAAATTAAATTATCTAAACACCAAGTTAGTTATTGAGATTTTTGTCTTAAAATAACCTAAATTGGCATTAATCATAGTGCAAAATCAGTGTTTTTCCACAGGAAAACCACCATAACTCCGTTATTTGTTGTCGGATCCTTACAAACTTGGTATCACTGTTTAGATAATTTAATTTGTCAACTTTTTTGTGTCTGGTAAAATTTTTATAAAATTTACGGTTTTTAAGATATTTGAGTTTAAAAATTTAAAATGGCCGCCATTTTAAAAATATTGATTGGAAAAAAATAATTTTTTTTTTCTAAAAATGAGCATTGGTGTGATTAAAGTATATGCCAAATATGAACTCCATACAACAACCCATTACGGAAATAAAAATTCTTAGGTGTAAAAAACAAAATGGCGGCTAGCGGCTTAACGAAGCATTTCCGGACATATGTTTATATGATTTTCTGTTTGTTTTGGCATGCTTAATAACCTGAAAAAGTTTGTAAGGGTGGAAGCTGGACACCCTGTATATGTCTATGTATACAGGGTGTCCCGGAACTCTCTGGAACCCTTTTGTATATTTGTTCCTTGCATCGAGAAAAGAAAAAAACTTCGCACGAATATGGGCAAGTTTTTATATCGTTACGCCACTAGCCGCCATTTTGTTTTTTCACATAATACTTCGTATTTCAGTAACGGATAGTTGTATTTAGTTCATATTTGAGATAAAACTTTATCATACCAATGTACATTTTCAGGAAAAAAATTTTTCCCACTGTGTATTTTCAAAATGGCAGCCATTTAAAATTTTCAAACTCAAATACATTAAAATCGGCAAATGTCATAAAAATTTTAAAAAGTTTCCGAATTAAATTATCCAACAAACAGTGAGAGGTTTGTAACGATATAATAACAAATAACGGAGTTATTGCGATTTTTCTGTTTAAATAGCCTTAATTTACATTAATTGTAATGCAAAATCAATGTGTTTTTTTATTTTTTTTTTTATTTTTTTTTTGGGAGAAAAATAGCAATATCTCTTTTATTTGTTAGATAATTTAATATGGCAACTTTTTTGTGTCATGTAAAATTTTTTTTTTATTTGCCGATTTTAAGATATTTTAGTTTGAAAATTTTAAATGTCCGCTATTTTGAAAATATACAGTGGAAAAAATAAATTATTTTCCTGAAAATGTACGTTGGTCTGATAAAGATTCATACCAAATATGAACCAAATACAACAATCCGTTACGGAAATAAAAATTATTACGTGGAAAAAACAAAATGGTGGCTAGCGGCTGAATGATGGATTTTAGACCCCTTATTATAGTACCCTTATAATAGTTTTTTCTTGTCTCGATGCAAGGAACAAAAAGTATACAAAAGAGTTCCAGAGAGTTCCGGGACACTCTGTATATACAGGGAGAGTTTCTTTAAGTGATCCAATAGCTAACCTTTTTATTCTATATCTGACAGTATACTTCTTAGGGGGAACCCCCTTTACTTTTTTATTTTGCTTTCAGGTATGTATTTCGTTTTTAAAAATTTCCCGCCATTTTTCTAATATTGCCGCCAACTTTAAAATTTCTTATGGAACACCCTACTTTTTATGGCGTTTTTTTGAAATTTCTATGTGATTTTATGATTTTTTTTATTTTGCCATTTTTCTCTAAACATATAGGTTAAGGAGCTAGCCTATGTATACAGGGTGTATACATACCCCTGTTGTATCCCCACGAGTACCAATACTGTTTTTAGGCAATTAAAGTTCATTTTTAGTTCCTTAAGAATAACATGGGGCAAACTTTAACTGCCCATAGCTCCGAAACCATTGATTAAAATAAAAAATACCCAGAAATAAAAATGTCTTAAATTTATGTTTAAGGAACATATATTTTATATTAACAAAAAAAATTGAAATTTTATTTTTTGCGCCATATTGGGAAGAAGTTAATTTATGCGTAAATGATAATTTTTAAGAATTAAATGTTCTTAAAACATCAATTCAAGATATTTTTATTCTTATATGTATGTATATAGGTCTATGTGTGTGGGTGTATCCGTGAACACGATAACTTTTGAAAGGAACCTCCGATTTTAATGAAATTTGGTACAGGGGTGTGAGCCAGCGTCTACTAGGTTTAGTTCGCGAACCAGAATGATCGGGACCATGGGAATGGGGTTTTATGGGGTTTAAAAGGGTTAAAAATGGGTTTTTGGCTTTTTTAGTTTTATTTATAAATTTTTACAATTTTGACTTAAACCATTTAAAAGAGCTTAAAAAACAAACAATCTAGTATTTTTACCTATGCTAAATGGTTATGGATAAAATCCAAAAACTACGTTTTCCATGTTATTCTTATGAGAAATTACCAAAACCCTCTATTTTGCTTATTTATTAACATATCTTGATAAAATTTGGTATGTGCATCATTCGGAAGCGTTTTACTTATATTTACCAACAAAACCCATATGGCGGCAAACCTACATACTCTTATCCCCATGGACTTTATGGGGAAATAGAAAATATATAAAAATTCCATTAGAAATTCGCTGAGTACGCAGGTCTGCTTTTATTATTACGCAGGTCTGGGGTATTTATTATTACCGGTACATCAATTACTGTATCGTATCAAGACTTGTATGAAGAAAAAAATTTTATTTGACCTGAGAGTAAAAAATGTACTATATATGATCTTATATTTTCACAACGAATTAAAAAACTTATTCTGTTTAAGTCATCTTTTTTCTTTGTGATTGTATTATTATAACATAGTATGAATAAAGTTAGTGATGTAGGAGGCAAACAACGACAAGGCAAGTTGCTGATTAATGATCTCGTTATCTGCGTTGTGTGCTCTTTAATGACGACCACGCACCAACGTGTTATCTCGATATAATAACTCACAATCATTAATATGTAACGCCGATAGTGCTGTAATGTGTGGCTCTGCAACTCCTCTGAGAACTGTCACCAGCCGTTAAACAGAGACAAGGTAGAAACGGAGAAAGCAGTTATGGCAAAAAAGCATTATAATTATCTAAAATATATAATGAATACTAGATTGTAATATACATTGTTCATCCATTGGTATTAACTTAAGTAGTTAACCAACGTGATGATAAAAAATTCATTAAATTATTTTCTTTTATCATAAGGTGAAAAAATTGTGTGATGAATTAAACAGTTTTTCTATTGGCATACTTAATTATTTTAAACATTCTCTAATTTTATATATATGTTACATTTAATTAATGAAATAGTTGCAATGTGGCAGTTAATACGTTTTTTACCTTTAAAATATTTTTGTTATATTTTAATTCTTTACCATTTTAATAATTCTTTCTCAAAATACAATTTTCTGACAAAATTGTTACTCTCACCTTTTTTATAATTAATGAGTTCAACTCAATTTTTATGAAGACCAGTGTGTGTTTTTGGTTGTATACAAACATAGTTTTTTTTTATTTTGCCAAACTATTCTATCGATTAATTAATTTAATTTCTAATTACATCTAAAGTTTTTTATTTGAAAATTTGGTTTAATAAAAACTTTTCTTTAGTTAACCTGTCGCAGCTAATTAAATAACACTTATACAGGGTGTCTCACGTTAGGTGTCTCAAATCAATTACAGATCAACAGTTTGTCCTACAATCTTGAAATAAAATCATTTCCCACTAAACTGACCCCAAGGAATAATTTAGAAATTTTTTTAACGTTGTATAAATACAGGGTGTCCCAAAAACTGGGGGTCCTAGGTTCGAATCTCGGAAATTTCAAATACAAACATATGTCATATTATACATCATTAGAAAGGTCTATTTAATACAAACATTTTGGTGGAAACAGAATTTTGTTATCTTTATTCGTTTCAAAATGGCGTCCATTTTTGTAGCCAAAATCAAAATTTACGGAATACCCTGAATTCTTTTATTATTTGTCATAAATGACTTCTGATTCAAAATACTTATTTGAAATAAGCTAAGCTTTACAATGATATGTCACAAGACAAAATTTATTAAAAAAAAACTAAAATTTCAAAAATTTAATATTTTTAAAAATTTTTACATGAACAAAACTCAAAAATTTTAAATACAAACACATGTCTTTTTGTACATCATATTAAAGCTCTCGTTAAACTGAACAACTTTGTAATTTACACTAATGCCGTATCTCTTTTGGTTTTGTAGTAATAACGTAAAAATGTCATTTTCCCATTTAACTTGCATGTTAATTTAATGGTATGGCAACAATGGAAGAAGGACTGCCATACTATCATGTCCTGATTAATTAACATGCAGGTTAAATGGGAATATGACATTTTTACGTTATTACTACAAAACCAAAAGAGATACGGCATTAGTGTAAATTACAAAGCTGTTCAGTTTAACGAGAGCTTTAATATGATGTACAAATAGACATGTGTTTGTATTTAAAATTTTTGAGTTTTGTTCATGTAAAAATTTTCAAAAATATAAAATTTTTGAAATTTTAGTTTTTTTATAAATTTTGTCTTGTGACATATCATTGTAAAGCTTAGCTTATTTCAAATAAGTATTTTGAATCAGAAGTCATTTATGACAAATAATAAAAGAATTACAGGGTATTCCGTAAATTTTGATTTTGGCTACAAAAATGGACGCCATTTTGAAACGAATAAAGATAACAAAATTCTGTTTTCACCAAAATGTTTGTATTAAATAGACCTTTCTAATGATGTATAATATGACATATGTTTGTATTTGAAATTTCCGAGATTCGAACCTGTGACCCCCAGTTTTTGGGACACCCTGTATTTATACAACGTTAAAAATATTTTTAAATTATTCCTTGGGGTCAATTTAGTGGGAAATGGTTTTATTTCAAGATTGTAGGACAAACTGTTGATCTGTAATCGATTTGAGACACCTTACGTGAGACACCCTGTATATTTTTCTATCATAAGATTTTCTGCCCAGATAGTTGGCCTATTAAAATCAACCAGTACAACTTGTAATCAGATAGTAAGGTCTCAGTAATAAATATTACCAATACTGAAACTTTCCATTGAAACACATTGGGTGCGCATTGATTAAAACGCAAATTTGAATTCGGTGCTTTATCAAACGAGAAGGGCAGCAAACTTTGAAATAGTAATAAACGCTTGAACAGAAATCACGATCATAAACAGTTCAAACCAGGATGCAATTTGTGATCTGCCAATCATGTTGACGGTTTTATTGCTTGTGTTTAGTGTCGGTTCAATGCATTGTATGCTCTATACCACGAGTTATACCATTATACAGGACTTTTTACAAGTAATAAGCTAATATGTTGAACTATGCAAATAAGTGTACCAACTGCACATATATATTTACATACAATGTATATCAACACAGAAAATCCATTCGATACAACGATAACTAACCATACCAGTACAAATACAAAAAACTTATACGTCTATAAATACTTTTCAAGACTCACTGGCTGTGGTTTGTGCCGGTATTTCAAGGAAGTATCGGAAGTATGAAACAATTTCGTATGTAAATTTTCATTCAAGAAACAATTTATATGTGATCTGCTTTGTCATGGTTTTATCAAGTAATTAATATATTGATAATTTTACTCACAAAGTTTATATTTTATTAAAATATTCTTTAACGGTAACTTGTAAAAAATATAGTATTTAATTTTGCAGAACAATTATATGAAAACACTTTATTTAACATTTTTATGCTAGTACGGTATGTATGTTTGGTTAATATGTATATAGTAAGTATGTCTTAAGTATATGGATTGGAAACAGTAGATTAAACTCAATCATTTTCGAAATCGAGTGGGAAGATGTAATAAATGGAAATAAGAATTGGGAATGAGAAGAGACAAATAACCCTTTTATCTTAAATATGACCCAACAGGATTTTATATTAATTGTATATCAAATATGTTTGCAGAATCAAGGGCTAATTAATTATTATTGTATAAGTTGAATACATATTTCCCAGTTTTTATTCAAGAACTCAATGTGAAATGTTTATACGTTCATAAGTTATTTGTATAGGTATTAGATACTTAGATTTGAATTATTTACATTAATAAAACCCAGGTCTTTTTAGGGATGGATCTAGAATTTGACAAATCACTGAGGAAATGAAACAGAGACGTGATGAAGGTAGGAAATGGCCGTGAGATTAGACAACACCGGGCCTGCGGATATGACCTGCTTGACAATGGAGAGAACGAACTGAGTGTGAACTGACAAGTATTTATTATGAACAAATAAAACTAAGCATGTAATAATATTCTTATAAAATATAGAATAACTGTCTTCAATAGCGTTTAGCCTAAATATTTCTATTTTCTTTCATTACAATATTCTATGTAACACGTTTTATATATGCTCCAGTTCATGAAAGTTTTAAGCTTACATAAAATGCATTAAATTTTTGAAACATTTCAAAGAAAATGTGTGTATTTTTCCTTTCTGATAACTTATTGTCGTATTTTCATTTTCACTGAAGCAACTACCGAAAAATAGTTGAATGGTCAAAAATGTTTAAATTCATTATGACTGAAAGATTTGATTCCAACTCAAATATTTATATACAAATGTTAAGATAGAAAGAGTTTTTTTTACTATTTTTTCGTTATTAAATCATTAAGAACCTTGTTGGGAGTAAAAACACGTAGATTATGCAAAGGTAGTATGATGAAGGCCTTTATTCCATGTTTGAGATCAAGTTCAATAAGGTTTAACGATTTTAATTAGCTTCAATACAGTTTCCTGCCATAAAACCATATGATAAAGTATAGATTTAAAGGAATGAGGTTTATGGTTACCTTAGTCTCCAGTTCGATGCAGGTAGTCAAGAACCGAGATGTCGCCAGCGTCGTTTCGTGTTCACGTAGTTGATTCGGTAAAAAACTTGTGTTTTGTACATTTATAGTTTTAAAATGTGCGTATGAAATGTTTGTATTTATTTGTGTGCCTCTTTTATTAGTAGCTAACACCTACACCAACTTGATTCTCATCTGACGAAACTACGTGAAGTCGAACGTACAATAGTGTCGAATTCTAGGTCGTATCTAGACAACTTGCATCGAAGTTAACTGTAAAAATCGAATTTAACTGTAAAAAACTTTAAAAATTTGTAAAGTTAAAAATTCAGTCACAGATATGATTAAATTTGAAGGAACATCAAATACAAGTTCCTTTTTAAGGACAAAATTCTTCAGGCACTAGCAAAAATATGGGATCTTAATGTGTTACATACAACTCTTGGTACATTTAAGGCTTGCTGAGTAAAAAAAGGCCCGAGTAAAACAATATTGCTATAAACAAATGTGTTCTTGTAGACCTATAAATAGTTGTATTATTGTATATTAGTGTCAAGATAAATAGATAGATTGAGATATACATTGTGTTAAAATAATCCCGTCACGGTTTAGTAATGAAAAATTAGCCTAAGTAATGAAACGTGTACATTTATATAAGCCATAATAGTGCAATTTTTCAAATAATAGGTATAGGATTGTTACCTCTATAGGAGGTCGTACAATAGGGAGTAAGAATAGAATCTTAAACGTAAGAGTAGATCAATATGTATATAAAATTAAAGGCCTCAATTAAAAGTAAATAAAAAATGACACAAAACCAACCTTAAAAACCAAGCAAAAGTGGCAGGTAATCAAAGCTTAAATAAAATAATATTGCAGAAAACACAAAGTGCAATAACTCTCGATACTCCCAACCTTTTGAGGTCTGGTTTATAGCACATTGGTCACAATCCAAAGCAATTAAAACTGTGTATGATGTAAAAAAATGCCAATGCCATTTTCATTTATAATGTCAGTAGGGAAGTTAACTAAAGGAAGTCTTGGGGAAAACTTCGTTAACCTATGTCATATGATACATACTTTTAAAGGACTTTGCATCCTAGATAGTTTGTCCCAAACGTGGACTAAAAAGGTTGAGAATATAGAGAGAATATCACTTTTATTTACGAAATATGATTTTGATGTAACGTTTGATCACCTTCCATTTCTAACACGATCATCGTACCAAGGTCGGGTTCGTGGCAAGGTTCTCCATTAATAAAGAAATCTATTTTGTGTACATAATCAACTATGCTTAAATTTAAGATGTTCTTCTTACTCCTTCTTGTTCCGACTGTATGGAGAGGTAAAACTCCTACACATGTCTGAAACAGAACATTTATATGGTTTATATACATGTACAAAGTTTCATTAATTAGAATAAATTGTTTAAATAATTATTAATTCGTTCCTTGACCTTTTTTAGCACATTTAATTTCAAAATGTTTGTTTGAGTTGAATTTATTTCTTTATGCATCTACCAACCAATGTTTGCTTTAGATATTAAATTATATCTATTGTTTCAAGTATGGAAGGCTTACTTCAATGAATGAATTGATGAATTGAACGGAACATTTTCTTCAAAAAACATTTTTGTCTGAATGGATTGTATGCATTTTAAAAAGGTCGATATTTAGTTTTCGCTACATCAAGTAAACACAATCTGGAGTCTAGATCAATTGAAGCCAGTAAACACAGTTTGTCCCAAATTGCTTGTGCTCTTGCAAAGAAAAATAACAGAGAGGCACATAATCCAATACTTTTATAACTGATTCATGTTATCATTACATATTTCATCCATAAAACGTGTGTATTTTGATTCAAATTATGGTATTAAAAAAAATAATAAAAGGTTTGAAAATATTTCAATTGTCTTTATTTGAAAAAATAAATTACACTTCTTGTAAGCTTACACTATTTGAAACAAAGTAAAAAAAAAACATTTCAATAATGTTTGCTTTAGATATAAAATTATATATCTTAGTAAGACAAACACATTATCAACCATATGAAAGAAATTGGACTTTTATTAATATGAGGAAATATGATAAAGAAAATGAAAAATTAATAATAAAATAAAATATTTATCGGAAATAAAATCTTTTAATAGTTTTATTTAATATTGTTTGAGCTATATAATGTAATGTGCAAATTGCTGTATTTGTATTTATATTTTTTTTCTTTTTTGAAAGTGTATTTATTTAAATGCATTTATTGTTATTTGTTCTTATCTATACCAAAAACTTTTTAAATATTTTACTACACTTTAATTTACATTTTACTATATACTTTCTTATAACTTTTGGTTAAACCTATTTAATAAAAAACCTGTAAATTCCAATTATAAAATAATAATTTATGAAGGTAAAAGACCTAAAACGGGAGAAAATAAATGTAAAGAATCCTAACACCATATTTGACGACATTCTTCTTTAGAATATTACTGTTTTACTTCGTATTATTTGGACAATATTTTGTTACATTCCGTGTTATCTGCCCTGCCATCTTAATCGAAAAATAATTCATACAACAAACAATTATTAAGTTTATCTTTTGCTTTAAATTTTATTATATTTTATCTTTCTCAGAATATTTTAGTAAAGGTTTTTTATCAATCCTAAAGACATTTTGTAGGAGAGTACTAAACGTTTTTAGGGAAAACGGTCCAAGCCCCTAAAAGTCAGTAGGCGTCCCGGGGATCGAACCCGTAACCTCTTGAACTGAAATTCAAGACGCTAACCGTTAGGCTAGCAAGACACCCAAGAAAAAAAAAAGATGTAAAAGAAAAAAGATGTAGGCTAGCAAGATGTTAAAAAATTGCCTCATGATAGGATATTATAACTCAAAATGAATCAAAGGTAAAGCGTTTAATTTTCCTACTCATAACTAAATCATGGACTCGATTTCAAACTCCTGACGTGTTAAAAATATGTTCACAGTATATTCAGTAAGCTTTATTATGCAAGAATAAAATTACAACAAAGGGCAACACAAATTTATATAAACAAATGCTTATCATGATCAGACTGTAAAGTTTATAAGGTCTCTTCAGGTATTATTTTAGGATGGTTTTGTTTTATGACTTATATAGCATGTGTAAACGTCATGAAGTCACATTAGAAAAGGTTGTGTTCAGTTTTACTGTGTTAGTGCTAAGGAATACTTGTTAAACTGTTATTGTTGTCTTATACTTTTTCCACTAGTTTGTTTCTGCAAGAGTACCCTAATCTCATCGAGATGTTATTATGTATTTATGTCACCATAATGTTTTTTTCTCTGTTGGTTAGCTCTCGTATTATTAATTTTAATATTTCATACTTAATTTGTAGGTTAAGTTTCTACATGCTCATGTCAATCATCTTGTATTTATTTTAAGGCTTTGGAAAATGGTATTACAGTACGAAATACAAATATATACTATCCATTTGTGGATACATTTTTTTTATAAATATTAGTCTGAGTAGATAATTAGAATATAAAAAAATTGTTATGTTTAATTTACAGTTAAACTCACTAATTACAGTTAGAGTTATCTAGAAGTAATATTTTAAAAATAATTTCTACACTGTTTATCCTTTGCTTTTATACTTTTTTTACACCAATATTAATTAATTTTATGACAATGGACTGGTAATAATTCAGGTGTAGAAATTAAAAAAATCTAGCATTACCATTGATTTACTTTTAAATAACCACATTTGGATCAAAACAATTTTAATTCTATCCAAATTACCAGTACTATTGTCCTAAATAAAAACATGTATTTATATTTATTTGTGTCTATATCTCAATGGTTCTCTCGTAATCTTTTACGTTAAACTTAATCACCATTTAATAAAAATAAAACTTAAAAGTAGCCTTAATTTTCAACACGACAGGTATTCTGAGAAAAATTGACCATATACAATAAAATAATAAACAATATTAAACAACAACAAAAAATACTGACTTACATTCACAGATTGAATATTGCACATTCTATTATAAACTAAAGTCAATAAAATGTAAAAACTTACAAAATATTGTAAAATATTTACAACATAAAGATAATGGGCAATGGTCCTCGATAATTATATAACAAACATTATTTATCAAGTATTGTTTCATTTCTTAATGTGACAAAACATTGTAATGTGAAAAACATTGTAAATTCTGTAGACATTAAGGATTTTTAAAAGGTAATAAATATTACAAATCACAAATTTCCATTGTTATTTCCTCAATATCCGTTTCAAATATAGTCGCCCTGCAAACCAGCGAGTAATATATCTTACTGTGGCGAATAAGCGCATTCGTCTCCTTAATATTTCATATTGAAATATTACTGCTATGACCTACTCATAGAAATGTTTCTGGAAACGCTTGCAAAAATTGCACCGAACTGATAACCAATTTATCAATTTTAGTTTCTTAAAACAATATAAGTCACTACGTAATATTGGTAGATTACGATTCTGTACATACATTTGCAATTATGGCGGTAGGAAAAAATCTCGTATTTATTAAGAGCACACATAGTCATTGCCGCCCTAAAAATGTTTGTCCGCACACAAGGAACGATTCGTGCAGCCATCTATAATTCTAGGTTGGCAATTACGTACTCTGCGCTCTTAATACACAAATAGCTATATTTCACTGGCATTACAGAAGGACCGTCTAATCACAGCATATCATGAGGCCGTCGTTGGGGGTCAACCCACCAGGAAAAAGGTTAAAATCTTAAATGATAGCATCGGTCATTGTGTACATAAAAAGGTCTTAACTTTAAGAGTTAAAAGCCGCAAACCTACCTAAAAGGGATTAGCAAACCTGAAATGGCAGGTGAATAAACTTAACTTTCAAATCCAAATTTTGGATTTTTAAGGTGCTATAATTCCTGATATATAGTATTCAACAATTTGATGTAGGATTTGTGACATTTATGATTGAGTTTTAAGACCTTAAAAAATGGTGTACGACAATATGTCTATGTTACTTTCCATGCTAATCCCTTTTATATACCTCCCCGAGGGAATTACTGAAAACATTTTATTTTTTATGTAACATAACGAACATTTGAAATGTATTAATAATTGGAAGATACATTCAACGAAATTTAAAGTTATGCATTTTACGGTGTCAGCATATGATTTAATTTCGAAATTTTAATAGCATAAAAAAATGTCCACTTTGTTATAATTTCCAGGTAGGATTGTGGTATATTACTCTACAAGGTTAGACTATTCAATTGATATCTATATATGTATATACAATAGGTGAAGACGTTTTTTGTGAACACTACTCCTTCCTTATTTCTGGATGAAATTCAATGTTTGAGATGTCATAATATTCGTCTCAGTCCGTAGTTTTGCAATAAGGTTTTAGTTTTTGATATTTTCATTTTGAAGCCCACAGGAAGCCCTTAAAGTTCGTATTTTGTCCATAAGATTATCATGGGGAACCATTTGTATTGAATTGTAAAATAAAACAGCTGTTGATAGTAAAATAAACAAATTCATGTTAAAAGCTAGCTGAATAGAAGCAATTGAACTACAAGGTTTGATCACCAGGTACTCTTGATAAATGCAGCGCAATGCACTGCACGGGCCCCCTATTACATATGAATATGTGTTAACACTCAGCTTATAATTAAACTCCTGGCCCATCGGTTTTTAATTCACTAGGCCCCACTATGAGAAATCATTTAGACTAGTAATAACTTAAAAAACGTTTAGGTGATAGATGAATTTGAGATGTTCCATTGTTTAAATTTATTCAATTATTATATATTTTTTTTATTCTTGTTAAGTTAATTAGAATGATAAAAATAATAGTTTTTCATACTTTCGCCCCTGTTAATGATTTTACTGTTAATATTGTTACTAAGTTAATACTTGTACCAAAGTTGACAGTACAAACCATGATTAGTTTCATTTTTCCATTCTTAATATTTTTATGAAATGATAATATACATTTTTTATGAATAATATAAAGTTTGATATTTTTACGTAGAGGAATTACTGTTTTGAATGCATCACATGAAGCTTTAATATTTCAATTATATGAAGCAAGATTTAACGTTAACATGATTTTTATCCTAATGGATTGTTTTGTTTATGACCTTAATTTCTTATAAAACAGGATTATATCTTATTCGTATAAGAAGAACAGATTTGGGGAGAAAGATCTATTATATAACAAATTACAGAGGAAATGAAAAAAAGACGTGATGAAGGTAGGAAACAGTCGCAAGATTTGACGACACAAAGACTACGGGTCGCCCCAGTAAACAAAGTTTCTTCCAAACGGTCAGAAGGAAATCTTAAATATAAGAGTATAGGTCAATAAGTACATCAAAACTCTATGAATAGATACAATGCCATAAATCCGACCTTAAAAAGATTGCCAAGTCAAAAATGGCAGCCGATTAAACTTTTCATTAACATCATATTGCCAAAAAAAACTTCCGATTCATTTTACCATTGGAGGTTGAGTTCGTGACAAATTGTTCAGAAGTCTAAACTTTTTAATATCAAATATAGTAGCCTATCATATGACTAAAGCCAATGAAGTTTTTCCCAATTCTTAATTTAGGGTATGTCCCTAAACGATGTCATCATTGTAAATAGGTAGGCCTACACTGATAATTTAGCTATGGCTTAAAATCGAGGATTTATCTGTTTATGTAAATGTGTATTGAAAAGAGATTACAATTATTTATAGTGACATAAGTTATACAATATACCGGTGGCCTGCAAACAATGGAGAGCCACGTTTAATATTTACAACTTTGATTGGTAATACGAACTTAGCGGCCTATTATACGTATAGTGCAAACCATGAGTTATGCATAACCAAACCATTTATTTTACTTACGGTAGTTTAAAAAATTATTGTTTTTCATCATTTTCTATTTTCAAACTTCAAAATAAAATAAATGGAATGAATAATTGTGTTTTAAACTATATTCATGAATTATATATTATTTTCTTCAGCCTCCTTGTAATCATAAGATTCATAAACATGTTCATGGTTGTTTCTTATATACTTAAAAAACTAAACAATATCAATAAAATAAACTGAGTATCCATATTTGGTGAATAAAACTTAAAATAGTTTAATCCATCAAACCAATTACAACTTATCTTCCGCCCAGATTCGAATGTTTGGTAAGATTAAAAACAATCTCGAATGTCAAGTCAGTATGATTCGTCAAACGTTCTTAATTCAGCCTTTCCGATAGATTTCTTTTAATTAATAAATAATATGATTTGATCAAGTTTTTTTTTATATTGATTTGGTCTTTATCATCACTAGTCATTAATACCATTGCTTTTCTTTTTACCTTAATCTTCCTTTTTGAAAAACGATACGTGTTTGTTTTACACATCAATTTACTATGCACAATGTTATGTAATTATGATAAAAACATAATAATAATGAAAGACTGTATATATTGTATGATATATTTAGTATCTGGGCGCCGAGCATTTTGTTCGGTAAACTCAAACAGGGATATTCTTTAAAATAAATAAATAAAAATGCCTTTATTTTGAAGCCTTATTCAGTTACAAACTGGTTTTCAGGATAACTTAAGTCAACAATGATCTAGTAAAATTAACAATTACAATACAAGAGAAAACTTATTTACAACAATTCCTCTCCTTAATCATTTGTTTCAAATTTTCCTTAAAACATAGCAATGAATATGATTTGATCTTTATAGTAATATAGGTTACAGACAGTGCGGTAAAATTCTCAGTGCAAAAAGGTTTATTTCTTGTACAAGAAATAAATTTTTCTCCTTCGCTCCCCTCACTCGCCTTTCAGACTGTTTCAATGTAGGCCTACGTGTGCTGCACTCTGATATATATTTATTAAAACACATTTTGAATCGGATTCTAATAATTTAGTTAATAGATGTTTTCATCATTCGTAGAGTACTAATGATTTTTTTTTATTCTAATGCAATTCTACAAATTGATTAGTTGTTTTAAACTTTTACATGAATTTTATTTATCTAGCGAATTTATAATCAGCAGTATGGAGTACGATTTAAAACAATGATGCATTGTTTTTACAATACAGTAGTACCATTTAATAATTTAATAAATTGTTGCCATGCAAAACCACATGTTTATATTGGAACACGTGGTGTGCACTTTGACGGTGGATTCATCTGTTTTCATTATTTATTTGTTTTCATTTTTAACTCCATAAGACCAATTTTAATTGTTTCTATTTCAAATAAAGATTGTAAATAAATAAGATACTTCTTTGCATAACGTATTCTTATTATTTTTATCCCAGAACTAAGTTATTGGCAAAGTTTGAAGAACATCTTTTAAGCCATCTTTGAGATCCGTGTGCAAAACACACATACATACATAAATCATTCAAAATATACCTTACTTGTATTAGAGTATAGGATATTTTGAATACGATATAATACATTAAATTTCTAGTTTTATTTAGCATTTCTTAAATTAAAATAAAATCTTGTTTTATATTATTGCTAGCTGACGATCAGTGATTCACTTATTTGTAATATACCATTAGATATTCTGGGGCTGATATTATAATTCTATTAATTAAACCAAATGGTTGAAAACAGTTTACGTATAAAAAAATTATCACATTTAATTTTTCATGGATTATGTAAGAGACTAGATAAAATGAAAATAGTAACCATAAATGGGAGGGAAAGGATTAAGACATATTTAAGTCACAGAGCCACCAGGACGCTGCCAAACCCGTAGGATTTATGTTTACAAAGAAAATCCTCCTGGTCTTATGAATTTAAAAAGAAAATTTTACCACTTTTTAATGTTTAAAAAATCCAAACACTTTACATTTAGCTTAGAATCTTTCATGGGTATTATAGGTGCACATATGTCAATTAAATAAATACCTTTTATCATTTGTGGTTTATATAAAGGAATATAAACTGTTTATGAAAGTTCATATGTTTTCCAATCATACTCTGAACCATGTTAATGCCCGCATCCCTGGGGACTAACCGCGATTTGCGAAATGTCTCGGTTTGTGCGGTTTAGAGACCCCAATATATATGTCCCTGTATACTTTGTTATATGTCCCTGTATACTTTGTTCCAGATTAAGATTTTTGAAACTTTAACCCGGAGAGGGCGTAGTTTTACAATGCTTTGACTACTTACTACGTAATGAATATACAAAATAAGATATTTAACAACGGATGTTGAACGGCAATCCTAATTAGAAAATCTTCAAAGAAATCGTATTATTTTTTACCAAGCATTATTCAAATAAAAGTTTTTTTGGTACTGGTGTTCTGGCCGATTTCTGAGATAAAAAAAACAAATATTTCATAAAATCTCTTTATCTTAAAAGTGGATTGTAAGAAAAACTTTAAAATGTCAATTTGGTGTATTGGATTTTTTTATTTTATATTAACCGTTATTAGGCTAATAGCTCTGGCTCTCGGATCTAAATTTAAGTCACACTAACATCAACTTTATGTACTTTAGGCCCAACATCTATACCTACTTAATAAATGTATGGATTATTAGGCTTTGCTTTGAAGTGTAATTGGATAGTATATTTTTAACAAAATACCTATAAGATAGACCTAAAAATTATTGTATCGTTTGCACAAGCCTATTAGGAATCAATTTATTCAAACAAAGTTTTTTGACCAGTTGATTTATGAAAATGCAAGGAATTAAAATTGGTACTTTTAAATAAAATGTACATATTTTGTATTTAAAAACCGTTGCATCAGACCTGCGTACTGCATACTCAGTTGATTAACGGTAAATATCTTTGTTTAGTCAACTTATAATCCAATTAATAACTCTGACAAAAAGAGATAAATGTTCATTAAAAATATAATGTATATAATATACTAAAATTAAGTTAAATAAGATAATAACATAATAATGATATTTTCCAGGGTAAAACCATAACCTCCATAAAGGCATGCACATACCTTAGCGATACTCCGTGCGATACCAGAGCGGGCGCGATACTTTTTCTTGGAAATTCGCGTGCGATACCAGTGGTAAGTGCGATACCATGTTGTCTTATGGAGCCGCACACACCAGAGCGAAATGCGATACGCGATACTGAGGCGTTCGCGATGCTGTAGCGATGGTATCGCGGTAGCTGCATGCACCATTCGCAGAGCTTTATCGCCGCGATACCATGCGGCCAAACCATGAACTACTCAGTTTTGTCTGTGCTGTACAAGTTGTAACAACAACAACAACAACAACAACAACGACAACGACAATATGTCGTGAATCATCGAACACTTATTTGAAGTTGTTAATACACACCCGGTGCTCTATGCTTTAAATCGACTTAAGGCTTTAAGTCAACTCACAGGACTCACTAGTCAGTAACACTAGTGCTACCAACTATAGTCCTACCAACTAGCCTGCGCCTACTTTTACACATTTTACGTTGGTTCTTATGGCTGGGAAAGTAGTTTTACATAATGTAACTAACTTATAAAGCTGAGTTCTACAACCCATTATTTAATGATTATACTTATGTAAAGTACATGGGGGCCGACCAATTGCTCGGTAGTCTCAAACAGTAATATTCTTTATAGTAATATCAGTTACATACGGTGCGCTAAAATGCCCAAAATATAATAAGGCTTATTTATTGTTCAAGATGAGCTTGTTTGCTCCTCTGACTCGCATTTCATTCATGATTACATGGATTCTGTTCATTCTGAGGTGTATGTAGAATTTTCTTTCATCTTTTCATAACTGGGGCAAGAGCGTATGGTACTCGCCAAATTGCAGCCGTTCTTTATTTATGTCGTGTATCCAAAAATATTTCTCTGTCTTTTGTCTTCTAGCACGGTAGTAACAGCAACGATTCTTCTTATCGGACAATGTCATGGTAAGTTAACACACAGTACAGTATACAAAAACTAACTAAGACACAATGCCTAGAGAGTCACACAGTCACCGCACCCTACGCTCCCCTGAGGTGTACTGGCTTCCCGCGCGTCTCTTTTTCCCGCTCTGGTGTGGAAGCACCTATTCCCGCTGCGATATTATCGCCCAAGTAACGCAGATAAAATTCCAGGAAGGTATCGCGTCGCTCCAGCGATAAAGTATCGCTCTGGTCTGTGCAGGCCTTAACTGATCATAACAGATCGTCGTTGTAGTGCAGCGCATTGCATGCTACCCAGAATATACCCCAATTGACTTAAAAAGGATCGAACCATATATTAATGTCGTTAGACTAAACAAATTTTGTTTTTTGAAACTCAGCACCTCTTTATGGCAGATCGTGTAATGAAAGCTCAATTGAGGACTAACTTTATTTTGAATTTGTAACTAAGGAATATGTTATAGGACAAAATATCGTTCTGTAATTAAAAACCCAAGTTCCTATTTAGAACCAAGAAATCACTCCTCTCAACGTCACTTAATACGTGCTATTTAATCTAGGACAAAATTTTTCCATAAAATTAACTTTTTTAGGATTTTTGACAATCCTTATTGAAAATCATTATAATTATCATTATAATGAAAATCATTGAATATCATTATTGTTGAAAAAACTTTCTCATTGCATTATAAACGTGTCTTAAAAAATATATATAATATGTAACATTTTGACTTTGATAATAATATACATTTAAAGTCATTTTCTTTTACAATAATTTTGCAGCACTTAGATTACATTTAAAAGAAAAAAAAACCCACAAACTATTCGTAACAGTAAAAAATATCATATTTTTTAATATTGCAAATTATCATCGTAAAAATTTTATATTTTTAAAAAACGAATAAAATGTGTGCAACACATCATATTATTCAACAAACAGTTACATGATAGCTGGTTACAAAGCGAATTCCTCCAGGCTGACAATATTGTGACCAGGAGTTGCACATACTTATTAGAAGTGGCGGCAGTTTTCCCCATTAGTTAACGCTTGCAATTTGCGCTAGGCACTTGTAATCTCTTTGACACATGACCTTCATATTTCTTATCACGTGTTTTGCCTAATGATAAATAACATAATCTCGTGCTACTCTGTTGTATAAAGTTTGAAACGTAATAAACATCAAAGTAAATTGGACTTTAATAATGGATTATCGGTCCTGTCTTGAATCGTCTTTCAATTCTTAAATCTAATATAGCTTGTGATATTTCACTACTTATATCTTATTCTTATTTCTATCTCACTTTAAACTTCGATTTTCATGTAGTTAAAGTATTTAAATAATTGCAATTTAATTGTTTAAATGTTTGTAAATGCAAATAAATATTTTATAAAAATTTTGATTATACATACTTTATATTATAAAATTTTAACCGATTTATTTAAGTTTGTTATTTTGCTTTAGAGGATGAATCTCGTATGATGCCACAAACGAATTACAGACAAACCCTTGGTCTTATAGACATAGATATAGACATATCTTTATTTCTGAATAAAGTACATACAATTTGTACATCTCAGTCGTCATGATAATTACAAACTTAGAATTAAAAGAAAAGAAAATATTCTTAATTGCTAAAAAGTAAATAAATTAACATTCTGGGTATTTTAAAAGGTGTTCAGGAACTCCTGCACGGTATAAAACTTCCCTTCATTTAGAAATCCCCTTAATAACTTTTTAAATCTTTTAGGCTCCAGCCCATAGCACCTCTTTAACTCTGTCGGAAAACTATTGAAAAAGTGTGGACCAGTAAAATCAAGGTTCCTCTCAGAGAGGGTAAGGCGATGACTGGGAGTGCGCAAGTCACTTCCGTGCCTAGTTGGAAAAGCGGTGATTCTCCTATAGTTGGGATTGCCTTCAAATTCGATATTGAAGACACTATTGATCTGTATATAAAAATTGAAGGAAAAGTGAGGAGATTGAGGGCTCGAAAAATCCCTCTACATGACTGCAGAGGGGGTAGGCCACGAATGATTCTCACAGCTCTGTTTTGCACCAGGAAGACTTTATGTGCATGTCGAGAGCCACACCAGACCTCAATTCCATAGGTCATAGTGGAAAAGAAATAACCATGGTAAACCATGAGTAACGCACTGGCATCCAGAAGAGGTTGCAGTGCCCTGAGAGCATAGCAAATACGGCTCAACTTTCTACAAAGCCGGGAAATATGACAAGACCAAGACAAACCACTATCCACTGTTAAATCCAAAATCTTCACTGAGGTGCATTCCTCAATTTGAAATTCATCAAAAAATAGTTTCAGGTCGCTTGTTTGGAGTTAAAAACTGTATTAAGTTAGACTTGTTTGAATTCAACTGAAGATTGTCGGTTGACAACCAATTTATTAGGGATTTTACTTATTCCTTGACTCTCTCTTGTAAACGAATTCGTGGACCCCCAAACAACAATGTTGTGTCGTCAGCATAAAAGACAGATTTGGACATTGGAAGATTTTCAGCCAGGTCATTAATATAAATTATGAAGAGCAATGGTCCAAGGGTTTGTCTGCAATCCATTATGGATACCTTTTGAGGTTCACCCTGTATATTATATTTTCAACCCTCTACTACAATTCACTCAATAAGCATATATAGAAAGACAGCTAGTAACGCAAATATCACTATAATACATCCCTTATAAGTCACTTTAAGCCAGAAGTGACCACTCACTTTTTCCCTGTGATGTCAACCTGGGATCGAACCGGGGACGGCTGGCTTATGAGGCCTGAGCTCCTTGCTGAATCCAACAAGAACGGTTTCATATGTCCTGTACGTCATTACACTAAGCATTTAACATTGTGTTAAGCCTATTTGTTCTAACAAGTAAAACAATAAATGTTCATATATAAATCTGCTTATACAATACAATTATTAAGTGCACACTTAAACGATAAACACTATCAGATAATTAAATATTTGGAATATTTTTGCAAAACATATTTCCTTTGGCTGAGCCTACCTAACATAAATCAAACAACATGTTCGGTCATGATAACGCCCGGGCGTGACAGAGCACGGTCCCAAACAATAACTTTGGTGGCAACTCTGAAATTACAATTAGAGAGAAGTTACAACCAGTTACAACTCAACAACTTCTGCTATTCAAACTTGATTGAATCTATTAAATCGTATCTAATACTTGAATATGACGTGCCTAAAGATATCTTCTGCAAAAACTTATATAAAATTGTAGCTCGGGGTTAAAACTCTACTTTTAAGATTTAGGTAAGTGGTAGGTTTTGCCACCAACAGCCCAATTGGAAGCATTAAAGATATTAAAAATTTATAAAATAGCTACATATAACTAATGGTTTTTATATTTATAATATCGCATACTGATTAAAAGTTATTAATCATTATCACCTGATTAGACTTTACATATTCACTATCCCCCCAGGGGCAGTGGGCTTTCCACTGTACGAGTGTTTTTTGGCGACCCCGGGGTACCTGAGCCAAGCTGTGAGACACTCCTCAGAGTCCTTCCAGAGCTAAGGCCTTTCTTCCCACCTTTCAGGTTTTAGCTCGCTGTCTTTATTCTTTTTCTGAACTAACCTTGCTCACCTATTTCTTCTTTTCGACCCAGAATCACTGGTGTCCTTTCCACCTTCTTTCGACCGGCGCATGGGGGGGGGGGTCGTGGGAGTGTCTCTGTTGTGTTGCAGGGACTGATGTGTGCCTCGCACTGCCGATAGTCTCCTCCAGTTTGTCGTCAGAAGTCAGCCACCTTGGTCCTTGGTCAGGAAGTGCGCCATGTATGCAGGGATCGGACTCTGCATTGCGACGGGCGAACCCCAGCACGTACCTTGTGTGTATGGGCAATAGGAGGTCCGGGCAACGGGGAACTGGGGTAGGGGCGTCTTTTCTCCTACGGGTTGAGGGACATCCGAGGGTACACCCGCTCTCGGCCAATGAGCGGGCCACCCCTTGCCGCACGATGCGCTGGTGACAAAATAGCATGGATTGTGAAATAGCAAACACGAAGGATGGAAAGGAGATCGAGCAGGCCATTTTTAAGCGCAGCTCAATGATGCAGAGGTCTCCGACCTTTGCGATCGGGACGCCGAAATGGGGAATTAAAGACTCTTCTCCGCCGATGCAGTTCAAGACTGCTGGTCATACCGGCAATTTGTCAGGTTCCGGAAAAAATAAAGAGGATGTCAATCTGGAAATGGATGTGACCAAGCCAGGAAACACCACTTGCCAGGATTAAAGGAATTTCTCCCAGAAAGAGCCCTCGACATTCGAGCTGCAAATGCTTCTGCAGCAGCAGGACAATGCCAACGAGGAGGAAGACCTTTCGCTGAAGAAGATGAAAGCTCTTTTGAAGGAGATGGCCAAGGTCCTCTTAATTCAAAATAACCAGAACAAGGCGATAAAAGAGGTGAACCCGAAACTCGAAGATTCTCTATAAGAAATCGAGGAATGACGGAAAATCAGGCGAAAGGCAGTGAAGCAGAAGCGCGACGTCATGAACCGAGTTATCTCTGCTTCGAATCAAGCTCATCTGGCTGAGTCTCAAACTCAAGCCAGAAAGCGAAAGAAGAGGCAGAGCGGTTCTTCATTGGAAGCCCTGAGCTTGTCGAGGTGGACTCAGTGCCGATACCAGTTTTTGTCACTGCATCATCGCACATATCTCCTGTCCAGGCTGCTCAATCCACCGGGCGCTCCCGTGATTCCAGCGGCTACTCCTGCAGAGGTTCCTGCTCCGGCGCCTAATCCTGCCTTGGCAGCGACCTCTGCCTCAACACCTTTGGGGAGCTGGAAGACTCATCTCTCTAAGAGGGAAAGGAGGAGAATGAAGCGAGTGGAGGCAGCTTCGAAAAATGCGTCGAGGGTTAAACGGACCCAAGTCTCAAACCAATTTTGATAACCGAAGTAAACTCCGGATGGCTGTTGCTGGGATGGGCGAAAAGCACGCCAATAAGCCGCTTAGCCTTCAGCACCTCATAATCGGTTGGGTTAGTTGCAGGCTCAAAAGGAGGGCAGTAGTTTCGAGATGCTTCCGCAGTCTCGGTTTGGCCACTCCTCCCGAAGCTGTAAAGGGCCCGACAGGATTCCCAACTGCTTCCAGTGTGGAAACCAGTGCCACAAACGCAAGGAATGTTCCTCAAGCCCCTCCTGCTTCCTCTGCAAGGATTTAGGCTCCAGTTCCCACGGTCTCTTACCCGAGTCTGGTCAGTGCGGTGCCTTCAGAGCCGCACTTGAACAGGCAAAATGCAGCGGCAAGTAATTCGCATTATCCAGGCCAATCTTCATAGATCCTGGGGAGCTCCCCAGCTCCAAAGGTTATCAGCTGATAATCTTCTAGATCAGCTCGGGCGAGAACTTGGTGCTGACGCCCTCCTTATCAGCGAGCAGTATCGGGACAGAGACCCAAACACTTGGATCTCCGACAGCCTCGTTACTGCTGCATTTTGGGCACCTAATACACAAGATGTCTTGGTGCGGAGTCACGGGCGCGGCAGAGGATTCGTCTGGGTTCGGTGTAGGGACGTGACTATCTTCAGTTGCTACCTCACTCCCAACGAGGCCGTCCAGGACTTCAGCGACAAGATAGATAGCCTAGAGGAGTGCGTTCTCGGCACCACCAGGCACGTCGTCGTTGGTGGCGATTTCAACGCCAGGGCCGTTGAGTGGGGAATGCCCTCTACCAACTCCTGGGGGAAATACATCCTGGACATCATCGCCAGGGCCAGTCTTGTCGTCCTCAACCAGGGCGACACACCTACTTTTCGGCACCCCGGGCAGAGTGACACGATCCCCGACGTCACCTTTGCGTCTGAGTCTCTCCTTCCGAGGATCTCTGGCTGGAGGGTTGTGGAGGACTACACGGGTAGCGACCACCAATATATTGCATTTGACCTGCATGATCAGGCAAATCATAGAGTTCCCGCATCTCGGGAAGGGCCACGCCGATGGAACACCAACAAACTGGACGTGTTCAAGTTCACTAAAGTCATCCCTCGGGGAGCACAGGGGAATCCTAGTGAGGCTGGGGCCGAGGCACTAGTAACATCCACGATGGAACTGATCGTCTCGGCCTGCGACCAGTCTATGCCACGAAGGAAACCCCTACGCGACAAACAACCCGTTTACTGGTGGACGGAAGAGATTGCGGAACTCAGAAGAACACTAGACGAGCCGAAATAAATGCGAGAATTCCCGCAGACAGAGTTTGTAAGTCGGAGACCTATGAAGCTGCGAGAAAATCTCTCTGTCAGGTGATCAACAGGAGCAAGGCGTATAGCTGGAAGAGACTTCGTGACGATGTTGACTCCAACCCATGGGGCCTGGGTTACAATTTTTTAACACAGAAACTCGAACACAGAAACTCGGCGCTCGCTCTTCACCTTCCATCATAGGGGGAGCCACCATGGGGAGGATCGTCGCTGCGTTGTTTCCTGAACTTCCACAGCGACCGCATGTTGACTTCGGACGGGTAGAGGACGTTCCACTTTTCACTTTCGAGGAGCTGGAAACCTCCGTTCTCTCCCTGAAGAGCAACAAGGCTCCTGGCCTGGACGGGATTCCCAGTGAGGCTTTTAAGAAAGTATTTTCAATTAACACTGACTTGTTGTTGAGAATGTACAATGCCTGTTTGGTAGAACATGTGTTTCCGGCTCCCTGGAAAACAGCCAGGCTTGTACTGATCAGCAAGGGCAAAGGTGATCCCGAGCTGCCGTCGTCCCACAGGCCTCTCTGCATGTTGGACACGGCTGGGAAGCTGTTCGAGAAGCTGATCCGTTCCCGCCTGACTTCTGCCGTGGAATCTGCCGGGGACTTATGCCCCTGTCAGTACGGCTTCAGAAAGAGACGGTCAACAATCGACGCTGTCACTGAAGTCCAGAGAGCTGTGGAGAGAGCCGAGAGCCACAACCATTTCTCTTGCCAAATTGTGCTTCTTGTTACGCTTGATGTCAAGAATGCCTTTAACTCGGCGAGGTGGGTCGATATGTTGGATGCGCTTCGCAACAACTTTCGTATTCCTTCATATCTGTTGCGGCTCATCGAGTATTATCTCCGCTCTCGAAGCCTGATTTATGACACAAGGGACGGAACGTGGACGATGGAAGTCACTTCTGGTGCCGCGCAAGGTTCAATACTCGGCCCGGATCTATGAAACGTTGCCTATGACAGCCTCTTGAGGTCCGAGATGCCTGAGGAAACCACTTTGGTTGGGTACGCCGATGACGTCGCAGCTATCATTGCTGCACGCAACGTTGAGCTAGCCCAACTGAAGTTGAACCGAGTTATGCGGGTGGTCAACACCTGGATGTCAGATCACGGTCACTCGCTTGTTCTCAGTGAGACGAAGATTGTGATCCTCACGAAGAAGAGGATAGACACCGTCGTCCCACTCCGAGTGGGAAGGGAGGTGGTCACATCAACTTGTGCCGCCAAATACCTCGGGGTTATGGTGGACACCAAGTTAAGCTGGAGGGATCAGATATTCCGTACGGCGGACAAGGCCGCTAAGGTAGTCACTCCAGGGCATCCTCCTAGAAAAGAAAACCGATCTGGACAGCGAAGTGGACCAGATTCCTTGATCGAGCGGCTGGATAAGGAGCGAGCCCCACGGGCGTAAGCCAAATTTAGGCCTAGCCTGACGTAATGTGATAAACAATTCCAGGTTAGAATCCTAAAGAGTAGAGGAGGTTTTTTAGTGGGTAAACCCGTTTTTTAGGGGAGCCCCACACTACAGGCTCTCCACCTGTGTGTGTAACGCATTTTTCCCGCCTCTCCCTTACAAAAACAAAAAACAAAAACAAAACAAAAAACATATTCACTACGATAATGACTCAATAGTCGTTTTTATTCTCTATAAAGATCTCTTTATAGTAGTTTTCAGATTTATATTGGTGCAAAATCTATATTTAAACTATTAAAACATCAATATTTCGAGTTAATTTTTCTAGTCAATATTTCTCAGACAACCGGTACTCCCCTTTAAAATTTACGGAAGTAACTTGCACAAAAAAACTTTGCCATTATAGGTATTCCCGTTACGCTCTATCGATTGGCACTAATTTAAATGTACAAGTGGTACCAGAAGTCACCTTTCAAGACCAGAAGTCTCTCATTTTGAATACAAAACCCCTGTTTCTATGATATTTTTTTGTTTTTACACTAATTTTAAGACAACTTTACACTTTAATTTGCACCCATAATCCAAAAGTCTTAGGAGATAAAGGCTGATGAAATTTAGATTTTCCCCTATTAGCATAACTTGTAACAAATTTTCAAAGCCATTTTTGTCAAATGTCTCTAAACATTTTTAATCAAACAGACATTCAAAGCACCAAAATCTCTTCGACTCTAATTTTTAACATTTTTGATCATATATAAAATTGTATTGTCCTTAAAAAATTATTTCCCCATAAAATTTTACAATATTGGAAATTTATGGAAATTTTAAAATTATTACTTGATAATCAGTATTTTACAGGGGAATATTATATAAAATGATTGTTTAAGACGTTTTCATGGAGAACAGTTCTCTTTAACGTTAAATGATCAGAGATAATGTATGTGAAGTTTGTCCCACCATAATGAATTTAAAGCCACCACGAGTTACAGTCTGTTGATTTGAAACATCCGAATAAATATCCGAAATCGTTTCAAAATAAATCAGCTTCCGACACTTAAATCTATTAAGTTTTGAAAATCTTGTAGTACATTAAAATAAAAATCAAAGCAAGACTTCCTTATCAGATAAAGTGTTGAAGAAATGTTGATTTTCTTACAGCACAGGCCTATAATAATTCTTTTTTTTAATTCAGAAACCATTTCTTAATGATTTATAGAAACATGCAGATAGTATATTTATATTCTATACTAAACCTATAAAGAGAGTAGTGCCTGCTAACGAAAAGTAACTGCTTAGATCATTTTGTCAGATCAATTTATTTTACATGTTAATTTTTTATTTTCTTTTAAGTTTTCTAAATTTTTTATTTGATTAATGAATAAAAAAATAAACAACTCATTAGTTTATTTATTTCTTTATTGCTACAATATTTGTTGATTATTATTTTAATATTCTGTATAATTTTGTAAATTAAAAATTATTTTAAAGTGAATTTTAAAAATCCTTTTTTTTAGTGATTTTTGTATGAGATGATAATCTTTTCTGTTTTAATACTAAAAGTTATTTAGGATAATTATTCTTAATCAGAAACCAGTTTATTTGTTTGTATCTAATGAGGCAAGTCTGTCTTTTACCAGCCAAAAACTTTCTTTTGAAAAGTATTTTTCATTGTTACACTTTTGAAAAAAATACAAAATATTTTAATATTTAAAAAAACAAGCAATGTTACAATGAAGGTCTGTTTTCAAGAGAAAGTAGAAGACGCCTTTGCTTAACCTTATTATCTTGTGAGCTTATCTTCTCTGATCATTCTGTGTAGAAGAAAAAACGACGACTTTTGAGGATTGCTTTTACTGCTGTATGGTCCCATAAATAAATATATAATTATATTATAATACTGTTCTAGTTTTCTATGTTATTTTTCATTTCTATTTTTGTTCTTAAGGACATTTTTATTAATGCAACAATTCGCAGCTATTCTTTAGTTTTTCTTGTGCGCCGAGGTTTTATTAGCAAGGGATTGCATTACAAAAAGAAAATTAGATAAGCCCATTTTTGTGGAATACTAATTAAGGTTAAAAGTATATGTAAAACCTAAAAAACAAAGAAGAGTTTAAAAGAGTTTAAAATTAAATTACTTTATGGTCATTTAAAACATAAATTTTAAACAAATATTCTTGAAAATTACTTTTAATTAGTAAACACTACGTTAATTTTCCTAAGGAGTAAGATAAATTGTGTTTATATGTACTATAATCAGACGATTTCCTACACTGAATTTAACATATCAAAATTTATTTTAATGGGTTTCTTTTTATATTTTAATATTTTAGTATTTTTAAATATTTATTATTTTTCTTTGGGTAAAGTTAAGAAACTACAATTAGAATCTATTAATTAGTTATCATTATCAATCTTTAAAAATTGGACTAACCTATGATTTGTTAAAATTTAACTTTAATAAATATAGGCTAATCACTGCGAAGAAAATAATTTCACTGTAACCCGACCCAATAAATTTCCAATGTTGTTATATGCCGTTCTATTCCAAAATGCATTTTAGATTGGTTTTAAAGTTCTACTATGTTTACTGAGCCATTTTTTTAACGGATCATTAAGATTAATATCATTAAAATTTATAATTCCTTACATAATTAAATTAAATATCAGACTTTCTTATATTAATTGATTTTATTATAATTAATTTTAATTATTAAGTATTAATACTTAAATTTTAATTATTTAAGTATTAATTAATTTCTTATATTATAATAATTTCTATCAGACATCTTAATTAATTTTCTTATGTTTTATTAAACCAATATATACTTATTTTTCTGTTCCATCTAAACCTGTTCGGATTTCATTACTTTTTAAGTTTTATTTTTTATATGGATGAGGTTTTCAAGAGGTTTTTATACAGGTTCCGTTCGAGGGGGATCAGCTTGATTAGACAAGATCAATTTTTCCAGGACAGCCTTCTCGCCAAGGATAAATCCACTAGTCAACATAAATGACAAATGCCAGAATAGAAATCGTCAATCACAAATCTTTTACTTAGTCAATAAATATCATTGAAAGCATCGCAATTTTTATAAATATCGGTTATCTCAGACCACCCATTTACTAACTTTAAAATAATTTTTTTTTTCAACAAATCGCATTATTTTAGGTAAACTTGTTACGCTTTTATGATTGGACCTAATTTAACTGTACTGGGTGTTGTATTATGGGTGCTGTACGCCTGCTTAATATTATACAATATCGCAAGAGAATGAGAATGTTTAAATGAAATTCGTTATTTGTATCTAAATAAATAATGACCTCAAGGACAAATTTTATATGAAATCATATTATATTATTTCGAAGCTATTGAAACTAAAAAAAAAAAAAAAAAAAAAGAAAAAAAACAAAAAAAAACGATCCTATGGCTATTATAACTCTCTAGTATGAAAACAAAACACAAATTTTAGTAAGTTTAAACCGTTTTATGGCCTGAAACTCAAAGTAAAATATATAGTTACTTGTAACTTTTTTCAGTTACCAAATATAGCTATTTAGAAGATAGAGGCTTCTATTAAAAGATGGAAAAAACGTTTTAGACTGTGGGTTACTCAAAGACGCCGGAGGCCTTTGGGACTCGTACCGAATATCAGACCAAAACGTGAAAAATCGTAAAAGTGCAAAAAAGTTTTCATTTCGGCATGACATTGATCTACAAGACATCAGTGACGTCATAAATGATGACGTAGCTCGTGACTTCACTAATGAGTTCATAATAATAATAAAAATTTTTTGTCTTTGGTATTTACAAGTAAATACATGCCAATAGTACAATAGTAAAATAAGTAAACTTAATTTTAAAATATATCTTTCTATTAACACTATTTCCAATAATTTTCATAGTAGTCCTTCATTGAATATGGAAACATTTTTACTAAAACATATTAATTTTTTTCTTTAAACTTTCGGTCTGATAAGGATTTCCAACTTTGGGGAAAAATCATTATATAATTTTATTTCCATGTTTAGTTTTTCATAGCTCTTCATAGTTTCATAGTTGTGACGTCACTGGGTCGACGATGATGTCATTTGAATTACGTCATTTCCTGTGACCTACTTATAGGTCATTGAACTGCACTAGGTAAAACAGTTTGCTACCATTTGAGTGGCTTAACAAGAATAATGGTGTAGGGCTTATCACAACCAAAACGTTAACAACAAAACCTGAAACGAATTACAGCAGTGAAATGACTCCCAATTTCATGTTTAAACATGTATAATAAAAGAAAATACCCGATGTGTACACGCTTCTTAGAGGACAAACTAACGCTCAGTTTTTTTTAAATTTAACTTTTGGTTAAGAATTTTAAGAGTAAGCTGAAATTTACTTTTTATATAAAATTCTGGATGATTTAAATTGAAGTTAGGTAATAGAAATAGAACAAATTTAAAAATAACTTGAAAAAACATGTAGTTAATATAAATAAATCTAATATTGATAATTTTTTATTATTTCATAATATAGATCACAGTAGTTACGTTAGTTACCCCAATGCTTTTGCAACTTCAAAATAAATCAGACACCCAAAGCTCCCAAGACGGCTCTTCAACGTTTTCCTCTTTTACCTGAAAACATTACGACAGTGCATTTGCTATTCTAATCTCTTGGGGATTCAAACTCGTCTTTGAATTATCGACCAGTAAATGTCTTGATTTATCTTAAGCCGTTGAATTGAGTCTTATCTCAGTTTCTGTCTATCTGTCCGTATTTGTGTTTGTCGGATGGTTGCTCATGGACCCATCTCTGTCCACTTTTCGCAAAAAATATTTTAAATTGATAATGTTTTTAATTGTATTTGCCATTGAGAAGAGTGGTTTTAACTGCAACCTGAGCAACTACAAATGCAACCAATAGCATCAAACAGATGATCAGGAGAAGTGGAATGACCATAGTTGACGTCCATCTATCAGGAGTAAAGGTAACCCCCAACTCACTCTCCATTTTTATTGCCTTTTCTCGTTTATGTCCTGAGTCACCCTCTTTTATACCCAACAATCAAACTGTGCAACTGACGTTAGGGCTTTACCTTACAGTCCGGCACAATAGCTAAGTTAAACTAAAATAACAATCTGTGTCCACTTTTGCTGAGTATACACAAAAGAGCAAAAATAAAATTATTATCTTTCATTTCGCTGTGACTCAGTGTGCAAACCCTCGAGAAAGATCACTAACAGGCCATTCAAAGCGAGCCGAATACGAACATTCTTAAAACTTCTCTCACCATCGTACTACTCGGATACCTGGGAAGCGATGCTCGAATACTTCATTCCATCTTCAGCAGTCAAGCATACGCATCCAAGACATCATTTACATTTCACCACCAATTTATGAAGGTAGCATTGCGGGTGGACGAAGAAGATGCCAACAAGGTGGTATTATGGAACTAGCGCAGAAAAGACGGAAAAAAAAACAAAAACAAATTACAATTTTAAATCTTATGCAAGCAGCTCTCTTTACATTGAAGGTCATGATGATCTTACTCATCATCTTATCGTTGTACACTTTTTTAACTTCAATGCAAATACTCTGAGAAAGGAAGCGATACTTCATCACGTCTTTACATCTTGATCTTTTTTAAAAACCAAAATTGGGTAAGATTGAACCTGTTTGAATATGTCAGGTTGTATAAGATAAAAAAAAATTTCGGTAATTTTTCTATACATACAACACTTACTTTACAATCTGGACTTATTTTACCCCCACCACTCTGCATGAACGCAACGATTACCAAAGTCTCCTTCATTTCTCACACAGTTAAATTAGTAATAACAACCACACCTGAAACACTATAATAGGATCAACTACTTGAGGTTGTAGAACATCTGAATGAAGTGTATGACAGATTATTAGGTTTATTGAACGACAACCCTCAAACGAAACCTAGCATGGTATTGAACTATGACCCAAACATAGACACTTATGATAGAGTCCACGGAGTAGGACAAAAACATACAAACACTCCAACAACTATGACTGGAAACTCAGAAGATGACGAAGCATAACAAATAATTGTTTAGCCTAATTTAGATGGCTTTAAATATGTATGCGTCATGGACATGTTCCATCATAAGGATGAAAAATTAGTCCCCAACCTGATATTTACAGTTTAAAAAAGTCGTCACACCTTATGACTGAAAATTTACAAGTTCATAAGGTTGACTTTAATGTATCAAAATTTAATTAAACTAAATTGTTAAACACCAAAATTTCGAGAATTCCCCGAGATCACAAGTTAAACATGACCAAGTAAAGAAAAAAATATTTGATCGTTTTAACACCCCCTCCCAACAAAATCGAGGACCTCGGATGCACGGCAAAGCCTGATGGTCAATCGCAGTCAAACTCTCGTAGACTGATCTTTATTTCAGCATGATCTTGACCGAAATGACGTCAGCGACGTCATAGATAATCACCCGTAAGGTCATAGTTGTGACGTCACTGGATAACGAGACTGCTGATGTCTTCATCGATGACTTCATTTGGAATGCGTCATTTCCTCAAGACCTAACGAGAGGTCTATTGCAATAGGTCAAACAATTTGCCAAATACTAAAGGCATTTAATATTATTTAGGTAAATTATCAAATAGGCCAATAACTGCACTGGAAAAGTACTCTAAAGGATTATTATGTAGTTCGATATTAAACATGTAAATTATGTTATCCAAACCCTACTGTAATATTTAATAATATTTCTTCATAAAAATAATTTTTTTGACTAATTTTTTCATTCATTATTTTTTTATTTATGGTGTTTATTATTGTTTCAACTACTCTGAATTGGTTGTTGCATATATTTTTATTTCCTGACTCTTCCATTTCAATTAATGTTATCTTCAGTCATTGAGCTCCACTAACTGTAACAATTAGAATGACCAGATAAGGTTTGACCGTTGCTTGTTTGCACTCCTGATTGCTGCAAACACAATACCATTCCATTCCATTCAGAGCCATCCCTTGACACCGTTTCAACTGTCCAATCTCACTTCTACAGACGGTTATTATAACTTAACTGACTTTACCTATTAATTCAAAATTTATACTGATATATAAGAGAGTGTTTAGGTCTAATTATGACTTTCATTTAACTATGAAATGTAAGTTATTATTCACGGAAACATAGGGAAAATAATAATTTGTTTTTGCCTTTTTCATAATGTGAAGTTTGGTTATAAAATGAGAAATAAAATATATGACTTTTGTAAGGGACGCCAAATTTCCATGAATATTTTTTTCCTCCACTCTCCAAATAAAAAACAATCAACCAGATTCAAGCACCTTCAACAATTACTATTATTATATTTAAAGCAAAATAATTAGATATTTATTCCAAAGATAAATTGCATTTTGTAAAAAGAAATTAAATTAGAAGGATCAACAAGAATATTAGAATATTTAAAATATCAAGTTTTAATAATTTATTTGTCAAGAAAACTTGCTGTCAATCCCAAGTGAATGAATGTATTAAATCAGTGATAAAAATATACGAACGAGATAGACGCAGTTTTGTTGTGGCGTCTTATCTCCTTTCTTATAGGCCCCCTACCAAGATCAAAACGGGAAAATAAGTTCGCACTTGTAGTTCAAGACAATTTCTCAAAATGGGTGGAGATTGCCCAACTTAGATCGGAACAGCAGCTCAGGTTACTTAAAAGTTCCGAGACACGGTACTACTTCGATATGGAGCTCCCGAAGTAATCCGGTGCGACAATGGCACCCAATTCACTTCAAAGATTTTTAACAACTTAGCCCGAGAATGGAACATCAGCCTAGAATTCACCGCACCTTACTCACCTCAATCGAACCCCACCGAACGCTACAATAGGGTACTGAAAACAATGATAGCACAATATGTAAAAGACGATCACAAAACATGGGATCAAAATATAACCGAATTCAGATTTGCAATGAACAGTGCCATACACGACTCCACAAAATTTTCTCCAGCAATGATAAATTTCGGCCTTGAACATAAATTACCAAGAGCGATCCATGGAGAACTTATGACGAATGAAGAAGCCCGAACCTTGGAAGATGATTATTCTGGAAGAGAAATTCGACAGAAGCATTTGCATGAAAAGGTAAAAAGAAATCTCTCAAAGGCTTTTGCCCAGCAAGCAAAGTATTACAGCCTCAGAAGGAGAGACAACGTCTACCAGTTAGGTGAAAAAGTCCTTAGAAGACAACACGTCTTATCCTCGGCCGCCGACGCTCTAGCACAAAAACTTACACCGAAGTTTACGGGTCCTTGTGCCATAACTAGACGGATAGGTGCAAACCTGTTTGAAGTGACGGATGACCAGACGAATATTAGACACATGGTTCACACCAAAGACAAAACTTTTTCGATACTGACCAAACATTATTTCCCAAACCAAAATCCGCTACAACAGTTCCCTTCCGCAAAAGCTTCTCTTGCATGCGCTTACACACGCGCTTTGTGTGTTCACAGCAGGTTCGGTGCATGTTCCTCTATTAAATCCAAGATGGAAGACCTTAGGAGCGTAATGCACATACCGGAAAACTCCTCGCAAAAACCGGGCTCCCTCCTCGGGAAAAACGAGCTGGTAGATGATCTCGCCATCGCTGGGTTCCTGAGGCTATTGGAACGGCGGAGCCTCCTTTCCCCCGACCGACTCAGCATATTATATTTTGACACATGTCTGTATGTGGCACTCAAACGGGGAGGATTTGCTCGAGTGGGGCGCTGGCACCAAGGAAAAAAACTGTTCCACAAGGACATCATTTTCTTTTCCGTCCATCTACCAACCGAATGTCACTGGATATTAGTGGTGGCCTGGCCTAAACGAAAAGTATCCATCCTGTCGACTATTTGGGCCGAGCGAGGTACACCATCAGCCAAGAAATTCTGGCATACTTCGAGGGACTGGTGGGAGACCTGGCGACGCCCTTCCGGAGAGACGAATGGCTCCTGCTAGGAAACACAGCCTGCTTACGCCAATCAGCAGAGAGCGTAGACTGTGGGGCCTATGTGTGCTGGTTTGCCGAGAGGCTATCCTTGGGGTGCCCCATCTCTTCGGGAGACCTTAATCAGGGAGAGTACCGGAAACATATAGCATCAGCCCTGAGGCGTGCAACAGTTCTTGGCCGAACAGACCTTACCGGCGAGGAGGCAGAGAAACGACTCTTTCTTGAGGGGCCAGAGGTCAAGACCTTGGACTCCCCCACACCGCCAAAGTTCAACCCGCACTTCCAACACTCGGGCGGCATGTGCATAATCAAGAGTGAGGCCCACGATTTCTGGTCCTCGTGGGACCCCATGTTGGGGGCTCTCACAGAGGCAATAGAGGATAATTATAACCAACATGAGTCCCCGATCAGCTTTCACCTCGTCTGCATCCCCGAAAAGGCTGAGGAAGCGAAGGAAGATTTTGCTGCTCCTGTCCCCGTCGAAGATGACTTAGAAATGGTCGAAGCCAGTGACTTGCCCAACCGATATCCGTCCCCCTGCCTCTCCCTTATGATGGACGAACACGACCTCCTACCAGTTAAGGAAGCGATGGCGGTGGTCTCCTCCTTAGAACCAGAAAACCACACATGTAAAGATGTCGAGACTATTATGGAGGAGGTTCTGAACGAGGTAGAGCCTAAAGACCCAGTTGAAGAACCCAGGATCGGTAGACCCATTCCGACCATCGGATGCCTCTCGCTCGCCCCACAGACGATCTGCCGCCACCTCCACCCTTCAAGCAGGCTCCCCAACCCGAATGCCAACCAATCCCGACCCTCCAACCCTGGAAAAGGTACCGTGCTAGGAGAAGGCGTTTCTTCTTACCAGATTGATCTTTTGTCCGTGTCAAGTACGGGAAACTCCCTCCCTATTATCGGTAAACGGAAAAGAAAATACTAAACGGACTGTGATTTTAGTTTATTGTTTTGTTTAAGAAGTTATTTACTTTTTTCATGTACTACGACTGTGATATTTTGTTACGATTTACTGTATAAAAATCTTTTATTTTATCTTTCTTGGGAGTTTATTTTATTTTGCTATATATTAGTATTAAAAATTAATCTGTGATAAGTTTTTTTTACTATTACGAGAAGAATTTATTGTTTTGTTATTTATGAAGACTGTGATATTATTTTTGTTTTTATTGAAGAATGTTTAGTTTTGCCGTTATTAATCAAAACTCAATTTTTTTTCATTTGGACGAGTTGCCACTTAGCTTTTTTTTTAGTAACGAAGAGACTGATATTTATTTGTGCAAGTGCCTCTTTACAGCACAAAATAATTAAAGATTTGTTCTTGAAATGATATTAAAATTTTTATTTGTACCTTACGAATCAAGAAAGGAAAATACTTTTGAACATGGTACACCAGAGAAGATTTTATTTTACCAGGAGGTATCGGGTTTTTTTTACAATATTTTTTCATTCCAAAGTAAGAAGGGAGTGTAAGGGACGCCAAATTTCCATGAATATTTTTTCCTCCACTCTCCAGATAAACAACAATCAAAAAGATTCAAGCACCTTCAACAATTACTATTATTATATTTAAAGCACAATAATTAGATATTTATTCCAAAGATAAATTGCATTTTGTAAAAAGAAATTAAATTAGAAGGATCAACAAGAGTATTTAGAATATTTAAAATATCAAGTTTTAATAATTTATTTGTCAAGAAAACTTGCTGTCAATCCCAAGTGAATGAATGTTATCAAAATCAGTGAATTTTATAAATCAGTGGTAAAAATATACGAACGAGATAGACGCAGTTTTGTTGTGGCGTTTATCTCCTTGAGTCCATCAGCTGATAGCTGCAGAGGTGCGGTACTGTCGCGGGCCGGCCACCCGACCCTCGACATGAGCGATCCCCACTCCATTGTGGTTGGGAGAGGCGCGCATGCGCACTGGCACAGGGTGTCCTAACAAAACCAGCGTGCCCGAGTGGAACCGACAGTTCCTTGACTCAACAAGACCCCGAATAGGTCTCGACTCAAATTTTAAGTTACTCGACCGAATCAACGACTTTAGTGCTTACAATTAGCGATCATATATATATATATATATATATATATATATATATATATATTTGTAAACGATTTCCGATTAAACCACTTATTTAAGTTAAATATTCTAAACGAGGATTGATTTATTATTTTGTATTTGTTAAAACCTTTTATTTGCAAACTTGTCTTTACCAGCCCTTGACAACACGGTACATTAATTAATTAATTAATCAAGCGGTGAGAATTAAATTAATACAGAAAAGTCCGTGAAGTAAAGGACGGTAGGGATTAATCTGTAAATCTGAATCAAGACTAAAACCATATTCATCGTAAAACTGGTTAAAATCACTTTGTTCCTTCTTGTCCTTGCTGGTCTGTGCAAGCCCAGATTGTAAATTATTTGTATTACGAACTCACGGAGTAGTAATATTCTTAATACGAACCAGGTCCGTGGAATACGGACAGCTAGGACAAATTTATTTGTTTAGAATAAAGCCAGATTTTCAAAATTAATTCATTAAACCTCGTTTTGTTACTTGTTTCTGCAGGTCCGTGCAAACCCGGTCAAGAAATTAAATCTGATTAATAATTAACAATCAATTTATTAATACTCCGTGGACATACGGTACTGTAGAGCGACTTTGGAAAGTAATTTGTGTGCGACCGAAAACGGCAGCAGTAGGTGCAATTTGCAGATTAAATGACAACATATTTCTTTTCTCCAACAAAAATTACTTTATATTTCCGTGAAATACGGTACTATAAGGTCTGTGTTGTAAAGTAGTTAGTTTGCTTTAAGCTCGCTGTTTTATTTGTGCTTTAAACACTTTGCCACTAAATTAAGTGCACTCCTCTCAATAATTAATTCTAAAATTAATTATCAACACTAAATTGCCAGCTTTTGATTTAACAACTCCCTCTTACTCATATCAAAAGATCTATATTTTCTTCTTCTCGTTTAACATTAAATTTTACATTACCAACTTTCGACATTCTATGTCCGTGAGATACGGACTTAACATAACTAATACTAGTTTAATTTCACTCTCTGCATAAGTTAACCATAATTATCGATTCTCTATCTACTCTGTCCATGGGATACGGACCTAACCAAAATATAATTATCGACTCTATCTGCTCTGTCCGTGGGATACGGATCTAATCAAGGCAACTAAACCCAACTCTTGACTCTATCTACTCTGTCCTTGGGATACGGACACTAACAACCGAACTTTTAACCCTCTAGACCACCTTGTACTATCAACTTTTACTATACCTAAACCAAACCCCTGATTCATACTCTTTTTCCATTCCCAACGTAAACTATGATGACCGCTTAGAGCCATTCTTGAGTCCAAGTGACTAGGCCTACTGTGTCTGAGTTTCCGTTTTCCTTTTAAAGTAAATCCCATTTTAAACTCCAAGCTATTCAATTTTCAAAAACCTTTTTCAATTATTCACAAAATTCTCGAAATTCGAGCCAGGGAACGATACCAAGCTAGAGTTTTCATCCGGGAAACCATCTTAAGGCGTAACCCTTCTCTAAGTTTCACACCTAGGGAAAAATACGTCACACTTTCACTAGGATAAATAAAAGGTTTTTTAGGTGTGGATGAACATATAAACTTCAATTTAAGTTATTTATACTATGTAACTCACAGGCCTTTATATGTAATTTATTCATACAGTATAATAGTTCACTAATGAATTTTATGTCCATCCAAGTTTTCAAATATACATGATATATTACTCCAACCTATAGTTAAATATTATGAATTTAGAATCTAATGTTGGTGAAAAGTAGGCTAGTTGGTTTATAATAATTCATAGCTCAATGATATTTTACACATAAAATATTGTTTAGTATAATATTTTTTTAATTGATATCTCAACAATCACATTGTGAAAACATGGATAAAAATTTAATAGAAAAATGATGTTTTCCAATTGTAATTCTACAAATTTCTGGGTGATTTAGGCAGAAAAAAGTAAATACAGGAGGCTACAACAAAAGCTACAATTAAGATAGTCGCTGGTGCATCGGAAATCGCGTCGTGGGGACCCCACAGAACTAACCGTCCAAACAATTTGACCGATTAAGTTTTTGCTTCTAGTTTTCTCCCCACCAAGTTTGTCCACAGTACCAAGCCACTAGGCCTACTAGGGGTACCAAAGTAAAATTTTTAAGATAAGTTATGAATTATATTTTCATCACGATATAGATATTACTTTATAAATTAGATAAACTATATAGAAACTTTCATTGGTTTTATTATTTAATGTCAGAGGTTCCCACAAAATTTTACTTCTCTTTTGTAAAAAAATTGCACCGCAAATTATGTTTACTGGAATACTATTGTTAGCAGATCGGCAAAAATGACTAACCTAGAATATGAATGTTTTCAAAAATTTATTTTACTATAACTAGAATAAAATTATAGGTAATCAGCTTTAGGGTAAATCAGCTTGTAAATTTTTCCATTCTTCCGGAAAACTATCACTTATTTCCTCTCAGCTATATTAGAAAATTACCCTATCACCAACAGTACATGTGATGAGAAAGGAAATATTGCGCGACTTTTTAGTGGTTGGTTATACATTTTTTTTTCATGTTAGTAAACCATATAGTACCTAAATCTATTATTAGTTCACATTCTGTGTATTTAGTTGCTCGATATTCTGCTAAAATGAGATTTCAAAGTTAGAAATATTTCGTATGTTGGGTTATCCTAGTAGAACAAACGGTAGAAAATTAGTATGAATTTTCAAAGTATAATTGTGGGAGTGTTAAATATAAATATTTCATTGAACAAAAAAAATGTCCAAGCAAATACAACTTAAATGGACTAACAATCTAACTTTTACATATTTTATATTACAAAGTTCTCATACTCTACGTAAATTATATTACTCTGCAGACAAAGTTTTCTTGTTTTGAGTTCATGTGATTCCCCTAGAACACACATCATTATGGTCAGTTTGCATAACTCTAATGGAGAAGAACACTCAGCGGTCTGTTAATGTTTGTCTTTGGCATTCCTGATTGGCCTGCCCCCGTGGAGGATTGATATCGGCCGTTGTAAAATTTAAGTCCTCCGATGAACCTATGAGCTGAATTGCTCACTTATTGGAAAATATACAACCACCGTGTATTTTAACACGCATATTAAGAAAATTTATATTTATTTATTTGTAAAATTACTAACTTACATACATCTTTTTAAAATATGACCTTGCATTCTGAAAGAACTATAAAATATTAACTTTTTAAATTTAGGTTTGATGTTTAATAGATATTATTTCAACACTTAAACACAGTATTTATTTTGTATTAAGATAAATGTTAACATTACATTAACTTTATAACTAAAAAAACTGTGATCAATTTTTTATTAGACTAATTATATCATTTATGACAAAACATGCAACAAAAATTAAGAGAAATAGTTCGTAATTAAAATACAAGCATAACTAGAATACATATTATTGTAGAATGAGTACAAAAATAGAAAATAAATGTTAGTTAAGGAAAACTATTACTCCAAACGTCTATAGCAAGTTTAAATTCTTTTTTACAGTTTAATTACGTCTCCCATCATAATATTCTCGAGGAGGATCGAGTTAAATAAAATAATAAAACAATAAATAAAAACGACCGCGAGAAGGGAAGACTCGTGAGCTCTGACGTCTCACCCTCACATGATTAAATTCAATACCACTTTTTGAACATTTTGTAACATTTTACAACATATGTCTAGAGCTAAGCTTGGCTCCCCGGTACTTTTCTTTAATTAAACTTCAAATTTGGTGTTTGTGGCCCTTGGTTTAGCATAAAATTCTATAAACTGTGTTAAGCTTCAGCTACAGACACATTCTCACAATTAATATAATCCAGGTGGAAGGTAAATCAGCCATCAAAAGCCTTTGGGAGATTTCAGTGCCAAGATTTCTGCTTTCTCTCGGGACATTACGATTGCGAATAAGTCTTGGGACTTCCATTATACGTAATAATCATTATTTACGCCAAGTATATCATGCGTAACGCCGTGATCATCTTTCATTAAGATTTGGTTTATTATTGTTTTCCCCTTTGGGCAAGAACCTCGTATTAAATAAATCCTAAAATCCAAAAATACTCGTATATGTTTAACCATCCGGATATAACCAATCTGTAAATATTATACATCATTATGCGTAAAGGGTATTTAATTACACGTTAAGTAATGTTAACTGTTCGATTAAACTAAAATATTTCAATAGATTCTAGTTTAAATTAGTCGCAAATATGCAACCTTAATGATGACACCTACAACTGGTCACCACTTCTCTACCGAGGGCTCTCCAGTGCTTGGTTTCTCATAACCTAATGTGCCTAGTTTCATAATCACTTAGCTTTTAAATATTGGATTAAATGCTACTATTATAATTTTAAATGAGCATAAAATTATTGAATCCATAATAGATGGATTTTTATCTTTAACAAATATGAATCTGTAAAAGTTAACAACGTAAAAGTAGCTTTTTTAACGGTTATAACAGTTGGAGAAGGTGTAAAGGTGTTAGATAAGAAAACACTAAATACACAAAATTTTACTAAAAAGGTTTTTAAAATATTACATGAGAACAATCACAATACAAGATTTTCTTGTAGTTAGTAATTTTTTCTAAATAGAACTGTTTTTTATAATTGAACTGATAAAATTTTGATATAAAACCAGAAATATTCACGGGAGAGAATGTTTGCTGTTGTCAGATAATATTATGAATGGCAGTTTGGCCCGGCAGCTGTTTCTGTCATATTGTGACACGAGTGTTAACCTTATTATCAGTTGTTTTGCAATTTCGTTAAACAAAAGAGAAACATTTAAATAATGAATCATCAACATTTTCAGTGAAGTAATTCACAGTATAAATATTTTTGTAGGTGAACAAGACAGTGCCACTTTTAACAATTTTAAACCCTGTAAAGAATATGTCTTTACATTACGGTAGTGGGTTTAGTGATATCTATGTTTAGAACCATGTGAAGTTTTTAAATAACAAAAAAAGAAAAGAATATAAAGTAAAATCAAGGAAAAGTACATAAAGTTGTGTTAGTTTATTAAAAACAACAAATAAAACAGATATTCTTTTATCTCTTTATGTTGTGAGGGTTTTCAAAATTTAAATAATGTTTACTTTCATGGTTTGTAAAACAATAGGGTTTCTCGAGCACTTTATATTCAAAATATTACTTGTGTGTTATTGGTAGATTATATATATGTATCAAATTCTCTTTTATCTTTATTCTACACACTTTCTTCTTAAAATGTAATATTTTCTCGGTTTTCATTAGTCTTCAAACAGCAAAAGCCTAACTACATAATGTGTTCTGTGAAGTTAGATTTCTGAGTTATATGATTAGATTGGATTGGTGGTGTATGTTCAGCATTTCTATTATTTAAATTTGTTCTAGTTTATTTAGTCGATGTAAAACTTGTTCATCACTGATCAATTTCATTAACTCAAGAGTTGTTATATTTTTCAATTGTTATGTTTTCTGTTTTAATTACAGTATGTTGATTATTAATTTATTCCAGCAAGAAGTCAAATTGTTTAAAAAATAAACAATACTCAACACTTATATTTTCTAGAGACTAACAGCGTAAATTACAACAATCTTTTTTCTATATAGTCAAAATAAGTTTTTTTTGTTTGATCGAAAATGACTAGCATAATAATATGTATATGTAAGAAGAAGACGCAGTTAAGTCTAGATGTCTGTTTCGGTAATTAATTTAAATAAAGGCTGCTATACTCATGTGACCCTGCATGTGGTAGATTAAAAAGCTCATAACAAGAGTGTTTAAGGTAGTTAATTTTTCTAAGCGACTTATAGGTAAAGATAATATGTTTTACGTTTCACCAAAAACGCCTGATTAAAGAAATACTACAGTTTTTTCATATTATTTATTTTTATTATGATTTTGTGTAGAAAAATACTAAATATAATATTTAGGCTTAATACATTTAAAACCACTGTCCACATGAATGCATGTTTATTATACACTTTTTAAATGGGCCATTAACTTGTTTTCGTTTAGTCTGTCGTGAAAAAAAATCTTTTTTTAATTTGATGAAAGTAATTAAAAGAACTATATAATAGCTATTTAAACGTACAGATTCAATCCACTATTGGTTCATTTAAAACCAAAACTAAAACCAATATAACTCGTAGGTCATTATTAGAAAAATTAAAAGTTATTTTTATCACACTGCAAGGCAAATGGTTGATCTCATCATTTCAGTTATTTGCCTCTGGATTGCTTTTGAAAATTCTTACTAGAGGTTACAATAGCTTATCGTCCTCAATCCATACACTGAAAAAACTGTTTTGTTGAAGAAACAAAATTTATTTTGTTGCCGTCGTTTTGTTGAGGGAACCAAATAAATTGGTCAAACCAACAAAACCAATGGTTTGGATCAACAAAATGGTTTTGGTTATAAAATTTGGTATTACCAACAAAAAATGTTTTGTTGTGGCAACAAAATTTTTTGTTGCCCTCTTTTTGTTGAGGGAACCAAATAAATTGGTCAAACCAACAAAACCAATGGTTTGGATCAACAAAATGGGTTTGGTTATAAAACTTGGTATTCCCAACCAAATATTTTGTTTCACACTTGGGCTAACTTTTTGAGTTTTAACGAAGTTCTGAACGGAGGCCGAGTAAAAAAATGGCTAAGTAGTAAATAAGAAACTATAATCTTACAGTTCCCGTGGCTCAGGTGGTTAGATCGTCAGGTCAGTGAGTGTGAGGTTGTAGGTTCGAATCCTATCACAGGTTTACACTTTTTGATTAGTTTTATTTACATTTTTTAATCTGTTGGTTGGCATAAATGTATTAATTCATGAATTTGTATGGAAAAATAATACTTTGCAATAACTCAGGCCAACAAAATGGGTTTGGTTACAGTGACAAAATGTATCAGAATTTTTTTGAATTAACAATATAACTTTTGTTGCAATTACAAAATTTTTTTTGTTGCTTTAACAAAAAAAATTTACAAAATAATTTTGTTAGTCCAACAAAGAAATAGTTGTCCGTATTTCAACCAAATTTTTTTGTTGGGACAACATTTTTTTTGTTACCCCAACAAAACAGTTTTTTTCAGTGTACGTCGCTGCAGTGACAACCGGTTTCGACTTATAGTGAAGTGTCAGTTTCAAGCCTAAAGAACGTGAAATCTTCATTCCTAAGAGGTCGTCGAATAGTTTAAAAACACATACATCGAACACGAATGAGAACGAACACAACAACGAACATGCAATACACATGGCCAAAAGAGTTAATTAAAATTGCACGTCGCGGCGAGTACGGGTTGCGGGTCTCGACTGATCTATCTACTGTCTAAACTGTTGTTGATTTCGACCACATCTATATCAAATTAACGTTTCCAACAAACTGCACAGCCATCATTTGATTTGGGATCGACACTAAAAAACGGCAAAACCACCACGTTAGGCTTTTTTTTCTTTTTTTATGCGCTTATCTATAAAACTCCATTCGGAGTTTATTGATGGGTGGAATAATCAGGTGATTAAAAACCCTCCCCACGTTTTGATATTGCCTGTCCGTATAGAGCAGACCTCCAATTCAAATAAGAAGGTTTTAGACAAATCGTTCTATAAAGACGGCAAAAACCTTCTGCATGATGATCGGGTGCGTTCTTCGGTATCTGTACGTTGATCAGCTGCTAGTTTCACCAAGCAATAGCTTTTAAATGGGGACGTCTATACGAGATTAGAGAATACTCGTATAGACGACTTGTAAAAATTATAGATTGCCTTATATCATGTAGAATGTCATATAGTGTAAGTTAAAATCCTCCACTCTATTGGGTTCTATGCAGCATTTTCCCTATAGTTGAAAATTTAGTTTATAAAGTAATGAAGCTGGTTTGACTATTGACTGATTAGTTACAATTTTTTATAAATAAAGTTGGACCATTAGTTTTTAAATGGTTTATCGACTAAACTTTCAGCTCGATATTTTTCGGTGCAGCATCTTGACTTTTAAAAGTAATCTGTGAATTAAGACCTTAAACTGCCCGTCCAACAAACAAATAGACAACTCGTTTTCCTCTAACAGTTCGGTGAAAATAATGTCCCTGTGATAACCTTAACAAGACATCGCAATGCAGAACACTTATATCCAAAATACGGCTGCATGATAACATTTGCAATTTTCTTCAACACAAGCATGATAAATTCTCACTTTTTCAGCACCAACGAGTGTTAATTGTGTGAATTTGTGAGTGGGCGTGTGTCTGGTTTTTTTTAGGGAAATACGTTATAAATAGGTTTAAAAAATTTTATTGTATTATTTAAGACTCAAGAGTGTTAACTCCTCACTAATATTCATCCGATATGTCTTTTATTAGTGTAACGTGAAAAGGTTTACGTTTTGTTTATATAATTTAAATCTATTATAAGATCAATTTGCTGTAACCAGTCAGTCATTCTTAGAGTGAACTGTTTTGGCTTAATTTTGCTTTTAAAGTGTTATACAGATTCTTTTAATTCGGTCTGGTGCACAGTCTTTACCGATTTGGTTACATTCTCATCTTATTTGTTGTAACTTGTAATTTTTGTAGTTTGCTTATTTTGTGTGCTATGTAATTGTGGTGAATGACAAGTTTGATTTGATTTGACACATTTAGTTCGATATTTCAGTTCTTTTAACAGTTTCCGATCGCGATTAGTAGCCTTAATTGTAACCAAATACAAATTGTTGGTTGAGAGCCCCATTAGAGAGTTTAATTCGGTGAAAACGGCAAAGCAATTAGTCACTGAGTGGCAAAGCACTGTGATAAACAGTTCAAATTCCAATATATAGGGTGATATACCAACAGGGATGACAGGTTTATGCTTGTATATGTGACCGGCGGCGTTTGGTCAATACATCTAGGATAACAGAAATGAATCACATCGAAAATGATAAAAAAACAAGCTAATATAAAAAGTAAAAAAGTGTTGCACAAATCATGCTTCCTTCAATAAAATAGTGACTTGAAAGAGTTTTATTAGTCTGGAAGTACTTTTTTAGGGTACAAGTTTCTCGACGTATATAATCACCAGTTTCAATAACTTTCAATCATAGCTTGCTTCTAATGTTACAAAAAATAATAGACGTCTACGAGGTAGAAGTGTATTGAGACGAATCAACTTTTGCATTGATAGTGAAGTAAAGCCAAAAAAATGGGTGGCAAGTCTTGCATGTTATATGTTTATGTATTCCTTTGTATTTATGTTTTTACGAGACCATAAATCTTTATTTCTGTATTTACAAACTAAAATCAAAACATTACTCCAAATGTCTGCTTCAACTAAAATATAATTGTAACTGGTTTGCAATAACGTAATACAGGGTTAGGCAAAAGTCTGGACACCCCCAGTTAACTTTTTAACGCGTTGCAGTAGGAAAACCAAACTCGGCACATGTTTACAACATCAAAATCTGCACTTTTTCATCAACTACACAACTTTGCCCCTGCCCCCAAAATGGGGTATTTTGGGGGCAGCCCCAAATTTTCAAATGTAAACCCCTATCGAGTGACCCCTCATTTCAAACGGTGTATCAAGAGAAATTAAATGGCGCAAACCGGAGGTCGATATCTCGCCCCTAACCAAAATGGCAGCCATTTCAAAATTTGAGATGGGCAAGCAAGTATAAGTCTGGACACCCCCAGTTAACTTTTTAACGCGTTGCAGTAGGAAAACCAAACTCGGCACATGTTTACAACATCAAAAACTACACTTTTTCATCAACTACACAACTTTGCCCCTGCCCCCAAAATGGGGTATTTTGGGGGCAGCCCCAAATTTTCAAATGTAAACTCCTATCGAGTGACCCCTCATTTTAAACGGTTTATCAAGAGAAATTGAAAGGAACAAACCGGATGTCGATATCTCATCTCTAACCAAAATGGCAGCCATTTTAAAATTCGAGAAAGGTAAATTGACATTTGTTGAAATTAAATCGGAAATTAGCTTTTTTAGAATTGAGAATATCTGGAATTATTTTAGAATTGAACCTACTAGTTCATTTCTGCTACTAGGTTCAATTCTAAAATAATTCAAGAAATTATAAATTCTAAAAAGCTATTTTACGATTTGATTTTAACAAATGTCAATTTACCCTTCTCGAATTTTAAAATGGCTGCCATTTTGGTTAGAGATGAGATATCAACATCCGGTTTGAGCCATTCAATTTCTCTTGATAAACCGTTTAAAATGAGGGGTCACTCAATACTGGTTTACGTTTGAAAATATGGAGCTGCCCCCAAAATACCCCATTTTGGGGGCAGGGGCAAAGTTTTGTAGTTGATGAAAAAGTGCAGTTTTTGATGTTGTAAACATGTGCCGAGTTTGGTTTTCCTACTGCAACGCGTTAAAAAGTTAACTGGGGGTGTCCAGACTTTTGCCTAACCCTGTATATTAACGTAAAACATATTTCAGATGTACTTATAATTTATAAGGCATGGACTATATATATATATATATATATATATATATATATATATATATATATATATATATATATATATATATATATATATATTATAATACTACGTAATTAAACAAAAACTATAAAGTATTTTTTAACATAACTTTCCTAGTAGAATAAACTAAATGTAACTTTTTGCCATATGGCAAAAGTGTGGTTTACTTCTTTTTATAGCGAAAAATTGACTAACTTAGGATTTACGTTTCGTCAAAACAGCTCCCAATGGTGTAACTTTGTATTACGACGTTCTTAAATATCAATTTGTTTGTTTCATGTGTTTTTATTTTTAACGGATGACGAGGCTGCTTCAGCCGACTTTAGTAGTATCTAAGGATGGCATTGTAATACAGAAAAGGCCATAACACAAAGTTTCACCATTTGGAGCTTTTTTACGAAAGGTAAATCATTATTTAGGTAGATTATGGCTCCGGGGCTATACAACATGGATTTAAAGAAAAAATTAAATTTATGCTTTAAACCACTTAAAAATTATAATCGTACTTTATGGTGAAACTATCATACACCATAACTTACCTTTATTCTGTTACATTCAACCTAGTGGTTGCTGAAAAAAAAAAAAAAAAAAAAAAAAAAAAAAACACCAAATATTTGAAAGAGTTTAACCAAAGTCCCAACACTTTTTTATTTAAAAATATGCTATACGAACTGTAAATAGTTTCGCATAGAACTCTAAACTCATTATTTTACTTGTATACTCTTAAATACGTTTTTGTGCTTCTATTTCCATTAAGAATACGGTCTTCTATATACATTCTGATTTTAAACTTTTAAAGAAATCTGTAGAGATATTTGAAAGAAAATCTTATAATAAAATTGAAAAAATTATATTGATTCCTCCTCCAGAAACATTATAGTTTAAATATAGGAACGCTTGAGGTTTAAAATATAATATAACTAGGATGGTCATTATATTTCTTCCATAAACTAAACCAACGAATACACGCAGTACAGAGAGTGGGCAGTAGTGAAAGGGCGATAAAATATTGCAGCAACTCATCAAAGTTTCATGAGACAGGGGTCAATAACATCATCCCCGTCCTTGCTGCAATAAAAAGAACTTCTTGAATGTCCTTAAAAGGCTATTCAATCTTATCTTCATTGATTAAGTGTTTTTAAAATATATTTTAAATCCTAGTATGCCCTATTGTTTAATTAATAAGTATTTTTTATTGTTTAAAAAATGATTATTCTTTAAGATAATACCCCCCGTCACAGCAGACCTGCGTACTCGTCGAATTTTCAAATTAGTAATATTAATTTTGACCAAATAAACCCTTAAATCAAATATCATCACATGCTCATAAAAATAGGGAAATAAATGTCTATTCTCCTTATGATAAATATAGGGAAAGAGTATGCAGGTATGCTGCCATGGGGAACACTAAAAGTAGGTTTTTAGCATACAAAAAATTTATTTCGACCATATGAAGCCATATACTATGTTTCATTAATATTTATCCATTGCTAAAGGAGTTTTCCTATTCTTTATATAATTAACATGGGAAAAGAGTATGCAGGTTTGCTGCCATTATAAGCACAAAAACCAAGATTTTTTACCATAAATGGATGAATCTCAACCAAATGAAGCTGGAAACTAAGTTTCATCCAAAAATATTGCTTAATAAGTGAAATATTAACACATCCTTATTCTTCATAAGATTAACATTGGAGCCTCAAAATACAATGTACTGTCTTTAGACTTTTGAATATCTCGGTAACCAATAGAGATAGAGCAAAGCTTCAAGATACTAAATTGTGTTTTTTTTTTAGCAAAATCCAATGGTCCAAGTAAAAATTTAAAATTTTTTTAAATTACACATGAAAAATGCAAAAACTCCATTTTTGGGGTACAAAACCCCCCAAAACTACCCCTTCCGGTAGGTCGATATGTCTGGTTTACGAACTCGTCCGAATAAACGTAGGATTACACATTTCTACCAAATTTGGTGTCGATCGGACCGTTTTTACGAGAGTTATCGTGCCTAGGGACACATACATATATAAATATATATATAAATTTTAATGACTATTATTTTTTGTCTCTGGGCACCTTAAAACGAAAAAGTAACATGGTCCCGGGCTTAGGTCTTACCATGAGACCTACGCTAATAGCTTATTCCCTATGGTAAATTCGCTAAAATCGTAGTTTGCTATGATAAACTGATTTCTCGCAAATTTTACATATTTAGCTCCACCATATAAATGTTTCTACACTAAAATATACAATGCCCAAAGCACAACGAGCAATTTGTCTCAAAGTGACAGACCGAGTTAACCGCATCCTGGCAGCTGAATCAGCTGAGGAAGTGGGAGAGACTTGCGTTCGTAAATAATGACACATCAGCAGTTTATATTTATCAGTTGTATATATTATTAGATTGTTGTTTCAGCAATTTCTTGTAAATGCATTACAAAGTTTGTAACCCTTATGGGTACTAAGGGTACCTATTCTAGCGTGTACTATTCTAGTAAAAAGTTTATTTAAAAACTAAACATGTAAACATATTAGATGTAAAATACTTAACTGACTTAAAAACCAATTATTTTTTATACAGAAAATAAAAACTATAAAAAGCAATTACATTTTAATAACCGTTCCCCGTCAAAACGTTAAAAAATGCCTCTGGCGTAGATAGACACAAAATACAAAAAATAAATGTAAAAATAAAAATATATTTTTAAATTTTTCTACGTTTAACGGCTTTACTTCATAACTTTATTAATTCGAGGAGATTGAAATAACTTATAATTCTAAAAGTAAAGAAATATTGTTTTACAAAGCCTCCGTATGTAAAAAAAATCAAAGAAAAAAGTTTTATATAAATACGGGCGGTCTAATAGAAAAATGAGAAGGAAATAAAAGAGCTACATGAACTCTGATTGTCTACTGAAATTGTATAACAAAGTAAATGTGCCTAATTCAAATGTGATTCACTAAGGTTGTTGTTATTGGAGCATAAGGAGGCCCCGGTTAAATCGTTAAGCACGTCTGCCTCTAACATTTTGCGCAAGCCACTGTAAGGATGAGATATTGAAGGAAGAAAAAGGGTGAAATTGCGATAAGCTATAAAATTATATTCATTAAAATTAATATAGAAGATTGTCCCAACTGTGTACGAAAGAAATTCTCAAGGGCAGTTGATTTTCACTTTGTTTCCCTTAAGATGTATGGACTGCATAAATGGGGAAACGTAACTGTAATGTTAAAAACATATTTTTTTATTGCAAAAATCAGCAATCATAGCTATTTTCAAATTTAAAAGAGGCCAGTCTTAAAGAAGGATTTTTAGACAATACCAATAATAAATTTTTATTCCTTCTATACTCCCGATACATTAATACCAATAATAAATTTTTATTCCTTCTATACTCCCGATACATTAACGATACATTATACGTAGACCACAATCTCATCAAAACCAACCTAACAAAAATTAATAATATTCAAACAATCTACCACAGAGCATCATTTTATGAAAATCATATTAAATAGAACTATAATAAATTTCAATAACCTTCCTATTGAAATTCAAATACAAATTCAGACCCAAGGACATTAAGGAAGAAATTAAGAAGCTACATTATTGACAAGTGTATTTATTTTGTGGAAGAATTTACATAAAAAAAAGAAACGATGAGTTTCAAATTAATTGTATATATTATATTTAATAAGGTATAGGCTAATGCAAATTCTTAACTGTGAGCCACATACAGCCTTGATTGATGGCTTGATCGATGATTAAAAATGTATTAAAGTTTAGGCTCTAATAAATGTTGGTTGACAGAATCGGTTTTCCAATTGCCTTTGATTTCTATGTGAAAACTAGACGAATTGTTGTAAAAGAAATACTTTCAGTTATATTATTAACAGAACGATGAGAGCGTTACCAACAAATATATATCACTGAATCGTGGGAGAAATGAATATATTTGAAACGGATATTATGAAAGTGACTATGAAAATAAACGGCCGTGCGTTCAAATATTGCAGTGGGGAAGCTTGGAATATATTTGATATTGGGCTTTCATAGCTTTCCTAGGAATCGAACCTCTGGTATCTCTGGTTCTGCCGCATCGCAAATTATTTGCTGCACTTTCAAGTGTGAATATTAATATAAATTAAATATTACTTTATTAAACACAAAGTTGCTCTTATAAAATTGTTTTTGGATCAAATTTATACGTTTTTGCTAAAATCATGGACTGCTTGATTGAATTATATCCATCTTGCTAATTCCGTAAGGAATTTCTTGTGAGCAGCAAAACTCTCTTATTTATGAACCGATTTTGATGATTTAGGTGTCAAATTAAAGGGAATTGTCACCCTCAGTTCAATGTGCTTCGCGCCAATGGACTTTAAAGTTTCCATGTATTTTAAATATAAGACAAAATTTAGTAAGTTTACCTATAACATATGATTCATTTCATGAAAACAAACAGCTGTCTTCATAAAAACAAACCGTCTCACTTCTGTCATTTTAATTTATTTAGTTTATCTGTTTACTTTTCAGTTAACTTTCAAATTCAAATACGACGATGACTGACGAAATGGGATAGTGTTTATTAACATGCAGTTTTTATTCAGGGTATTAGGGAGTGACAATTAGTTTATTTAATTAGGTGATTGTATTTTATTTACATTTTATTCAAGTTTCACACCATCTGCATAGCGCTTAGACTGGAGCTGTATTCGTCGAGTATCGACTGGCAACGACTCGTTATGTAAAATAAGAAATGTTTTTACTAAGTATTCCCCTAATTTATGTAAATGTAAAACTGTTAATAATTTTGACCAAACAATATTAAATTACTGAGTTCAAAGAGTGGGGTCATGCATGAGGTGCGATAAAGGAAATGTCAGAGGAAAGATCGACTCAGCTGTTTGTTACGGAACCTGTATTGGTCGGCTGCCAAATCCATGGGATTAAATTTCCCACGTAAATCTGCTGATTTAAAACGGGGAACTATATTTTTAGAGGCTGGAATTTAACAGTTTACTATTTTATGTTTGTTATGTATATAGTGTTATGACTTTTTTAATATTCACATTAAAAAGATACAATAATTAATTGTAACTTTTAATCATCCTTATCATGAAAGGTCATGATAAGAATGATAAGTTACGTGGGTTTTCTTTATTTTAATTCTCGGTATGTTTGAATCATATTACTCTAATAAATATTTTATCATTTTTGCCAGCAAATACGAAACTCCAAGGTGCGTTTTCCAATTGGAAACTTAATACTTTTTGTTTGATACAAAATAATGTTAGGGTTTGAATAAAAATATGCGATGTTTCGCAATCAAAACCATTTCACCGACGGTGTTGAATAAACATGAAGCGTTGCCGACTTTTGTTGTTGTTTTGACTTCATATTTACTCATCAGGAAATTTTCACCCAATATTGGATCCGTTCGAAACAAAAATATAACAATACTAATATTAAAGAACCTTTTTTAAAAATTTTTACGTGACTTATTTTGCAAAACTGTTGATAGTATTATTTTCTGATAATGTAGGAAATATTCTCCTAATTAGTAGAAATTAACGTTTATCTTTATGTTTTTATTAATACATAATAATAATGTTATCTTATTGTTTAATTTGTTGCATTTTGGCGTATTGGACATTTATGTTTGCAAAATTGCAATGTACAATTGAAATTCTGAGTCTCTTGGTAGTGAAGATTGAAGTCACTCGACTTAGTTTGTTGAAGGTCGGGCAATGCAGTTTTAACATCACAGAGTTCGGAGTGGTTCCACGTGGTTAACCAATCCTATAGTTTGAACCCGCATCCCTATTGCCAACGTGCCAGTAGTAACTTGGGATTTGTGTGGTCAGAGGCCCACATGTGTACAAAGATTAGAAGATTTGTTTCAACAAGAGAGTCTTGAGGTCTATGTTTAGCACACATAACATGACCACATTTGGAAATATTAAAATTTATTGCTACTTCGAAAAGTAAAATATTGACCAAGAAGTTTTATATAGAACAGTTTACATTTATTTTACTAGAAAATCAATCCAAAAATATAAAAGGTTCAGAGTTTGTCTGTCTTTAATTATTTAGTAAGATGTTTCCAATTCCGACTCCGAAACCTAAAACTTTTACGTATGTTACTTGTGATTTGAGTTTTGACGAATTTGAAGAAAGAAATGGATGATACAAAGAGAATTTTAAAATTTTCCTTTGTATAGGTTTATTTCTGTTAGTAAAGGAACCCACTACATCCTGAGCAGTAAGAGATCAAAGTTAAATTTTAAAACAAAAACACTGTAAAACGTAGATTTTAAAACTATAGAATAGCCTAAGTAACTATTCCAACCAATATCACTGACTGATAAATGGGAAAGATAAACTTGTCATTGCTGGAAATAGTTATATAATATCATATTTTATACAGGAAACTTGTACTTCAAAAGTGATAGGTAAAGGAAGGAGCAAATTAAAATTACTTTCGCAACCCAGAGGTATATGTAACAATATTGTGTGGTTCAAAAAAATAAAATGTATGTGTTTTGAGTCGTGAATGATAATGTCAAATGTGAGTTTCCCTTTATTTTGAATAGTAAATTTTATCCTGTGTAGTGTAGGCTACTTATAACTTTTTTTGTAATTTGCTTAACCTATACATTATTTGATTGTGCAATGTGTTCTTGAACATTTTTGAAATAATAAACAACATTTAATTTTTCTCTGAGTCTAAATACCCAATATTTGTTTCTAAACATAAGAATAGACCCTGTGCTCCAGTATGCATGGAAGGAAAGGTTGCAAATTAGACTAAAAGGTTGCAAATTAGACTATGTTAAGTAACAAATTTTGTTTTGTATAAATCCGATAAACCATTTTTTATGTTCCAGAGAGTTCAAGGGAACAATGAACTTTGTAATTGCCAGTATGAAATGAGTCAGTTATACAAAAAAAATGTAAAATTACTCTTCACAAAGTAAAATGTACAATTGAAAATAAAGTGAGAATCACAACTGTCAGACTTTCTGTAACATTGATCTTTACCATCTGTCTTATGGTGATTTTCTCCTTTGCTGTCATTGGGATTACCACATTTAAGCAAAAAGTGATTTTCATATTTTATAAATAGATTTTCACCCTTTCTATAAAAGGTGATTTCCTGCTTTCTTGAAAAGGCTGATTTTAAACCGATAACTTTTTGGGGTTTCCTACGAAACAATATGTAAAAACAAAGTAATATCCACCTTATATTTTCTCAGCTTGTATTTGAGTGAAATCCATGAGTTTAAAATCAAGTCTTCAAATTACTAATAATTATTACTTATAAATGTAATTAATTATTGACAAATCTATATTAATAAAATTAGATTTTTGTCTGTTCATCGATTGCAATCTTGATTTTTTCCCCCCGTTTTATGCATCACAGAGTCCAAAATCGGTCTCATTGAAAGTTCTTTCCCTCTGACAATCTGTCTCATACTCTCTGCTTGTCTGTCCTTCACTCTGTCTGTGACGCTCATGGGCCCTCGACCCATTCGTCCTCTTTTCCCAACACTTATATAATTAATTATTGACAAATCTATATTACAAATCTATCCATCAGCTTTGCCTGATGTTCTCAACTTTTGTTTTGTTATACTATAGAGTGGTGTGAATGTTTATAGTAACTTTAATTGCATGCGAGAAATTAGGAATTTGCCCTTAAGTTTATCAGAGTATCTAATACGCACCAAAATGACATTTTTTGCTTTCTTTCACTTGAACACGTCTAAAGTAAATTATTTTAAATTGTTTATTATTTTTATGTCTGCTTTGAGAAGGATCTCATCAGCTCTAAACCAACATTCGTCAATTAGCATCTATTTCGTGGAATAATAAAAAAAAATCAATGTTAATCTTATGGGAATATTCAGTCCTATCTATTAATGCGTGATTTTCAATCAGCTGGATTAGACAGTTTGTCATGAGCACCACAGATTGCAGCACTCATATATTTAAATACAGACTAATTTAAATCTAACCCTACAAATTAAAATAGTTAAAATTGAGCAAGTGCAGGGCACCCGGTTCCTTGGTTCTAGATAGAAATATTTAAGTTGTTGATCCTTATTATTGCGAAACAATTTTTGTTCCTTAAATGTTAAAATATTCCTTTTCTTACTTGAGAACTACTAGTAGTTCTCCGCTTAGCATCTATTAATTTTTTTCACAAAACCTTTCAAGTATCCAGGTACAATTTGGTCAATACATGGGTGTTGATTGGTTTAAAAGGATCATGAATTTCGTGAAAAGATGAACCAAAATATAATTCAAAATTAATTGGTGACTTCACTCCTGCCAATTTTAATTAGAGGTGGTGCGTTGTTTATTTAAGTTACATGTTGGAGTTTTTAATATTATATTTCAATGAGATTAAATAAGTTAAAACTATTATTTTTAAATGCCGTACACATTTTTAAATGTCCTACCTTAGAAAGGTGATTTTTATCAAGCAAGAAGCGACAGGGATGGGGCTCATTGAATTATATGCTACTATCATATCCAATCAAGGTTTTAAAATTATATTTAAAAAAACTAATTGTAATAATTTTTTAAGTTTGAATTTTATTAACATCTACGAGTGATAATTACATTTATATACATATGAAAGTTTATCACTACACACATGTTAAGTGTTAAACCAAATTGCAATAAAAAGCATTGAAGGCAACATAAATAAGTTCTAGCCCTACTTCTATAAAATTGATATAATTGTTTACTAAGGAGCAAACCAACAAGTGTTTGACAAATGTACCTGCAGCTGATACTAATGAAACTAGAGTATCTAGATACAGTGGGAAACCTACTGTCATATTGAATTTGTGACATGATTAATTAAATTCATGTAATAAGCTAAATAAAAAAAACCCCCGTACAAAGAAAGGGTAAACAGCTAGTATTTAATTTGAATCTAAAAAAAAGGAAAATGTTGCATTTATATTCCCATTGGATAATGAATATTTTTGCATACGGTCATCACTGAGTCATCCTATTAAAATTGTAAAAAACGCAAGTGATTAAAAAAATGTAGAAAATAATTTGTTTAAATAAAGGTAAGTAATAATATATATACTGAATTATAATGTAATATTTTATAACAATTTAACTTATTAGTAGTATTATAAGTTACTTTGACCTTACTTTATTAAGTATAACATCGACCAATGATTTTATTTTCACAAATAGAAAGTTGGACATTGTTTGTGTGTTCACATTATCACGGAAATGTTCCGTGATACAAAATTTGGGACCACAACACCTGTCACGGAACGGTTCCGTGATACAAGGCCGATGGGTTTTAATCAATCTAACAAAAAATTGTATTCTGTTGTGATTGTGACCACCGTGTTTTAAAGCCTGGTACATATTTTTATTGGTAACAAATTTTTTCAATGAAATTTTTTTTAATACTTTCGGAGAATAATTGCAGTAGATCTTAATCGGCTCCCTGTTTATGTTGTTACTGGTGGATAAGGAGACTTCGGCCGAGTCTACTGTGGACATCTAACTCGGCGAGTCCTTAAGATGGCAGTTCAAACGTGGATCCTCAAGGTTAAACGTTACCATCTAGCTCGGCACGCTCTTAAGATGGTACTTAATACTTATTAATATTTAATACTTAAATGTTACTTAGGTGTTTAATTTACCGTGTGAAATTCTGTAATTTAACATTCAATTACATGCTATGCATAAAAAATGTGTTGGACTACTTTAGTTCTATACCTATTTCAAAGGTTATATCTTACCATGCAGCAATTTCCCAGGCTTCTGTTTAGTGTCACCCAATGGTGTGGGTGGTTCCCTCCTGCTAAGGGGATCGCTCGTGTGAGCATATGAGCTAAGTTGCTTCTAGCTGGTTGAACTTATGTATGGTCCCGAGTTATTTTTTCATCCCACCCTGACTTTTAGACCTACACTACCTGTGAATGTTTATGTGTGTAGGGGCTAACAAATATCCAATGACGAATCGTCATGTGGGCCCACACATCTGCAACTAAGGGGGAATGAATCCGGTTCCGGAAAACTGTGGGCAAAAGAGACGCAGGGAAATTAGTTTGACTGAACATAGTTTCATGTGTGGACGCTGCCCTATCACAATAGCTATCACATGTATTTCATAAGATGTCGGGTTGCTAAATTGAACGCAAGGTGCTTGGTGAGATTTTGGTGAGCTAAAAGTTCACATGAGGAGTTTTTGAAATGTGCTTAATGGAATAGTTAGACACCCTGTCTCCTTGGTTTCAACTAACGCTAACTTAGTTTGTACTGGCCGGTCCCTAATTGCCCTAGGTTCCCTAACAAAAGGTGTAGATAATGTACACCGAAAAATCCAGGACCATAATGTCACTTCCCCGATGATTAGGTACACTTGATCCATTTTTATCTTTGCTTAGTTTTGTAATCAAATTAAAATTGGATTCAGAAACAAACAATTAACCAATTTCAACAATAATTGTAAACTGCTTTACAATAATTCACATGATCACAACGTTGATCATCACACGTATGTCATTATTTTTATAGACAATATTTTTACAGTTGCGATTGAATTGGTTGAGAATGATTTGATTGGAGAATATAATAAGGGGGTTTAAATGTCTTTAAGAAATTTAAACGATTTTTAACCGTTTAAAAGCGTCACTATTCATTGGATTACCTAGCAAGTAGTAATGTCTGGCGTTGAAACTGAGGATAAAATAGAAACATTAGCATAGTTGTATTATTAACTTTTGAAATAAATATTGAATCAGCAAGGTTTAATGAATATTTATATAATAAGAACATTGAAAAAGAACATGAAAACAAGTTATGTTACAAAACCATTTCACATGAAACGATTGGAAAAGCATTTTTTTTTTTTTTTTTTTTTTTTTTTTTTTTTTTTTTTTTTTTTTTGAGGGAGAGGCGGAAAAATGCTTTACGCACACAGGTGGCCAGCCTGTAGTGTGGGGCTCCCCTAAAAAACGGGTTTACCCACTAAAAAACCTCCTCTACTCTTTAGGAATCTAACCTGGAATTGTTTGTCACATTACGTCAGGCTAGGCCTAAATTTGGCTTACGCCCGTGGGGCTCGCTCCTTATCCAGCCGCTCGATCAAGGGATCTGGGCCACTTCGCGGTCCAGATCGGTTTTCTTTTCCAGGAGGATGCCCCGGACGAACTGTGACAAACAATCCCAGTTGCCCTCATCCTCCAAAATCTTTTGGCAGACCGAGTCCACCGAAAATGCACCAAAGATTTGTGTGGCCTCCAGGCGGGGCCCTTCCCAACGGGGACAGCGGAAGAATGTGTGTTCCGCATCGTCGGGAACACCCGGGCAATAAATGCAGTCCGGTGAACCGGTCTTTGCCATCCGGTTCAGGTACGACCGAAAATAGCCGTGACCTGTCAAAAATTGGGTCAGGTAGTAGTCCACCTCGCCATGCCGCCGTTCCACCCATGGTTGGACCTGTTTGATAAGTCGCGCAGTCCATCGTCCTCGGGAGTCGTGCTCCCAGCTGTGTTGCCACTGCTGGAAGGTTCGGGAGCGCTCTTCTGTTCTTGCCGTGTCCTTGCCGATCTCGCCTTGTCTCTGATAAATCGCTTTCCTCTCCCCTGCCAAGAGCTTGACAGGGATGACTCCGGCGACCACCAGGACGGCAGGCTCGGACACTGTCCGGTAGGCGGAGCACACCCGTAGCGCAGCTTGACGCTGAACCCGGGCGAGTCGCAACCTGTAGCACTCCTTATCTAGAGCGCCTGCCCACACCTCTGCCCCGTAAAGGAGCACGGACTGGACCGCGGACATCAACAGACGTCTTCTGCTGGATCGGGGACCCCCGACATTGGCCATCAGCCTACTAAGGTAAGTGACTACCTTAGCGGCCTTGTCCGCCGTACGGAAGATCTGATCCCTCCAGCTTAACTTGGTGTCCACCATAACCCCGAGGTATTTAGCGGCACGAGTTGATGTGACCACCTCCCTTCCCACTCGGAGTGGGACGACGGTGTCGATCCTCTTCTTCGTGAGAATCACGATCTCCGTCTTACTGAGAGCAAGTGAGAGACCGTGATCGGACATCCAGTTGTTGACCACCCGCATAACTCGGTTCAACTTCAGTTGGGCCAGCTCAACATTGCGTGCAGCAATGAGAGCTGCGACGTCATCGGCGTACCCAACCAAAGTGGTTTCCTCAGGCATCTCGGACCTCAGGAGGCTGTCATAGGCAACGTTCCAGAGATCCGGGCCGAGTATTGAACCTTGTGCGGCACCAGAAGTGACTTCCATCGTCCGCGTTCCGTCCCTCGTGTCATAAATCAGGCTTCGAGAGCGTAGATAATCCTCGATGAGCCGCAACAGATATGCAGGAATACGAAAGGTGTTGCGAAGCGCATCCAACATATCGACCCACCTCGCCGAGTTGAAGGCATTCTTGACATCAAGCGTAACAAGAAGCACTACTCGGCGGGAGAAATGGTTGTGGCTCTCGGCTCTCTCCACAGCTCTCTGAACTTCGGTGACAGCGTCGATCGTTGACCGTCCCTTTCTGAAGCCGTCCTGACGGGGGCATAAGTCCCCGGCAGCTTCCACGGCAGAAGTCAGGCGGGAACGGATCAGCTTCTCAAACAGCTTCCCAGCCGTGTCCAACATGCAGAGAGGCCTGTGGGACGACGGCAGCTCGGGATCACCTTTGCCCTTGCTGATCAGTACAAGCCTGGCTGTTTTCCAGGGAGCCGGAAACACCCCTTCTACTAAACAGGCATTGTACATTCTCAACAACAAGTCAGCGTTGATTGAAAATACTTTCTTTAAAGCCTCACTGGGAATCCCGTCCGGGCCAGGAGCCTTGTTGCTCTTCAGGGAGAGAACGGAGGTTTCCAGCTCCTCGAAGGTGAAGAGTGGAACGTCCTCTACCCGTCCGAAGTCAACCGGCGGTCGCTGTGGATGTTCAGGAAACAACGCAGCGACGATCCTCCCCATGGTGGCGCCCTCCATGATGGAAGGTGGAGAGCGGGCGCCGAGTTTCTGTGTTCTGCATAATATATAACACAGATTGGAAAAGCATGGTTTTACTATTCATATTGCTATTAAGAAGACATCAAGTCATTACAAGATTACAATACGGCCATATATATAATAGTAAATTAAAAACATAAAAAATTCAATAAATTTTTATAATTTTTGGTAAGGCCTTTCATTTTCAAAGGTAACATCTTTAGACCTTGATTTTGATCATGAACGTGCAACGAAAACATACGTATAATGCTTTGATATTATAAAAAAAATTAAGTTAGTAGGCCAAATTCACCGTTATGCCCACATTGCAATGGCAAAAAAACCATAGACTATCATTTATCAGATGTTCTGCACTATCGACAAAACTTATGGTATTACAAAAACATGAAAAAATACATGGCAATTCTGCTAACAGCATGGAAAATTGTAAGAACATAAAACCACCTTTTTTGGGAAAATCTAGTCTATATACTATATTTTTAGTCTTAAAAAGAATTTTATTTAAGTGATGAAGACTTTCTGATTATACTTCTGAGAACTTCGGATCTTAGTGAATCCGGTGGATTCTTTTTATTTACTCCTTATCATTAGTGGTATTTAGGTCAACTTGTTAACATCAAGGTGGCATAACAGTAAAACTTAATAAAGAATGAAATAAAAACTGGGCTTATAAACAGAGAAAAAGTATATATCATCAAAAACCTGCATAATATATAAAAACAACACACTTAAAATAACACATTTTAAATCATATTTCAGTAACTTTTGGTAACGTTAGCATTATCAGTCCTCAGTTATTCTCTTTACGCGAAATTAGCTTCATTATTTAAAAAAATTAAATAAAAGAACACAGACTTGTATGGATTGTGTCAGTTATTCATAAATATGTTGTTGAAGTCCATGCTCCACTATTTTTCTTCACTTTCATGGTGGTAATTTTATTTTTTACGATTGTACAGTATATTTCTTGTCACAATTTAACGTTAAGTCTTAACTATTTCTAAGAGTAGCATCTTTTGCCATAATATTAAAAGAGAAACAGTAGGCATAAAATGGTCTCGATCTTAGGTCTTACCTTGACTATACTATCGTAATAGCGTATTTCCTAATTCACTAATAATAAAATAAAATAAAGCCTATTATTATAACTCCGCAAAGATTTCACATGGAGATAAACTCAAATAAGACTTGTAGGTATATTTAAAATGCAAAAAACTTTATTAATATCATTAATTAGAAATCTTGTTACCAGTACTAATTGTATCCATCCACTTGGATAAAAAATATAGTATATAAAACTAAAAATAAATTTGTTCTGCCAAAAATTTAACTGTACATAATTTACTGAGCAAAACATTAAATACTAGGCAGTAAGTTACATTTTGTGGCTTTAACATAGGTTTTCTAACAATCTTAAGTGATCAGAAGTGGCACTCACCAGCGACTGTCTCACGCAGTGTGTAAAGGCGGCAGTTGTCCCCATTAGTTTAGGCTTGCAATATACTAGGCATTTGCAATTTTGTTGACAAATGACTCTCATATCTCTATCCAATCATTTTAACTCCCATAATTGAACAAATACATTTTTGCGTACTTCATAAAATGGTTTATTTATATTTCTGCACGAAGTAATTATTTATTATTGATTAAACACCTTAAAACACTAATATCAAAGCAGATATTTATATATGAAGATTAATTTAGAGTGATTTGGAGTACTGTGAAGTAAAAAATTATACTGTTAAAAAAATACTATTCTTTATGCGGATTTCAACTTCCTTTTTTATGGAACATCATTAAATAGGTGAAAATTAAAATCGTTAACAAAGTTTAGCTGATAAGTCAAATTAAATAGATTTTCCATTAATTTTCTAACAAAATTGAATTGCCTTAGTTGGGTTTTCCATTGTTATCATGTTTCATGATAAATATTTTAAGATAAGCTGAGACATCAACTAAATGGTTTGAATATTGAATAATTATTTACATATCTTTTTTATAAAAAAAGTTGGACAATTAGTTTTTAAATGGTTTACTAACTCAACTTTCAGATCGATATTTTCCGGTGCAGCTTCTAGATTTTAAAAGTAATATGTGAATTTAGACCTTAAACTGTCCGTCAAACGAACAAACAGACAAATCGTTTTAATCTAACGGTTCGGTGAAAATAATTTTCCTGTGATAACCTTAGGCATGCAGAAAACTTATATCCAAATGATGGCTGCATAATAAAATTTTTATTTTTCTTAAATACTCGTACAAGCATGATAAATTCTCATTTTTTCAGCACCCATTGGTTTTGTGTGAATTTGTGAGTGGGCATGTGCGTGACTTTTTAGAGAAAAACGTTATAAATAGGATTTACAAATTGTACTGTATTCATTTAAGACTCGATCGTGTTACCTCCTCACTATTATTCTCTCATAATATATGTCTTTTATTAGTGTAATGGGTAAAGGCTAACGTTTCGTTTATATAATTAAAACCTATCATAAGATCAATTTGTTATAACCATTAGTCAGTCAATCTCACGGTGAACTTTTTTGTGTTAATTTTGCTTTTATAGTGGTATACCGATTCTTTTAAGTCGGCCCCATGCAGTCTTTACCGATTTTGTTACATTCTCATAATATATTAATGTTTGCTTATTTTGTGTGGTGTGTATTTATGGAGAATCATAAGTTTGATTTGATTTGACACATTAGGCTCGATAATTTGGCCGTTCTTTTGACAGTTTACGACCACAGTAGCCATGATTGTAACCAAATGCAAATTGTTGGTTGAGAGCCCCAGTAGAGAGTTGAATTCGGTGGAAACGGCAAAGCAATTAGTCACTGAGTGGGAAATCACTGTAATAAACAGTTCAAATTCCAATATATAGGGTGATATACCAACAGGGATGACAGGTTTATGCCTGTATATGTGACCGGCTGCGTTTGGTCAATACATCTAGAATAACAGAAATGAATTATATAAAAACTGATAGAAAAACAAGCTAATATAAAAAATTAGTGTTTCCCCGAATCATATTTTCTTCAATAAAATAGTGACTTGAAAGAGTTTTATCGGTCTGGAAGTACTGTTTTAGGGTAGAAGTTTTTCGATGTATATAATCATTACTTTCAATAATTTCCAATGATAGCTTGCTTTTAATGTTACAAAAAATAAAAGACGTCTACTAGATATAAATGTATAGGCCAAATTAATGAGCCTAATGTGTCAAATCAAATCAAACTTATGATTCTCCATAAATACACATCACACAAAATAAGCAAGCATTAATATATTATGAGAATGTGACCAAATCGGTAAAGAAAATACCGATCGGCACGGGGCCGACTTAAAAGAATCTTTATATCACTATAAAAGCAAAATTAACACAAAACAGTTCACAGTAGGACAACTGTTGAATTGATAGTGAAATAAAGCAAAAAATGTGTTGCAAGTCTTGCATGTTATATGTTTATATATGTATTTATGTTTTTACGAGACCATCCTTAATTGTGTATTTACAAACTAAAAATCAAAACATGACTCCAAATGTCTGTTTCAAACAATATATAATTGTAACTGGTTGCCAAAAAACCCTAATATTGACGTGAAAAATATTTATGATGTACTAATAATTTATAAGGCATGGACTCTATTTTTTATAATCCTACACAATTAAACAAACACTACAAATATTTTAACATAACTTTCCTAGTAGAATAAACTAACAGTAATATTTTGCCGTATGGCACATGTATGATTTAGCGAAAAATTGACCAAGGATTTACGATTTGTCAAAAACAGCTCCAAATGGTGTAACTTTGTGTTAACGTTCTTAAATGTCAATTTGTTTGTTCGTATGTCATGCTATGTGTTTTTATTTTCAACATATGACAAGGCTACTTCAGCTGAAATTAGGAGTGTCTGAGGACCATTGTAATGCAGAAACGGCCGTAACACAAAGTTACACCATTTGGAGCTGTTTTGACAAAAGGTTAATCATTATTTAGTTAGATTACGGCTCCGGACATATATAACATGGATTTTAAAAGTTTAAATTAATGTTTTAAACCAATTAAGAATTGTACTATAAGAATTGTAAATAATTATACTACCAATCTACCAATTAAGAATTGTAAATAATTGTACTTTACGGTGAAACTAGCATACACCATACCTTACCTTTATTCTGTTACATTCAACTTAGTATTTGATCAAAACACCAAATATTTGAAAGAATTCAACCAACGTCCCAACATTTTTTTATAGAAAAATATGCAGTATTAACTGTAATAGTTTAGTATAGCCCTCTAAACTTATTATTTTACTTGTATACTCTTAAATACGTTATGTGTTTCTATTTCCGTTAGGATTGCGGTCTTGTATATACATTCTGTTTTACACTTATAAAGAAATCTGTAGGGCTATATGCAAGAAATACTTATAATAAACCTAAATAAATCATATTGATTCCTCCTCCAGAAACATTATAGTTTAAATATAAGAATGTTTGAGGTTTAAAATGTAACTAACTGGGATGGTCATTATATTTCTTCTATAAACTAAACCAATGAATACACGCAGTACAGAGAGCAGTGAAAGGGCGATAAAATATTGCAGCAACTCATCAAAGTTTCATGAGACAGGGGTCAATAACATCATCCCCGTCCTTGCTGCAATAAAAGGAACTTCTTGAATGTCCTTAAAAGGCTATTTAATCTTATCTTCATTGTTTAAGTGTTTTTAAAATATATTTTAAATCCTAGTAGGCTCTATTGTTTAATTAATTAGTATTTTTTATTGTTAAAAAATTGATTATTCCTTAAGATAAAATCGTAGTTTGCTATGATAAAATGATTTCTAACAAATTTCACATATTTAGCTCCACCATATAAATGTTTCTACAATAAAATATACATTTCAAAAAGCACGACGAGCAATTTGTCTCAAAGTGACAGACCGAGTTAACCGCATCCTGGCAGCTGAATCAGCTGAGGAAGTGGGAGAGACTGCGGGCGTAAATAATGACACATCAGCAGTTTAATATATTTATCAGTTGTATATATTATTAGATTGTTGTTTCAGCGATTTCTTGTAAATGCATTACAAAGTTTTTAACCCTTATGGGTACTAAGGGTACCTATTCTAGCATGTACTATTCTAGTAAAAAGTTTATCTAAAAACTAGTCATGTAAACATATTAGACGTAAAATACTTAACTGACTTAAAAACCAATTATTATTTATACAGAAAATAAAAACTATGAAAAGCAATTACAGTTTAATAACAGAAATCCCCGTCAAAACGTTAAAAATGCCTCTGGCGTAGATAGACACAAAATACAAAAAATAAATGTAAAAATAAAAATATATTTTTAAATTTTTCTACGTTTAACGGCTTTACTTCATAACTTTATTAATTCGAGGAGATTGAAATAACTTATAATTCTAAAAGTAAAGAAATATTGTTTTACAAAGCCTCCGTATGTAAAAAAAATCAAAGAAAAAAGTTTTATATAAATACGGGCGGTCTAATAGAAAAATGAGAAGGAAATAAAAGAGCTACATGAACTCTGATTGTCTACTGAAATTGTATAACAAAGTAAATGTGCCTAATTCAAATGTGATTCACTAAGGTTGTTGTTATTGGAGCATAAGGAGGCCCCGGTTAAATCGTTAAGCACGTCTGCCTCTAACATTTTGCGCAAGCCACTGTAAGGATGAGATATTGAAGGAAGAAAAAGGGTGAAATTGCGATAAGCTATAAAATTATATTCATTAAAATTAATATAGAAGATTGTCCCAACTGTGTACGAAAGAAATTCTCAAGGGCAGTTGATTTTCACTTTGTTTCCCTTAAGATGTATGGACTGCATAAATGGGGAAACGTAACTGTAATGTTAAAAACATATTTTTTTATTGCAAAAATCAGCAATCATAGCTATTTTCAAATTTAAAAGAGGCCAGTCTTAAAGAAGGATTTTTAGACAATACCAATAATAAATTTTTATTCCTTCTATACTCCCTCTAACGATACACTATATGTAGACCACAATCTCACCAAAACCAACCTAAGAAAAACTAATAATTTTCAAACAATCTACCACAGAGCATCATTTTATGAAAATCATATTAAATAGAACTATAACAAATTTCAATAGCCTTACTATTTAAATTAAAATACAAATTCAGACCCAAGGACATTTAAGAAGAAATTAAGAAGCTATATTATTGACAAGTGTACTTATTTCTGTTTTAAGTATTTACATAACAAAAAAATAAACTATGAGTTGCAAATTAATTGTATATATTATATAAGTTAATAAGGTATACGCTAATGCAAATTCTTTACTGTGAGCCACATAAAGCCTTTATTGATGGATTGATCGATGATTAAAAATGTATTAAAGTTTAGACTCTAATAAATGTTGGTTGACAGAATCGATGTTTCAAGTGCCTTTGATTTTTATGTGAAAACTAGACGAATTGCTTTAAAAGAAATACTTTCAGTTATATTATTAACAGAACGATGAGAGCGTTACTATTCAATATATGTCACTGAATCGTGGGAGAAATGAATATATTTGAAACGGATATTATGAAAGTGACTGTGAAAATGAACGGCGTGCGTTATATATTGCAGTGGAAGCTTGGAATATATTTGATATTGGGCTTTCATAGCTTTCCTAGGAATCAAACCTCTGGTATCTCTGGTTCTGCCGCATCGCAAATTGTTTGCTGCACTTTCAAGTGTGAATATTAATATTAATATAAATTAAATATTACTTTATTAAAGACAAAGTTGCTCTTATAAAAATGTTTTTGGATCAAATTTATCCGTTTTTGCTAAAATTATGAACAGCATGTTTGAGTTATATGATGTAAAATAAGAATTGTTTTACTAAGTATTCCTCTCATTCATTTAAATGTAAAATTGTTAATTATTTTGACCAAACAATATTAAATTACTGAGTTCAAATTACTGGGGTCATGCATGAGGTGCGATAAAGGAAATGTCAGAGGAAAGATCGACTCAGCTGTTTGTCACGGAACCTATATTGGTCGGCTGCCAAATCCATGGGATTAAATTTCCCACGTTTATCTGCTGATTTACAAAGGACTGTATTTTCAGAGGCTGGAATTTCACAGTTTACTATTCTATGTTTGTTATGTATACGGTGTTATGGCTTTTTTTTAAATATTCACATTAAAAAGATACAGTAATTAATTGTATTCCTAAATGTTTAAACACCTTTAATAATCAAAGCAGTTTTTTTAGCAGAAGACCAAAGATTATTTCTCTTTTTTTGAGATCTCAAATCCAAAAAAGATCTTATGTTATTTGATAAAAAAAAAAAAAAAAAAAACACTATCAGTTGGTGCAGCCCCATTTGATTTTTGTCTCGACATATTAAATGCCATTACAGAGTTTTGTCTTTTTTGTTTATATATTATGTATATTTCATCCCCAGAACTACATAATAATAAACTATTATGTAACTTTTTATCATACTTATCATGAAAGTTTATTATAAGAATGATAAGTTACGTGAGTTTTCTTTATTTTAATTCTCGGTATGTTTAAATCATATTATTCTTATCACTATTTTATTATTTTTTAAAGCAAATACGAAACTCCAAGGTGCGTTTTCTAATTGGAAACTTAATGCTTTTTGTTTGATACAAAATAATGTTAGGGTTTGAATAAAAATATGCGATGTTTCGCAATCAAAACCATTTCACCGACGGTGTTGAATAAACATGAAGCGTTGCCGACTTTTATTGTTGTTTTGACTGCATATTTACTCATCAGGAAATTTTCACCCAATATTGGATCGGTTCGAAACAAAAATATAACAATAGTAATATTAAAGAACTTTTTTAAATATTTTTTACATGACTTATTTTGCAAAACTGTAAATATTATTATTCTCTTTTATTGTAGGAAATATTCTTCTTATTAGTAGAAATTAAAGTTTAACTTTTATGTTTTTATTAATGCTAATATTACTAATAATGTTATCTTATTGTTTAATTTATTGCATTTGGGCGTCTGGAAATTTATGTTTTTCGAGTACAATAGTAATTCTGAGTCTCTTGGTAGTGAAATCACTCGACTTAGTTTGTCGAAGGAAGGGCAATGCAGTTTTAACATCACAGAGTTCGGTGTGGTTTCACGTGGTTAACCAATCCTATAGTTTGAACCCGCATCCCTATTGCCAACGTGCCAGTAGTAACTTGGGATTTGTGTGGTCAGAAGCCCACATGTGTACAAAGATTAGAAGATTTGTTTCAACTATATAGTCTTGAGATCTAGGCTTAGCACACATAACATGACCACATTTGGAAATATTAAAGTTTAGTGCTATTTCAAAAAGTAAAATATTGACCATGAAAACTAATATAGAACACTTTACATGTATATTACTAAAAAATCAATCCAAAAATATAAAACGTTCAGAGTTTGTCTGTCTTTAATTATTTTGTGAGTGGTTTCCAATTCCGACTCCGAAACCTTAACATTTTCCGTATGTTACTTGTGATTTGAGTTTCGACGAATTTGAAGAAAGAAATGGATGATACGAAGAGAATTTTAATATTTTCCTCTGTATAGGTTTATTTCTGTTAGTAAAGGAAACCTCTGCATAATGAGAAGTAAGAGATCAAAGTTAAAATTAAAAACAAAAACACTGTAAAACGTAGATTTTAAAATTATAGAGTAGACTAATATTATTGTTTTTCTAATTAGAAAGTAACCATTCTAACTAATATCAGTGACTGATGAACGGGAAAGATAAACTTGTTATTGTTTATTTTTGGAAATAGTTATATAATATCATATTTGATACATGAAACTTTTACTTCAAATGTGCTAGGTAAAGGAAGGAGCAAATTTAAATTACTTTCTTAGCCCAAAGGAATGTATATGTAACCATATTGTGTGGTTAAAAAAATAAAATGTATTTGTTTAGAGTCGTGAATGATAATTTTAAATGTGAGTTTCACTTTATTTTGAATCGTAAATTTCATTCTTTGAAGGGGAGGCTACTTATAATTTTTTTGTAATTTGCTTACTTTATACATTTATTTGTTTGTGCATTGTGTTCTTGAACATTTTTGAACTAATAAGCAACAATTAATTGTTCTCTGAGTATATAAATAGCCAATATTTGTTTCTAAACATAAGAATCTACCCTGTGCTCCAGTTTCTTTAACTGCATGGAAGGAAAGGGTGCAAATTAGACAATGTTTAGTAACAAATTTTTGTTTGTATCAATCCGATTAACCATTTTTTTTTTTTAGCGAATTTCCCATAGGGAATAAGCTACTGTTACCGTAGGTCTCATGGTAATAACTAAGCCCGGGACCATGTTACTTTTTTATTTTGAGGTGCCCAGAGACCAAAAATAATAGTCATTAAAATTTATATATATATATATATATATATATATATATATATATATATATATATATATATATATATTGTATACATGTGTCCCTAGACACGATAACTCTCGTAAAAATGTTCCGATCGACACCAAATTTGGTAGAGATGTGTAATCCTATGTTTATTCGGATGAGTTCGAAAACCTGACATATCGACGTACCGGAAGGGGTAGTTTTGGGGGGTTTTGTACCCCAAAAAGGGTTTTTTGCATTTTTCATAGGTAAATTTGAAAAATTTTAAATTTTTATTTTGACCAATGGATTTAGCACAAAAAAACACACAATTTAGTATTTTGAAGCTTTGCTCTATCTCCATTGTTTACCGAGATATTACAAAGTCTAAAGACAGTACATTGTCTTTTGGGGCTCCAATGTTAATCTTATGGAGAATAAGGATGTGTTAATATTTCATTTATTAACCAATATTTTTGGATGAAACTTGGTATTTAGCTTCATTTGGTTCAGATTCATCCACTTAAGGTAAAAAATCTTGGTTTTTGTACTTATCATGGCAGCAAACCTGCATACTCTTTTCCCGTGTTAATCATATGGGGAATAGGCAAACTCTTTTATTTATGGACAGATATTGATGAAATTTATGATATGTCTTTATATGGTCGAAATAAATTTTTTCTATGCTAAAAACCTACTTTTAGTGTCCCCCATGGCAGCATACCTGCATACTCTTTCCCTTTATTTATCTTAAGGAGATTAGACATTTATTTCCCTATTTATGAGCACGTGATGAAATTTCGTTTACAAGTTTAGCTGGTCAAAATTAATATTACTAATTTGGAAATTCGCTGAGTACGCAGGTCTGCTGTGACGGGGGGTATTTATGTTCCAGAGAGTTCAAGGGGACAATGAATAGTGAAGTTGCCATTATGAATGAATCGATTGAATTAGACAAAAATAAAGTAAAAAATACTCTTCACAAAGTAAAATTTACAATTGAAAATAAAGTGAGAATCACAACTGTCAGACTTTCTGTAACAGTGATCTTTACCATTTGTCTTATGGCTATTTTCTCCTGTGCTGTTATTGTGATTATCACATTCTAGCAAAAAGTGATTTTCATATTTTATAAATTGATTTCCACCTTTCCTATAAAAGGTGATTTCCCCCTTTCTTGAAAAGGCTGATTTTAAACCAATAATTTGTTGGTGGTTTCCTACGGAACAAAATGTAAAAAACATATAACATTAAAGTAATATTCACCTTATATTTTCTCAGCGTGTATTTGAGCAAAATCCAAGAATGTAAAATCAAGTCTTCAAATTACTAATAATTACTTATAAATGTAATTACTGACAAATCTATATTAATAAAATTATATTTTTACTGTACAGTGGTTGGAATCTTAAATATTTTTAGTTTTTTACGTTTTATGCATCTCAGAATTCGAAATTGGTCTTATCGAAATTTCTTTCCCGCTGCCAATCTGTCTCACTCTCTGTGTGTCCTTCACTCTGTCTGTGACTCTCGCGGGCCCTCGACCCATACGCCCTCTTATCACAACATAACGGCTTTGCCTGATGTTCTCAAATTTTATTCTGTTATCCAATACAGTGGTGTGAATGTTTATAGTAATTTTAATTGCATTGCGCGACCTTAGGGCTTTGCCCTTAAGTTTATCAGCGTAGTCAATTCGTACTAAAATGCCATTTTTTTGCCTTCCTTTCGCTTGAACACTTATGAAATAAATGATTTTAAATTGTTATTACTTTTATATCTGCTTTGAAAAGGATCTTATCTGCTGTAAGCCAACATTCGTCAATTAGAATCTGATTCACGGAAAAATAAAAAATCAATGTTAATCTTATGGGAATATTTAGTCATATATCAGTTCTGTCAATGTGTGCTTTTTAATTAGCTAGATTAGACAGTTTGTCATGAGCACCACAGATTGCAGCACTCATATGTTAAATACAGACTAATTCAAATCTAATCCTACAACTTTAAATAGCCAAAATTGAGCAAGTGCAGTGCACCCGGTTCCTTGGTTCTAGATAGAAATATTTAAGTTGTTGATCCTTCTTATTGCGGAACGATTTTTGTTCCTTAAATGTTAAAATATTCCTTTTGTACTTGAAAACTACAAGTAGTTCTCAGCATATCATCTATTAAATTATTTCACAAAACCCTTCAAGTAATTCAGGTATAACTTAGGCAATACATGGGGAATAATTCTTAATGCTTAAAAGAATGGTGAATTTCATGAAAAGATTACAAACTAATGTCCAAAATTGGTAGCATTACTACTGTTTATTTAATTAGAGGATTTATTTAAGTTACATATTTTTAAATGTTGTACACATTTTACATGTTCTACCATAGGAAGGTGATTTTTTTCAAGCAAGACGTTGTAGGGATGGAGCTTATTGAATTATATGTTTTACTAACTAAACTTACTGGATTTTCTTACATTTATAGAAATATGAAAGTTTATCCCTACACACGTGTTTTACTAACTAAACTTACTGGATTTTCTTACATTTATAGAAATAGGAAAGTTTATCCCTACACACGTGTTAAGTGTTTAACCAAATTGCAATAAAAAGCATTGAAGGCAACATAAATAACTTCTAGCCCTACTTCTATAAAATGGATATAATTGTTTACAAAATAGCAAACCAACAACAAATGTTTGACAAATGTACCTGCAGCTGTTAAGCATGAAACTAGAGTATCTAGATACAGGGAAACCCCAACTGTCATAATGAATTTGTGACATGATTCATTAAATTCATGTAATAAACTACAAAATAACCTTCGTACGAAGAAAGAGTAAACAGCTGGTATTTAATTTAAATCTAAAAAAGGAAAATGTTGCATTTATAATCCCATTGGATGATGAATATTTTTGCATACGGTCATCACTGAGTCATGCCCTTTGAGTGCCGCAGCCATTCTCCCAAGTCATATGCATAAATTGCCGTGCTAAAATCTACAATTTTGCAAGGGTTTGGGAAAAAATGTGTATAAAAAAGTATTCAACAGATTTTAATATTTTTTATATTTTATTTACAATAAAATGTAGAACATATTGCATATAAATCCTTTCTTCGAAATTTATTTATATAAAAAATTATGTGTTATAACTACAAGTAAAAAATAAAAAAATTCTAAATTTTCAAGTTTGGACCAAAATTTGGTTTATATAGTATTTTTATTTTTTTTTAGTTACACCTTGTAAAAGAGCACGAAAAACTGAACAAAAATCATACATAATATGTTATGTTACAGTGAAAATTGACATTATAACGCACTACAAACAATAATAATATAATATAACATATATAACAAGCAAAATTAATATCCATACAACCAATAGCACTGATAAATCAATAATTTCACTAAACACAATAATGATAAAGTATTAGGAACAGTTTTTAGTGTAAAAGAACGAACGTAAACAATGCAACTAATCAAAATACACAGCTGTTTGCAGCGGGTAACAATCAGCTGTCAAACTGTTGCGTCATATTTTTATCATAATGCCAAGTGACTCCAAGTAAGCAGTAAAAGTGGAAAACTAGTACTATACGAAAGTTTGGAACTTCTAGAATGCCGTACAACGAATAATCAATTAAAACTAATACATACTATATGAAATAATAATAAAATACTCGTCTACTGGGTAGATGCCGGCAATTTATGCATATTTTATAACGTCTACTATGTAGACGCTGCGGCACTCAAAGGGTTTTAAAATTGTGAAAAACTCAGGTGTTTAGAAACAAAATTGTAGAAAATAATGTTTTTAAAATAAAGGTATATAAAAATATATATAGTGAATAATAATTTATTATTTTTAACTTTTTAGTATTATTAGAAGTCACTTTGACCTGCTGGTAGTAGTATAACAACGACGTATGGCTTTATTTTCACAAATAAAATGTATCCAACTTAATTGTTTGAGTGTTGACATCATCACGGAAATATTCCGTGATACAAAATTTGGGACCACAACACCCGTCACGTAACGGTTCCGTGATACAAGGCCAATGGGTTTTAATTAATACATATTAATAAAATTAATAATAATAAAAAAATAATAAATAATAATAAATAATAAACGCTCTGAAGAAATACTTATTAATATTTAATACTTAAATGTTATTTAGGAGTTTAATGTATTGTGTGAAATTCCGTAAATTACTACAGATACTAAAACATGTTATGCATAAAAAAATTGTTGGACTACTTTAATTGTATACCTATTTCAAAGGTTATCACTTACCATGCAGCAACTTCCCAGGCTTCAGATGTTACACGGTTGGGTGAGTGGTCCCCTCCCTGCCAACGGGATCGCTCTGGTGGACATACGAGCTAAGTTGCCACTAGCTGGTTGTATGGTCCGGAGTTAATTTTTTATCCCACCCTGACTTTTAGACGTAAACTACCTGTGAATGTTTATGTGTGTAGGGGCTAACAAATATCCAATAACGAATCTTCATGTGGGCCCACACATGTGGAACTAAAAGGGGAATGAATTTGGTTCCGGATACTGTGGGCAAAAGAGGCGAGGGGAAATTAGTTTTAATAAACAGTTTCATGTGTGGACGCTACCCTATCACAATAGCCATCACATGTATTTCATAAGATGTCGGGTTGCTAAATTGAACGCAAGGTGATTGGTCAGATTTTGGTGCCCTAAACGGTCGCATGAGGAGTTTTTGAAATATGCTTAATGGAACAGTTAGACACCCTGTCTCCTTGGTTTCAACTAAAGCTTACTTAGTTTGTACTGGGCGGTCCCAAATTGACCTTTATTCCCTAACAAAGGTGTAGATAATGTACACCGAACCACCCAGGACCAGAATGCCCACCGTCACTTTCCCGATGATCAGGTACACGGGATCCATTTTTGTCGTTGCTAAATTATGTAATAAAATAAAAATTAGGCTCAGAAACAAACAATGAACCAATTTCAACAAAAATCTGCTTTGCGATAACCACATTAATAATTCACATGATCACAACGTTGATCGCATTATTTTTATAGACAATAAGGTTGCGATTGAATTGGTTAAGAATGATTTGATTGGAGAATATAGTAAACGTCTTCTTAAGAAATTTATTTTGCCCTTGACCTATAAAGCATACCATAAAAATGTTCACATTTTCTGTGAAACCCTCGTTTTGATGACATCGGCGGATAAACATTCAAAGCTGTTGTACGTAATGTAACCCAGTAAGTACTTTACATAGACTCCACGTTGGGGCTTTGTAGTGGTTTGTAAACAGAGACTGATGCCTCCACAAGCGACTGCACTTCTATCGGACGTTTGGAAGCTGAACTAACATACTGTACACCTGGATAATATTTTTTGGAGATTTCGAATTATGATTAGATTTTTACGTGTTTATTATTCACATTATTGTTGTTTGTATTGATTGATTTTCATAATTTGATAAGTTATTTACATAATGGGTTTTGAATTAATATTATACTTTATGAATACTATTATCAAGCTGAATGATTTTTTATCATATAAACCAAACTTCTATAATACCTATGACAACAATTTTTAACAGCTTTGGGAAACCCATACCTATGAGAGAAATAGAACAAATTCAACTGCTCATTCATATAAATTTGTATCGATCTTAATTAAAAACCGTCTTCTTCCCTTTGTTTCCAGAAATCAATGATTAAACATACATTTATTTTGGGTTATTGGATGGACAACTCGAAAATGGGAGAAATCCTCATACATGAGTTTTGGTTAATCAGTGTATTACTGAAACCCGGTTTCAATGGTTAAATTACTTTCGATAGAGGTGTCAGATCTACTTCAAACTTTCAGTGTACATTTTTCACATAGTTTATGGTTTTTCGTTAGTGAATATTTCCCATAAGAAATGCATTTAATGATGTTTTAGTGGTGATTTAGTTGTTAGTTTTTAACAACTAACAACTAACGGTTTTTTTATTGCCGATTCATCCGGATAAGAGCAAAATTAGCGTACTCTTATTGTTTTAACTGAACGCTCCTTGAAGGTAAGAGTGTGTATTTATGGTTATGATAAAGTAACCTGTGACACTACAAGTTCCAAACAATACCAACATTGATATTACAATTAAGGAGAAGTTATAACCAGTCCAACTCAACAACTTTTGTCATTGAAAACTGGATTTAATCCATTGTATTCGTGTATACCAATCCAATCTTTTATCATAGCTTACATATTAAGCTTCGGAAATAGCTTGAACTCTAATTAGTCAGTCTTATATTCAAAAAATACTATTCAACCCAATTTAACACTAAACTTCCTGCCACCTAGTGGAAAAGATTTTTTATTAGTAATAATGATTAATACTGTATTTTTAACGATATAAATATTTTGTAGCAGGAATTTTGAATATTTTGTATGGGCGTTTTGTGGGACTTGCCTGAGTCAAACCCACTAAACTCAAATCTTTTATTGGCTTCCAAATCTTTTATTAGCGTACAAAGTGACACGCCCCTGAACTAGGGACGCTTTTGACTAGTGTAACTGCACCGTCAAATTCCAGCCCAAGCAAAGTCTACAGCCCATAGTACTCATAGCCAAGGCAATGTTGCCACTTCAGAAATCGGTCCTGCGACGTACCGCGCAGATGAGATAGTCGAGTCTGGCGGCTTCTTACCACAGACATCTTTTTCATACCCATTAAAGTTTTTCAGTTGCCTTATTAACATTATCACATAGTATATTCGGATAAAGGGCTGGAAGAGGAGGAAAATCCTCATATATTAGTGTTTTTGCTCAATGTATTGATGAAACCCGATTTCTTTGTCAAAACGATTTACTCTCGAAAAAAGTGAAAGACTCAAAGTAGACTCAAACTTCCAAAGTAGATTTTTCGCTTAGTTTGTAGATAGATCTCTTTACGTTGGTGACGTTCTGACAATTAGTAAATTAATAATCTGTGACTGAATTTCTCAAAAGAAATGCATTGGATGCTGTTTTAGTGATGCTTGAATTTTTTTATCGTCTACACGCCAGACATAGAGTAAGGTTTTTCCGATCTTTTGTTTATTCATACACCATAAGCGCAGAATAACCGTATTGATAGTTAAAATTGTATTCAAAACCTCCTCAACCTATGAGTCTGATTGAGATTTTCTTTTTACTAGTGGTTGGCCGACCACATGTGACAGAAACTTATAGTTCCTTCCAGGTTTAGTAATAATGTAACAAAAGTATTAGTATTTTTTGTCCATAATAGTTAGAAAATATGAAATCCATACGGGACTTACATATTGATCAAGCATGTTTTAGTGGTGCTTGAATTTGTTTCATTTTATATACGCCAGACATAGAGTAAGGATTTTGCGGATCTTTTGTTTGTTCATACACCTCATATGCGCAGAATAACCGTATTGATAGTTAAAATTGTATTCAAAACCTCCTCAACCTATGAGCCTCATTAAAATTTTCTTTTTAATAGTGGTTGGCCAACCACATGTGACAGAAACTGATAGTTCCTTTCAGGTTTAGTAATATTGTAACAAGTATTAGTTTTTTGTCCATAATAGTTAGAAAAAATGAAACCCACAAGGGGATTTACATATTGATAAAGCATCTGCTCGGTTGATTACACTTCTTTGGAAGATAATAATGTCTGTCACATAATGTGCACTTTAATGCCAAGCCCAAAAACGCTTGTAATTATAAAAAACTATCAGCAAACCTCATGCCTTTGCAAATCAAAAGCAATAATTAGTGTGGTCCTAGACAAACATCATTGGACCAAAGAGTTAGGCTTGTCCCTTGACACTGGTTTAGTAGCTATGATACGGTATGTTTACTGAAACTAGGTAAATACCTGAACAGGATCCATGTTTCAATCCCCTACTGGAGTTTAACAACTATTTTAGGTTGGCTCTTCATTTTAATAGGCACTAGGGAATTATCTAAATAATAATATATGTATAATTGAATTTTTACTCTATGGAATATAGAGTATAAAATTCTTACAATCGACTTTAAATTTCACTTAGGCGAATTTTAGACCCCCAAAAGGCTTTTTTATTACTAATTTGATTTCAATGAAATTCTCAGGTTAGATTTTAAGTATTTTAAACTAGGTAATAAACTATAATCGAGCAATTATTTTCAAGTATTAAAAAAGCTTATTTTCCGGAATTTTTGACAGAACTTTAGTTGTTTAGGCTACATGATTTGACTAATGTAGTTGAAATGATCAGTTTATATTCCCCCATCGCAGCTGAGTTGTCGCTGTGTATGCTGAAAACAACATAACCTTTTCTTGTTTATATCTGCTCTCCGTTATGTTACGTTTTTAAATAAAATTTAATTGATATTTTGACAGACCTATTTGTTAAATTAAATAGATCAACACTGATGTTTATTTGTTGAAGTTAAAAATTTTACCAAAAGATAGGCATGTTGATGTGGAATGAATTGCTGTCGTACGGAATTATGCGATTAACTAATTTATGGGATACAACTAATATCTATTTGGGAGAAAGATTTAAATTGAACAACTAATTAGAATGTGTTGTGCCATTGTAGCCTATGTCTCAGGTAACAAAATATGCATTAAGTGTTAAGTAAGCGTAATTCTACAATACTTACATTACTTGATTTTTATTAATTTGCAATCATGGATTTTAAATTGTATTGTTTTTTTCGCTCTACAATCTATTTACCTTTAATATTGTAGGCATAATTATTATTAAGTTACTTGCTTGTTTTGAGGTCTTAGCTAAAATCATTCTTTGTATGTATTTATTTGTAGGCTAGGCCTAGGATATACGCCGGTTGACTTTGGGCGGTTAGATGACGTTCCACTCTTCACATTCGAGGAGATGGAAACCTCCGTTCTTTCCCTAAAGAGCAACAAGGCTCCTGACCCGGACGGGATTCCCAGCAAGGCTTTAAAGAAAGTATTTTCAATTAATGCTGACTTGTTGAGAATGTACAACGCCTGTTTGGTAGAAGGGGTGTTTCTGGCTCCCTATGGAAAACCGCAAGACTTGTACTGATCAGCAAGGGCAAAGGTGATCCCGAGCTGTCGTCGTCCCACAGGCCTTTCTACACGTTGGACACGGCTGGGAAGCTGTTCGAGAAGCTGACCCGTTTCCGCCTGACCTCTGCCGTGGAAGCTGCCGGGGACTCATGCCCCCGTCAGAATGGCTTCAGAAAGGGAAGGTCAACGATTGACGCTATCACCGAAGTCCATGAAGAGCTGTGAAGAGAGCCGAGAGCCACAACCATTTCCCTCGCTGAGTAGTGCTTCTTGTTACGCTTATGTCAAGAATGCCTTTAACTCGGTGAGGTGGGTCGATATTGTGGATGCGCTTCGCAACACCTTTCGCGTTCCTGCATATCTGTTGCGACTCATCGAGGATTATCTTCACTCTCAAAGCCTTATTTACGACACAAGGGACAGAACGTGAACGATGGAAGTCACTTCTGGTGCCGCGCAAGATTCAATACTAGGCCAGGATCTCTGGAACGTTGCCTATGACAGCCTCCTGAGGTCGGAGATGCCTGAGGAAACCACTTTGGTTGGCTACACCGATGATGTCGCAGCTCTCATTGTCGCACGCAACGTTGAGCTGGCCCAACTAAAGTTGAACCGAGTCATGCGTGTGGTCAACACATGGATATCCGATCACGGCCTCCCGCTTGCTCTCCGTAAGACGGAGATTGTGATCCTTACGAAGAAGAGGATAGACACCGTCGTTCTGTTCCGAGTGGGAAGGGAGGTGGTTCAATCAACTCGTGCTGCTAAGTACTTCGGGATTATGGTGGACACCAAGTTAAGCTATCAGATCTTCCGTACGGTGAACAAGGCCGCTTGATAAAGAATAGTACAGGTTGCGACTCGCCCGAGTTCAACGTCGAGCGGCGCTCGGGGTGTGTTCCGCCTACCGGACAGTGTCCGAGCCTGCCGTCCTGGTGGTCACCGGAGTTATCCCTGTCAAGCTCTTGGCAGAAGAGAGGAAGGCAATTTATCAGAGACAAGGCGGGATTGGCAAGGACACGGCAAGAACAGAAGAGCGCTCCCGAACCTTCCAGCAGTGGCAACACAGCTGGGAGCACGACACCCGAGGACGATGGACTGCGTGACTTATCAAGCACGTCCAACCATGGGTGGAACGGCGGCCAATTCTTGACAATTCACTGCTATTTTTGGTCGTACCTGAACCGGATGGGCAAGACCGGTTCACCGGACTGCATTTATTGCCCGGGCGTTCCCGACGATGCGGAACACACATTCTTCCGCTGCCCCCGTTGGGAAGGGTCCCGCCTGAAGGCCACACAAATTTTTGGTGCGTTTTCGGTGGACTCGGTCTGCCAAAAGATCTTGGAGGATGAGAGCAACTGGGATTGTTTATCACAGTTCGTCCGGGGCATCCTCCTGGAAAAGAAACCCGATCTGGACCGCGAAGTGGCCCAGATCCCTTGATCGAGTGGCTGGATAAGGAGTGAGCCCCACCGGCGTTAGCCAAATTTAGGCCTAGCCTGACGTAATGTGATAAACAATTCCAGGTTAGAATCCTAAAGAGTAGAGGAGGTTTTTTAGTGGATGAACCCGTTTTTTAGGGGAGCCCCACACTACAGGCTTGCCACCTGTGTGCGTAATGCATTTTTCTCACCTCTCCCTCAAAAAAAAAAAAAAAGAATCATAAAAAGCGTCACCTAATAACTTGAAAAGTGAGTAAAAATTCTCGCACGGGACGGACATCGGAGCGTATTCCTAGTTATATATGTTACCAACACTTTATACTTTATGTCAATATTTTTTATGAAGTAGTAAAAAAGTATGGATCATATATTTTTGCAATGTGCCAAATTAAATTATGTTATGAAAGAGCGCAGCCAACGAGCTCACCTTAAGGGCATAAAATTCCTCGGGTTGGCACTGCAATTTGAGTACCATTGCAAAGCACAGATAGATCAGCCAGTGTGAAATATGTGTTTGCTAAATAGTATTTTATTTTCATCCTTATATTTTAACTTATGCGGTTTAGTTGTAAAATGTTGTATAGTGTTCGATAGTATTTACTCATTACACTAATCACCTCATATGTTTCAGTTGTATAGTTTTTATTTAGCAAAAGAATCTTGCAGCAGATACAGCAAAAAACGTATAGGACAAAGCCAGTTAACAAAACAAGTTTAAAGGGATACTCAACAACATTGATGGCGTCATAAAAGTCAAGTCATATTGTTGAAGGCCGGAATCTCGGCTTAGGACATTTCATTTGGTCCCGACAGAGGTTCCCAACTTTTATAACTTTTACAGTTATTTGCCAGTGTTGCGTCAACAGCAACGATGTTTAAAATTTTGAATTGAGTTAAAGGACGAATTCTGTCACTTTGTATTTTAAACATAAATTTCGTTATTTATTTATTGTAGGAGTTTTACTGTACTTCTTTAATCTAGCTGTACTATAGCAATGCTTTAATATACTAATGCTGTAAGAATTTATATGCTGAACAGTCATCATACTTTAACTCATCTCGTGTCTAGTATCTTCATTATGTGGATAAACTTTGGACTTGGATTAAATTGATCATGTCAAAAGTAATTAAACACGTAGAGACTAAATCTTATTTATTTCTTTTTAACTATTCCAATGAAGGTAAAGAATACTGTCAAATGGTGGTAACTTCAATAAATAAATTAAATAAATAATATTTCTTTGAGCTGAACACTCTTAATTTAGCAGTATGACGGCAAAGACTTATGTAACTGGAATACTCAATCGTCTGTTTTAGTAAAATTCCAATATTAAATGTCCGGAAAACAGGTGCAACGTCGACCGAGCAAAAGATAAAATATATTTATGAACTAATTATTTTGTTCTAATTTTTGTGTGTTTGTTCCTTAAAATTGTATCGATATGACTATTGGATTACTCATATTAATGACCCCAACCTATTTTTAATACACCAAATTTAATGTAAATATATAAATATATGTAAGCTAAATCAAATTCACATATAAATCATACAAAAGACAGTGCGTGATGATCAATCACTTTGATTTGGGAAACTATTGTAGTTTACAAAATACGGAAAAAGAAGCACAACAAACATTAGTCATTTTGGTTCATTTATCATTTTCTTGTGTGCTGTAGCACAATGAATTCAATTCCGCGATGGCTGCCTTGGTAAATGGCGGCCTTAATGCTTCCATTCAGACAATTAATCATCATTATAGGTGGACAAACTCTTAAACTTATATATTCAATGTGAGCTAGACCTACGTTACGTATGATTCATCAACTGTTATAATATTTGTTTTCTTGACAACTAATATTTTATTGCAGTGATGAATAAAAACTTTCTAGACTGTAAGTAGTGGGGTTTGGTTACTTTCCAAACGGAAGTCGTGCCAATTGCCAGCCGCTGCCGGCCAGCTGCCATCGGCCAGCTGCCAAATCAGTCGCTGCCGCCATATGCCATGTCATATAGCTTCCGGTGGGGAGAGGCTGTATCAAATGATGGGGTGGAGAAGGGGTGAGCAGATGGTGTTAATGTTTGAAGTAGGAGTTAGTTTATAAAGGAGAGGGGATAATTGCTTCAAGGTCATATGGAGGGGGTTTTAAAAAAGACTGAACTATTAAGAGTTCAGTTTATCGGTGATTGTCATACAGGTCAGTCGAAACCGACAAGGGACCGAAGAATAGCTTCTACATCATTTATTGCTGTAGAAGATACATCTGGAACTTGTACAGGGTTCTGAGGAGTTGTTGAAGTTGAAATTCTAGGAGGATTTTCCCTTGGATGAGTTGTTGATGATATTTCTTGAACTTGAACATTTTCTTGGTCGGTCTCCATTATTATTGTAGTGTAAATTAGAGTGGAGATGTTGTTAGCTCAAGAGCGTAGAAGATAATGAAATAGGAATTATTGTTGGGGCCCTTATATAGGGAATAGTGGGGGTAAAATAAAAAAATTTGTTGAACACAGTCTATAGGTGTAACAAGTTCAAAGTTATTGAAGTGTAACATAGAACGTAAAATGTCGTAAATAACACTATCATCAACATTAACCTGCGAAGTTGTCGAAGAATATAATGGGTTAAAACTGTACTTCTTTCTAACTCTATTTAAATTAGTTTTACACTTTGAAATTGAAGGTTTAGAAGTACTTCGTAATATGTGTTGTGTTCGCAAAAGCTTTAATTTTAAACATTGTGTATTCATCATAACCGATGGGTTACATTCAGAAGTTAAAAGAAGACTGAGATATAAAATAAAGTGTAAAAGGAATTGAAACAAAACGCTGGAGTAGTAATTTTGTAGGTTAAAATTAACCTACTATATGAATGCTAAAAGTAACGAAGTCTATTTCATGGATAATTCTAACCTCAAAAGTAGTTAACGAAGTAGTCATAACGTAAAACTAATGAGAGATGATGACTGAGCGGATGTAAGGCAATGAATGTTCGTGGCGCGATAAACTACCCACTTTTATAGAGACAATAACTCCAGCCAGATGGCGGCAGATGGCGAGCAAATGACTGGTTGACCGACTTTCACCTGAGTAGTAAGAGAAGTAGGGTTCTGTGTCTATCCCTACTCCTTCGGGTGAATGACCGACCGGAAAGGTCAATGACCCCCCCCCCCCCGAAAAAAGGAGCCCCCCCCACCCCCCCCTTCCCCTACTCCTTCCCCCACTCCTTCCCCCACTCCTTCCCCCACTCCTTTCCCTACTCCTTTCCCTACTCCTCCAGGTCAATGGCCGGTCACGACCGGTTGCTGACTCTATGTGGTGAAACCAGACTAAACATGGCAGCTGCCATGGATAATTCTAACCTCAAACCTGCTGCGCATGCAATGAGTTCTCCGGATTGGAATGAGTCTATGCTATGCGCATGCGCCTAGTCCTGTATTACTCACTTTAGCGCTACTGCACATGGATAATTCTAACCTCAAACCTTGGTTTTGTGTTGTTGCGCATGCGCCGCTCCCCACTTCTTTACCTTCCTTTTACACTGCTGCGAACTGGACTGGATTGAACACTGTACTGGAGTGAAACAACTTCCCCCACTACTAGAAAACTGGAGGAGCGATAGGAGCTCGATCTTTGCGTCAGTCGCCAACAAATTTTCGTAGCGAAAGGTTGTTGGTGATTCAGCAAGAGGTTTCAAATATATAGTAGGCCTATATATATTTGAACTTCTTCTACTACGTTGCGTTTTTTAATGCAATGTGGTATGTGTGTGTGTGTGTGTGTTTAGTTTTAAGAAATAATTTGCGCATTGCGATGTTAGTTATAAGTTGAGTTTAGCATTAAGGTGTATTAATTTTTAAGAGGTTTTTTAGCATTAAGGTGTATTAATTTTAAGAATAATAATGGTATTTGATTGTGTTGAATTATTTGGTTTTTTAATAATGATGTGTTGTTAGTTTTAAGTGTTGGTATTACTAATTAATGTTGTTTTGCCTTACAGCTAGATGTTAGGGGGTAGATTAATTGTAAATTCAGAAGTTCCGTTGAACTTCACTTAGAAGGGGTGGGACATCCGCAAATTGCGGACTAGGTTTTTGCATTTTGTTTAGGAATATGATTGGGTGGGATTAGTTGGGTGGGTGTTAGAGTTGCGTTTCTGCATTAACTGTTCCAGTTTCCCTTGGAATTCATGGTTACGGTAGACCCGGACCGGACCGTTACGGTAGACCCGGACGGTCCAAACAAAATTGCGTCGATGTCCCTTGCAGAACGTAACTAGTGGGTTGGGAGTGGAAACCGTTAGGCAAACAGGGTGGTGGGAACAGTATTACTGTTCCCATCACCTTGGATCATTATAAATCTTGAATGACCTTGACCCACTTTTGGTAGGGTCAATAACCCCCCCCCAAAAAATGGAGCTCCCCCCCCCCGAAAAAATGGAGGCCCCCCCTTCCCCCACCACTTCTTCCCCCACCTCCTGGGCCAATGACCGGTCATGGCCGGCCGCTAACCCCTCTCATTTGCATACCGTTATAAAAGACGCGTCGGCCGCGGCTAGTGTTTCATTCCGATTCCAGACGTTACGCTGTGAACTTGGAGTTACAACGATGTCTTCTGTGCCAACTACTATTTCTACTACTTCTACTACTTCTACTAGTTCAACTTCAACTTTGACTTCTACGGCTGTTACTGCATCAAACAAAACTCTTCGCTTGAAAAACACTCCGGATTGGTATAAGAAGCAGCTTTCATCTCAACCTTCAACTTCTGGAGCTATTCTTCCGCCAAACAACTCTTCTAGACTTCGTAGTATTTTTTCACCGCCTTCGCCTTCGCTCTCAAAGGACTCTGCACCGCTATCATCTATCATGCCGCCACCGAAGAAGCCAGCTCCCCATCCTAAGACTCCTTCATTTGAAACTATTCTTCATCACCTTAGTACACCCATCATCCCACTATCACCATTGCCTCCTACCTCACCACTTACTTTACCTGAAGACCATACTTATTATAAAACTGCTCCTAAACCCACCCCTAAACCCACTACTAAACCCGCTCCTAAACCTACTCCTAAACCCGCCCCTTCAGAGCAATTTCGATCATTACAAGAAGAGCGTCGTAGGGCATTTAGCCGTCCCACTACTTGCCCTGAAATGCTTACTAGGGGAACTAAGAAAGGATCAGCTTGTGGGAGGAAATGTGTTAAAAACGAAAGTTTTTGCCGTGTACATGTAGTGAAACATATTTCTGGACCACAACTGACAGAAATCCCCACCGTTGAAGACGATCCTAAAATAATATCCGTCAGAGGAGAGAGGCTTAAGAAAGGTTTGAAATATTTTTTTGTAAGTGTTGTTGACCACCAACACATTTTGGCAAAATGTAACGGCTTAAAATATAAAATTAGAGTTTGTGAGAATTTGTGTAAAGAGAAGAGATTTAACAATTTAGATTCTCAAGACTTTCTCCTCAGGGATAAAAAAGATCGTATTACAAGGTGGGGACGTAAACAGTAAATTCACATAGTTTTTCCAAATTTTGCTAAAAAAAATAATGGGGGAGAAACACAATGCGTTATAGCGTTGTGTTTCTTCCCCATTATTTTTTAACACTCTAAGTCTCATGACCTACTTCCATGTGAATAGTAGGTAAAGGAGGGTTCTGTGTCTGTCCCCACTCCTTCAGGTCAATGACCGAACCAAAAAGGTCAATGACCCCCCCCCGAAAAAATGGGGCCCCCCCCCCGAAAAAATGGAGGCCCCCCCCCTTCTTCCCCCACTACTCCTTCCCCCACCACACCTTCCCCTACCACTCCTCTGGGTGAATGGCCGGTCATGACCGGTTGTCTACCTACATCTAACCGTTACACTAGCTACTCCAGAGTCTTCATTCCAATCCGAGAGGCCACCGCCACTATATGCTTACGTTTGCAACAGATAGTTTTAAATATGGTGTTGATGGAACTTGCATTAAGCGATGCAAACCTTCCACTAACACTACGTCAAGCAGTGTATTCTTTTTATAAAGAAAATTTTGGAATTCTTCATTGCTTGCGATATGTATTTATTGATGGAACAGTTATGTGTTCATATTGTGGTGTGGCTGCACTCGTAAATGTGGAGGGACAAGTGGACTTTAGACTTCAAGGTGGAATATATGAAGATAACTATTATTTGTTTTACAAGTTTATGGTTACACAAGAAAAATGCGATATTTGCGCATTAATTTTGTCTGAGTTTACACACGTTGATGCTACGTGATTTGGAAAAATTGATTTGGAAAACAACCCTGGGGTCCCTCATTTTTATGTGACACGAGCTCCATAGAGATCCACCAAACCCACCAAACGGCCCTTTTCAGGGCCACCTAAGACTTGAATTTAGGGATGTAAGCTATTTAGCTTACATGCAACTTAGCAGAAATAAGTTCTGCTACATGGCTAGTTTGATCTGTATAGTAGTAAGCAAAGGAGGGTTCTGTGTCCGTCCCCACTCCTTAGGGTCAATGACCGGACCTGAAAGGTCAATGACCCCCCCCCCGGAAAAAATGGAGCCCCCCCCGAAAAAATGGAGCCCCCCCCCTCCTTCCCCAACTCCTTTCCCCACCTCCCGGGCCAATGACCGGTCATAACCGGCTGCTAACCCCTCTCATTTGCATACCGTTATAAAAGCTGAGCCGGCTATGGCTAGTGTTTCATTCTGGTTTCTTCCACCGCTCTTGTTGCTTCGTTTCTGCCAGTCTTAATATCTTTATTTTTTAAAATGCTTCCTTACCCTAATGAAAACTTTAATCCTTCTGAAAACGCTGATGTTTTTCAACCACCTGAAGATGATGTAGTAGATGATTTCCAACAACATGAAGAAGATGACAGTGAAGATGAAATTGAACATGAAGAAAATGTGATAGAAAATATGGATAGTAGCAGTGAAGATGAAATTGAAGATGACAGTGAAGATGACAGTGAAGATGAAATTGAAATTAATGAAATTGAAATTTTATCATGTAAGCAATACATAGTTAGTTATTTGAAGTAAGGAAGCTAATGAAATATTTATATTGGATTCATCGTTGGAAAGTGGCTTAATAACCACATTACCCTTTCCCCACCTCCACCCTATTCCTTCCCAATCCTTATTCCTTCCCCCTCCCCATATTTAAAATTTATAAAAGGTGGGGTATGAACCTCCAGGTTTCTAGTCTGTACTCGCACTTTGCGCCGTTAAGTACATCTCTTGTAGTTTTTTCTCCTCTATTTAAAATATTATTTGCTTAAAAAATGCCTCCTAATGTGAATTACCATTTTAATTCTTCCGAAATTTCCGATGTTTTTCTACAACCTGAAGACATTTTAAATAATGATAGTGAGAGTGAGAGTGAAGACGATGATGATTATAGTGTTGAACTTAGTGAAGAACGTAAAGTTATAGCAATTGATCCACAATTTCCATTTGATACAATAGAAAAGTTTTTGGTTGAAGCTAATAAATGGTTAAATTTAGGATGTTATATACGGATTGACTCTTTTATATTGTATGGTGACAGTCATTCTTTCCTTGTCACACCAAATGACAGAGACCGCATGTTGCAGTGGGCACAATCTATGATGGAGTGCTATGAACAAGGTGTGGACACTGGTGGCTATTTTCTTGCACAAGTAGTGTAATAACAAAATTACCTTTCCCCCACCCTACACCCTATCCCTTCCCAATCCTTATTCCTTCCCCCTCCCCATTTTTAAAATTGATAAAAAGGCGGGCTATGAACCTCCAAGTTTCTAGTCTGTACCCACACCTTGCGGCATCAAGATGCTTACCAGAATTGATGGTTTCATAGCCAATGATATTAATGTATGGAGTTTAATAACAAACTTACGGATAAAAATTGAAGAAAAAATTATGGCAAACAATGAGCTAGGAGTTATCGTTTTTGTTTCATTAGTAGAACATTTTGAAATTTTGTATAGTATAAAAGTAACAATTAACAATATTAATGAACTATTTCCTTGGACAATATTTATTCGCAATAAAGTTGAAGAGCAAAAAATTATAGTAGATGTGACAGCAATGAAATATAACCTAGATAGAGAAGAATAGATACAAACCCCCCTCCCATTCCTTTGTTTTGCAAAAATAGTGGGGGTAGGAGTATATATATAAGACTAAGTAAGCGATACATAGTTTGTTATTTGAAGTTAAAGAAGTAGTAAATAAACATGTTGTCTAAAGATACTCCATTTATTAATTATTTTGAAGTTAAAGATGTTTTTGAAAGCACAAATGAAATACAGGAAGAAAACATAGAGGAAAATTATAATGAAACTAATAACGATTCTACAATGGAAGAGGAAGAAATGGTACAGATTGAACAAGAACTATTTGAAGAAATGATAAACGATAGTGATGAAGACATAATTAAGGAAGCTATTGAAATATTTATATTGGATTCATCATTGGAATCACCCATATCACCTTTACTGTCTTCTGAATCTGAATCTGAATTGGACTAAGGTACCCCCACCATTTTAAAGAAGTAGTGGGGGAAAAATATCCCCACCACAATTTGAAAGTTGGTGGGGGAATGTTTATAAATGTGTTAAATATTTGTGCAGGAGATCAGTCTTAGGGAGACTAGTGACTGAAGATGTTTCGTAAAATACCTTTTGATCCATCATACTACAATCTGTTTGATATACATCGTTTTCCAGACATTGAGGAGAAATTGTACAAAAAATTTTGTTCTCTACTCGATAAACCGCAAAAACTACCACCAAATACTTTTACCTACAAGCTACCCATCATGGACAAGGACGATGTAAGCAAAATACCATTAGTTCAAGTAAAATTTTTGGAAGAAAAAATTATTGTTTGTGTGAGAGAAGTGTTTCATAATGATTATTCAAAAAGATTGGCTTTTAACTTTATTCAAGAACATGCAGGATCTGAAAGAGAACAGTATCCAGAACCATATTACAAATATCTTTTTGAGAATGGAGCGAGTGTAACGGTAGAAGTAACCATTACATTAGTTTAACTCTCCCCACCACTGATGTCTCTCCACCATTGACATCTCCCCACTACTGACTTAAATTTGGTGGGGGAATGTAGATAAATGTGTTGATTATTTGTGTAGGAGCTCATTCTTCGAGAAATCGTTGATCAAAATGTTTCATCATGTACCTTGTGATCCGACTTCTTCCTTTAGGGAAAAACAAAGATTAAAAAGACTAGAAAAGGAAAGACAAGATAGAGAAGATATGAAGATGGAGTTTCATAGACTACAATTTCAAATACCTGGAATTGAACTTGGAGCACCAAGATTGAAAACCCTCCACTGGGCTGGAAGTTATATCAAATTTTTGAAAGTACAAGTTGAAGCAAGAGATCTAAAATTGAAAACATTAGAAATGGAAAATCGAGAATTGAAGAAATTAATATCACACATATCTGGTAATACAACTGTTCAAGAAGGTGAAGAAGAAGGAAAAGAAATTTTAGGAATCTAAATTATCAGCACCCTTTTAGAGAATAGGGAATAGATCACTTTGTGGTAATGTAATGACATGCCGCTTAGTGATCTATTCCCAGTTCTCGCTTAATATCCGATGACCTTGACCTATATAAAAGTAGTGGGGGTAAAAGCATATAAGGAGATAGTTATGGATATAACTTTCAGTACGAGTCTAACACTATGGACAGCTTGTTAGTTTTATGTTTACAACAAATTATCAATAATGGGTTTCTTTACCGTTATATAATAACATCAAATAAATGTGAAATACCTCAACCAATTCGTGAAATGGTCATGAAATTTAAGAAGGACAATAGTGGATTTGGTATTTATCTTGCTTTTATTTTTGAAGATGGAACAAAAATGTGTCATGATTGTGGAAAAGCATCTGTTTTAGACTTTGAACAATTTGAAGATGATGGAGGTAAATTAGTTCACCTTGTAAAAGGCCAAGTGATGAAATTTGAAACAGTCAAGAAAAAATGTAACATTTGTGCACAAAATTTGTTTGAATTTATTAAGTATAGTGCATTAAAATCATAATACCCCTTCTACATATGAAGAAGGTGGGGAAAAAAGAGTGGGGATTATAAAGTGGTGGGAGAACTTGTGTAAATGTAGGTTGTTTGAAGAGACTTTTAATATTGTTGCAGCATTTGTTGAAACAACATGCAGTTCGAAGTTTGCCATTTTAAAATTAAATATGAAGATTGGAGCTCTGTTGCAGGATTTGTCAAGTCTAAAGAAGATAATCAAAAATTGCTAAATGTACATTGCTATATTCACAATAAAGAAAGTCATGACAAAATAATGGCATATTTAAACACACCTAACGTAACATCAGAAAGCTCTGCATTTATAAAATATTTAAAAGAAGAAGATTTGGATGTGACCCTAGAAGTTTGGTATCTAATTTAAATTATCGTGGTGGGGGAAATGTAGAAGTTATTGGTGGGGGAAATGAGATAAAACCGGCAAAATTGTAGAACAGAATTCACTCTATACAACGATGGAGCATCCTTCCACAACACCACCTGTATTGGCATCTGCGGATTGGCATGAAAATCATCAACCAAATACTTCAAGTTTAAATTATTATGAAAATGAGCAGCCTAGTACTTCAAATTGGTATGAAAATCAGTTGCCTAGTACTTCAAGTTCAATTTGGTATGAAAATCAGCAACCCGCCACTTCAAGTGTAAATTGCTATGAAAATCAACAAATTACTACATCAACACAAAATTTGTATGAAAATCAACAGCCAACAACATCAACTCATTTTTGTACATCAGTATTTAAAGTATCAAATCCCCATTTGGATTGTAATAAGTTAATATCAGCTCAATCAGGAAGAATCAGGAAAAACACATACATGAGAGAAAGGTGCAAGAAAGAAAGGATAGAATTTACAAAATTACAGTTAACAGTTCCCTCTATTAAAGTGGGATGTACTAGAATAAAAACTTTGGAAGCAACCAATGCATATTTGTTCGAATTGTTAGACAGAATTGAAAAGTTGGAGAAGAAGAATGAACATTGTAAAAAGTAAACACTCATTTCCCCCCAAAAAAAACAAAAAAATAATAAAATAGCAAAATGAAAAAAAGTAGATTTAGAATAGAGAGCGAAGAATAGATCACTTTGTGGTAATGGACTAACATGCCACTTAGTGCTCTATTCCTCGTTCTCACGTTATATTGGATGACCTTGACCTACATTAGTAGGGTGGGGGAAATTGAAAATGGTGGGGGAAAGTGTATAAAGGACGAGCCTACTATAGAGGAATCACTCTGAAAGCAAACTTGTCACAAGTATGGACTTGACCACAAGCAAAGAAGATAGAAAACAAAGATTTCGAGAAATGGCTAAAGTCAGAGAGTCAAGAATAAGGTTGAGATTTTACAAACTACAGAGATTGATTCCCGGTGTTAAGTTAGGAGAAATAAGATTAAGAACGGTAGACATGGCGGCTGATTACATCAGTTACTTACATTCGGAATTAATGGTAAAGGAAGCAAGAATAGAAGAGCTGGAGCACAAGATAAAACAACATATTGAAACATCGAACAGTCAACCTATAAATTTTGTAATAAAAGAAGATGTAAAAGACTTAAATTAAACAAAAAAATGAACTTGGACTTTGGTTATTGATTGGACACTTCTTAGAGAATGGGGAATAGATCACTTTGTAGTAATGAATCATCATGCTGCTTAGTGATCTATTCCCAGTTCTCGCTTAATCAAAAATGACCTTGACATACTTACCAAAATATCATATAAGCCGGATCAAAAACAGTTATTCCTCATTTACTGGAAATGGCTCCTGTGGACAACACCGATTATCCAAGGAAATCTCTGATTGAAATATTGTATAAAATTCAACTAGAGGATTTAAATATGGAAGAAGATGAAAATAACAGTGAAACATCAGAAGTAGAAACTATAAATGATATGGATGTGGATGTAACAACATCAGAAGAAGAAAATGCCAATGATGTGGAGAATGAAAATTTTGATATGGATGTAGTAATATCAGAGTCTTCGTCATCATTTGAATATGAAGAAATACATATTGAAACTCCAATTCATATAGAGAATACTAATGAAGAATCTGTTTGTAGAAGATTAAATTTTTTGTCCAAGACGTTTGTTTTATTCTGAAAGTGAAGAAGAAGAAGAAGATGAAATAGTAGTGGGGGAACTATTATAAAAGAAGAAAAGGGAGAGCTCATTTCATTTCTTAGCGAAATTTTGAAGAGTGAACACCACCAAACATGTATCATTGCGATAAATGTTTGGAATCATTTAACGATGATATTCTGTTAGAAATACATAAGGAACTAATTCACAACAACACAGAAGAACAAGAAGAACAAGAAGAACAAAATGAAATAACAGCAAGACCTACAACAACTTTACCAAATTTACAAGTATCAGCTTTATCCGGAAAGGTAGTAATGCATCATAAGATTTAAAATGAAGATTTAAACTTAGAAGAATTTATTAGAGAAGCAAAACCAATCATCAGTAGAACTTTAAAAAAAGAATTAAAAAGATTAAATTTTCTCAAATTTGGTTTACTACTAGAAGCTATGTTTATAAATGTACAAGAAGAATTATCACCAAGAGGATTTATAACTAAAAACCAAACTATCATAGGAAGTTCAGACATTGATTCAATAGTTGAAAAATGTATAGAAGAAATATTAACTAAAATTCAGGAACATGAAGGACGAGGATCAGGGTGGAGTCTTATAAGTATTGAAGGATTAAATATAAGAGTTCATAAACATGGATATGGACTAATGGGATCTAGTTATATTCGTTTGCCCAAAAGAATTAAGGATACAAGATCATGTGTTAATGTGAAAAATCAAGATAACGAATGTTTTAGATATGCAATGACATGTAAATTTGTACCAAATCATTGGAATGAACCAAACCAGCACTATGAAAATCAAAGATATAGATATAACTTTCAAGGAATTAGTTATCCTGTATCACTAAAAGATATATCAAAATTTGAGAAAAAAAATCCCGGCACATCTATTAATGTTTTTGGATTAGATAGTTCAAATAAAGTTTATCCTTTACGTATTGCTAAAGAAGAGCTAGCAGATCATACAGATTTACTACTACTAACGCAAGGAGATGTATCTCATTATGTGTATATAAAGAAATTTGACTCTCTTGTTAACAAACAACTTTCAAAAAATCGAAACAAAAAGGTGATTTGCAAGAGATGTTTTAATTTTCAACGAGAAGGAAGACAAGGAATAGAATGGTTACAAGAGCACAAAAGATTATGTAACAATAATTATGAAGCAAAAATTATTTTACCATCAGAAAGCAGAGCATTTGTTACATTTCAAAAGGTTCATCATCAATACCGTATCCCTATAGTTGTATATGCGGACTTTGAATCAACACTAATTCCTATAGAAGATGAAAATTGTGAAGCTAGAAAAAGTGTCAAATATCAAATACACAAACCAAATAGTTTTTGTTTAATGGTTAAATAAACATTATCAGAAGAACATTTAAACCAATATGGATTAACTTCAGAACCTCTAGTATATCGTGGTGAAAATGTGGAAACAATATTTCTTGACCATTTATATTTAATAGCTGAAAATGTACAAAGATTATATGCAAATATCGTGCCAATGAAACCAATGGAGGAAGAAGAAGAAATTCAACATGAAAATGCAACTCACTGTTTCTTATGTAAAAATGAATTTACCATTGACAATTATAAAGTTAAAGATCATGACCACCTTACAGGTTATTACAGGGGTGCTGCTTGTAATAAATGCAATTTGAGCTATCGTTTACCACTATTTATTCCTGTGGTTCTGCATAACCTCAGTGGGTATGATGCTCATTTTATAATACCTGAATTAGGAAGAGACAATGGTTCAATAGATGTGTTGGCTGAAACTTCAGAAAAATTTATAAGTTTCTCTAAAACAGTTGGAAATGTCAAATTAAGATTCTTAGACTCCTACCGATTTATGCCGTCAAGTTTGTCTAAACTTTCTGAAAATTTAAGGAAACAAGATTTTATTGAAACAAAGAAGATTGTTAGTAACGACAAACTGGATCTAGTACTTCGGAAAGGTGTTTTTCCATATGATTATATAGACAGTTTAGAAAAATTTAATGAAACATCACTTCCGCCAAAAGAAGAATTTAAAAGTAAACTATACAACATGGACATATCTCAAGAGGATTATGATCATGCATGTAAAGTATGGAATGAATTAGGATTTACAACATTGGGAGAATATTCAGATTTTTATGTTAAATTAGATGTAACTTTACTATGTGATATAAAGGAAGAATTTAGAAATACATGTTTTACAGCATATGGATTGGACCCTCTACATTCATATACTTCACCTGGACTAGCATGGCAAGCCATGTTGAAAGAAACAAATTGTAAATTACAACTTCTTACTGATATAGATATGGTTTTGATGTTAGAATCAGGAGTTCGAGGGGGATTAACACAAAGTGTAACCAGACATGTTAAGGCCAATAATAAGTATCTGCCCGATTATGATGCATCAAAACCAACAACATTCCTAGGTTATTTCGATGCAAATAACTTATACGGATGGGCAATGTCAAATCCCCTTCCATATGATAATTTTAAATGGATAGATCCAGAATCGATTGGAAACATTATGGATATACCAAAGCATGGTGAAACTGGTTACATTTTTGACGTCGATTTTGAATATCCTGAACATCTTCATGATCATCATTACGATTTACCATTTCTTCCAAAGACTGAAATTTCCCCTACTGGAAGATGGCCGAAATTATTAATGACCTTAAACAATAAGTCTAGGTATGTTGGACATTATTGGATGATACAACAGGCTTTAGACTTGGGATTAAAAATTACAAAAATTAATCGAATACTACAATTCTCTCAATCTTGTTGGTTGAAACCGTACATCGACAACAACACAAGAAGAAGAGCTGCTGCTACATCAAGTTTTCAAAAAGATTTCTTCAAACTGATGAACAATGCAATATTTGGCAAGACTTTAGAAAACAAAAGGAAACATAAGGATATCAAATTAGTAACTGATCCAGTAAAATTACAGAAATTAGTGCAACAACCAAACTTTGGTTCATCCTTAATTATAAATGAAAATCTTGTCGTCATTTCTATGAACAAAAAATCAGTTGTATTGGATCAGCGGATGGAACTTCGGCATACTGTCTAATTCTACATGATAAAATAGTTACTTACACACCTCTAACCGGAATAGTGAAGAATGTACTTTAAGAAGAATTAGTATAACTACTGCAAAATATTGAGGTTAGAATTATCTTCCTTTATTGTTAAGGTTAGAATTTTGTTTCTAAAAGACAAGTTGAAAATAAACAATTTTGTAATTGTATAAATTTCAAGGATTTTACAAAAAAATATAAAAGCAAGAAAATAATTAGTAGAAACTTCATTCTATCTTCAACCGTCGTATGGGAAACATCGTTCGCAAGATGAATTCTACTAACGGAGAAGAAAATACACCTCTAATGGATGAAAATAGTTCTGATATAGAAAAACAAGTTGAACAAGAAATGGATGAATTCCTCAAGTTTAACAAACATAAGAAGAGAGAAGAAGAAGGAGAAGCTGAAAAAGAAGTAAAAAATAAAAAAGGTTGAAGTTAACATTACAACAAATATTTTAACAGAAGTATTTCTTCAAATTTTCTACCCTATTTCTTCATGCATGACAAAAAGTATATCGGTTGGAATTGTAAAATCATTGGATTATTCACCAATTGTTATGTTAAATCAAGGAAGTAAAATGGTTATCTTTATTGAAACTTCTTGGGATTCTCTAATGAAACATTTACATCTTTTGGAATGTTATTTAACTATTAACACATTTGGAAAAAGAACAAGATTAAGTTTATTAGAATCAAATATTGAAGTTGATATAATCAAACATCGTGGAGGACAAGTTGTTCGCTTCAAAGATTTAACTAGACATGATGTAAAATTACATTTCACTAAAGAAGAATTTTACACTTTAAGTTGTACTACCGGTCCTGTCACTAGATACTTAAAACAACTAGTATTTTCAAGTACAATAATTAAAGATTATCTAATCGATACATTGGACAGACAACCATTTATTCCAATTTTATATGGTCCTGTAGATACTTCAATTTTTAATCGAATACCTCAAGAAGTAGATATGTGGAGACAATTAAACAACTATCACACCAATTTTAATATAAACGAAGAAGCACAAGAAATAAAAGAAGAACAATCGTGTTTGTAATAACAGTTAGTTGTTGATGAGACTTCATCATGAACAAACGGGTTTCGTTTTCTACTGCATCACAGTTAATGGAAGTTAAAAGAGGTATAATTGAATTTCAAGCTTTTCGAGGGAATGATGGAAATTTCATTATTAAAGAATTAGTAATTTTGGATATGAACACATCTGTAATTTATCATTACTTGTTCAAACCTCCATTTCCATTCAATAAACTAACAACTAAAGCGAAAGTTACAAACAAATGGTTAAACAAACATTTTCACAACTTAAAATGGGATGAAGGTTTTATTCATTATAACATGATGCCACATATTATGAATCATTATTGTAAAGAGTTTAAAACTATCTACACAAGAGGATTGGAAAAAGCAAATTGGATACAATCATTTACAAGCAATGAAGTGATAAATGCAATAATAGATAGAGATTTCCAATGCTACTTTAATGAACTTTGTATTTCATCAAAAAGTTTTAAACATCGAAGGTCACAGTGTGCTTTGAAGAATGCCTACCGCTTGAATAATTTCCTTCAACAAAGTGGTGGGGGTAGCGTCAGTGGTGGGGGTAGTGTCAGTGGTGGGGGTAGTCTCGATAATAAAAGTGAGAGCGCTACCATGACACAGCATGAGTATTACTCGAACCTCCGAAGAGACAACATCTCCAACGGATATTAGTAGTGTGAAATTGAGGATGCTGGCCCAGTTCAAGGTCACCTGAGGGATGACGTCATCGAGGTCAATGACCTCACCGATGACGTCATCGATGACGTCATCGATGACGCAATCGATGACGTCATCACTAATGACGTCATTTCGATGAAGTCACACCCATGACGTCACAGAAATGACGTGCTGATGACGTCATCACCCCTTACGTCATCAAAACGACGTCACCGACGCCACTAAGGTCAAGGTCACGCAGAAACTTAAAATTTTTTGGCACTTTTGCCGTTTCTCGCACTACGCTCCGAGTTTCAGTCAGAGTCCCCGTGACCTTGACCACTTGGAGCGAATTTTCGACGAGAAACGGCAAAAGTGCCAAGTTAAACTCGAGTTTCTGACATGACTCTGCCTAAATGGGCAATAGGTAATCCCTCAGGTGACCTTGAACTAGCACAACACCCCCAATTTCATATTACTGTGACCTTGAAAACTTAACAACGGAGCGCCGACACCGATGCGCACCCCACGACAGCCACCGAGTGACTGACTGTCAGGCTCTGTGTACTCTAGGTATATCGGCTTGAGAGACTAAGACTCTAAACTGTCAGGAATGGGAGTAACTAACTGAATTTTGCAAGGAAAAGTCATTTCATCCAATATTTTAAACAAATCCTCATCAGTAAAACTGACATTAGTCCGTTTTGTATAAAACTTAGGGTGTCCGCGCAACAGTTTGCGCCACTTAGCTAAAGTCGAAACCCTCTTAACTTTGAGTGGTGGACAGTGAGCAACTAATAAAGCCTTAACACGGCTAAGTTTCTTACCTAAAGTGTCCCGCGACATGGCGTCTCCTCACAAAAGTCCACACAATACTGAGAGACTGCTTGTAGCGCACGAGTCAAGGGAAAAGAGGTGGGGGAAACAGCAGGAGTGGGGGAAGGTCACAGTGGTGGGGGAAGGTGAGGCTTAACGCTGGAGTATCGCATCACTTCACCATGAGCTGTCCTACAGTCAACACACTGTTCTCTTGGCCCGAGTTGGCACTAGAAGAAACATTTCTGTACAGCTTAGGCTGTGAGAGCCGAGGAAGCAAAGTCAAAGTGGAAATCGCGTTAAACTCCAAGATGAAGAGTCTCCTAAATAAACTAATTGTATCTCTGCAATCCCCTATAACTCTGGAGAAATACCACTTTATAAAGCGACACCTTATTCTTTGGCAAAACGAATTGGAAATGGAAAAGATTACAGTAAAATTAATTTAACTTAAAATTTGGACAGGACACTCATGGCGATACCACGTGGCGTGCAAACGCCACCCTATACATTACAAGTTATGTTATTGAGCACCTCTGGTACGATAACCGACGTGCTAGAGTTAAAGTGTTGTGACCTTGAGTAAAAACACAAAAATATTCAACCCATGTTGGTCCAGAGGTAAAGTGTAGTGACCTTGAGCCAAAAACTTGTAAAATACTTACATCAATAGAGACGAAGAACAGCGAAGCGCACTGCACGCAAGTTGGAGACAGACTGACGGAGCGTCGTTGTGCAGCCTAGGGATTCAATTGTAGTGGGGGTATTGCCAACACTTAGAGTATAAGTGTAGTGGGTGACCTCCAGGGTGACCTTGAACCAGCTCGAGAAGTGACCCGTACTCTAGGTATATGGGAAGTGGTGGGGGAAATCTCAAGGTCATTCAAATGGAGTTTAAAAAAAGTCAAAGAGTAGAGAGACTACTCTACTCTTCAGAGTCCTCGTGACCTTGAGGATTTGGAGCCAATTTCTACGAGAAATAGCAAAAGTGCAGTAGCACCGTTTTGGTGCTACCTTAAATGTAAATGTTAATTAGTCCCTTAAATGTTAAAGTGTGGCGACCTTGAGTAAAACTCAGAAATATTTAGCCTATGTTGTTCCAAAGTTAAAGTGTGGTGACCTTGAGGAAAAAATTAGAAATATTTACCCCATGTTGGCCCAGAGTTAAAGTGTAATGACCTTGAGTCTGTCATGTGACACTGCTCGGTTGACCTTGAACTGGCCCGGCTGCCTTACTCTAACCATTACTGCAACCGCGATGTGCACCCTACGACAGACACCGAGCGACTGACTATTAGGCTCCGCGTAATCTAGGTATATGGGAAGTGGTAGGGGGAATTGCGATGACCTTGGGAAACTTGAAAATGTCACGCCAGGTAGCACCGTTTTGGTGCTACCTTAAATGTAGATGTTAAAGTGTAATGACCTTGAGTAAAAAAAAAACATAGAAATAATACAAGTCGATATTGTCCCAGAGTTAAAGTGTGGTGACCTTGAGTGAAAACATAGAAATATTACAAGTTGATGTCGTCCCAAAGGTAAAGTGTGGTGACCTTGAGCATAAGAACTAAAGTTTTCTTGGTATGACAAGTTTAAGTAGATTCAGAGTTAAAGTGTGGCGACCTTGAGTGAAAACATAACAACATTACAATTTGAAGTCGTCCCAGAGGTAAAGTATTATGACCTTGAGTGAAAACACAGAAAAACCACAAGTCGATGTCGTCCCAGAGTTAAAGTGTGGTGACCTTGAGGGAAAAGTTCTGAAATATTTTAGCCTATGTTGGTCCAGAGTTAAAGTGTAGTGACCTTGAGCATTTGTCTTGGTACGACAATTTGATGTTGCACCAGAGTTAAAGTGTTGGGACCTTGAGTGAAAACGTAGAAATATTACAAGTTGATGTCGTCCCAAAGGTAAAGTGTGGTGACCTTGAGCATAAGAACTAAAGTTTTCTTGGTATGACAAGTTTAAGTAGATTCAGAGTTAAAGTGTGGCGACCTTGAGTGAAAACATAACAACATTACAATTTGAAGTCGTCCCAGAGGTAAAGTATTATGACCTTGAGTGAAAACACAGAAAAACCACAAGTCGATGTCGTCCCAGAGTTAAAGTGTGGTGACCTTGAGGGAAAAGTTCTGAAATATTTTAGCCTATGTTGGTCCAGAGTTAAAGTGTAGTGACCTTGAGCATTTGTCTTGGTACGACAATTTGATGTTGCACCAGAGTTAAAGTGTTGGGACCTTGAGTGAAAACGTAGAAATATTACAAGTTGATGTCGTCCCAAAGGTAAAGTGTGGTGACCTTGAGCATAAGAACTAAAGTTTTCTTGGTATGACAAGTTTAAGTAGATTCAGAGTTAAAGTGTGGCGACCTTGAGTGAAAACATAACAACATTACAATTTGAAGTCGTCCCAGAGGTAAAGTATTATGACCTTGAGTGAAAACACAGAAAAACCACAAGTCGATGTCGTCCCAGAGTTAAAGTGTGGTGACCTTGAGGGAAAAGTTCTGAAATATTTTAGCCTATTTTGGTCCAGAGTTAAAGTGTAGTGACCTTGAGCATTTGTCTTGGTACGACAATTTGATGTTGCACCAGAGTTAAAGTGTTGGGACCTTGAGTGAAAACGTAGAAATATTACAAGTTGATGTCGTCCCAAAGGTAAAGTGTGGTGACCTTGAGCATAAGAACTAAAGTTTTCTTGGTATGACAAGTTTAAGTAGATTCAGAGTTAAAGTGTGGCGACCTTGAGTGAAAACATAACAACATTACAATTTGAAGTCGTCCCAGAGGTAAAGTATTATGACCTTGAGTGAAAACACAGAAAAACCACAAGTCGATGTCGTCCCAGAGTTAAAGTGTGGTGACCTTGAGGGAAAAGTTCTGAAATATTTTAGCCTATGTTGGTCCAGAGTTAAAGTGTAGTGACCTTGAACATTTGTCTTGGTACGACAATTTGATGTTGCACCAGAGTTAAAGTGTTGGGACCTTGAGTGAAAACGTAGAAATATTACAAGTTGATGTCGTCCTAGAGGTAAAGTGTGATGACCTTGAGTCAAAACACAGAGAAACCACAAGTCGATGTCGTCCCAGAGTTAAAGTGTGGTGACCTTGAGGGAAAAATTCTGAAATATTTAGCCTATGTTGGTCCAGAGTTAAAGTGTAGTGACCTTGAGCCGAAAACTTGTAAAATACTTACATCAATAGAGACGGTAATCCCCGCTCTCACCCCTGCGCCCCCAGTGGCGCCCCCAACCCTGCACCCCTGGTAGCACCCCCACCCCTGCGCAACCGATGGCGCCCCTGGGTGTGGTTGCCCGGTGGAGATATAAGGCGGCCCCGCTCATAGCCGGCTCACAGCCCGTCCCCGTGCGTTGAGCTACCTAAAGGTTTGAGCAAACACTTAGAAATATTTACTCTTCGTACGATCAGAGTTAAAGTTTTCATCTCAACAGACGTACCCCCAGGTTTGAACAAACACTTAGAAAAATTTACTCATGGTACAACAGTTTTATGTTTTCGCCAAATAAGTGTAAGTGTGGTAAATTGAACTGGCTAAAATGTTATAATTTGCTAAGTTTGTATTGTTGTACATGATAAATCCTAAACTTTAACTTAAAACCGTACAGCAGAGTGCCGACACCAGTGTGCACCCCACGACAGTCGCAAAGCGACTGACCGTACGGCTCCAGGTGCCCTATGTATAAGGAAAGTGGTGGGGGGAATTTCGATGACCTTGGGGACTTTAACAATTGTGACTATACGTAAAATTTCGTCTTTCATTATATCAACCTAAGGTCTTGGTTTTTCGCGTTTCAGAGTGTATTAAAGCGATCTAGCTATTAATTGTAAAATTGATTTCTTAAAAGATAGTCATTTTTACTCTGGGTGTTGGTAAATTTGTTAGAGTCCTGATTGCCCATACAAAACCAAACTTTTTTATTATTCAATATTTCAGTCTGGGATTTCGGATTTACATGTTTCAGCGTATTTTAGAGTGTTTAAGCTTATCTTAAAAATTTGAAAAACTTTAACATTTTTTACTAAAATTTGCGAATTGACTGATAGAATATTTCACTAAGTCACGAGTTTTTATTGTTGTACATGATAAATCCTAAACTTTAACTTAAAACCGTACAACAGAGTGCCGACACCAGTGTGCACCCCACGACAGTCGCAAAGCGACTGACCGTACGGCTCCAGGTGCCCTATGTATAAAGAAAGTGGTGGGGGGAATTGCGATGACCTTGGGGACTTTAACAATTGTGACTATACGTAAAATTTCGTCTTTCATTATATCAACCTAAGGTCTTGGCTTTTCGCGTTTCAGAGTGTATTAAAGCGATCTAGCTATTAATTGAAAAATTGATTTCTTAAAAGATAGTCATTTTTACGCTGGGTGTTGGTAAATTTGTTAGAGTCCAGATTGCACATACAAAACCAAACTTTTTTATTATTCAATATTTCAGTCTGGGATTTCGGATTTACATGTTTCAGCGTATTTTAGAGTGTTTAAGCTTATCTTAAAAATTTGAAAAACTTTAACATTTAATACTAAAATTTGCGATTTGACTGATAGAATATTTCTATGTCAGGAGTGACTATAGGTAAAATTTAAGTTTTCGTTATTTCAACCTAAGGTCTTGGTTTTTCGCGTTTCAGAGTGTATTAAAGCGATCTAGCTATTAATTGTAAAATTGATTTCTTAAAAGATAGTCATTTTTACGCTGGGTGTTGGTAAATTTGTTAGAGTCCTAATTGCCCATACAAAACCAAACTTTTTTATTATTCAATATTTCAGTCTGGAATTTCGGATTTACATGTTTCAGCGTATTTTAGAGTGTTTAAGCTTATCTTAAAAATTTGAAAAACTTTAACATTTTTTACTAAAATTTGCGAGTTGACTGATAGAATATTTCTGTCAGGAGTGACTATAGGTAAAATTTAAGTTTTCGTCATTTCAACCTAAGGTCTTGGCTTTTCGCGTTTAAGAGTGTATTAAAGCGATCTAGCTATTAATTAATTGTAAAATTGATTTCTTAAAAGTTAGTCATTTTTACGCTGGGTGTTGGTAAATTTGTTAGAGTCCAGATTGCCCATACAAAACCAAACTTTTTTATTATTCAATATTTCAGTCTGGGATTTCGGATTTACATGTTTCAGCGTATTTTAGAGTGTTTAAGCTTATCTTAAAAATTTGAAAAACTTTAACATTTTTATACTAAAATTTGCGAATTGACTGATAGAATATTTCTATGTCAGGAGTGACCATAGGTAAAATTTAAGTTTTCGTTATTTCAACCTAAGGTCTTGGTTTTTCGCGTTTCAGAGTGTATTAAAGCGATCTAGCTATTAATTTTAAAATTGATTTCTTAAAAGATAGTCATTTTTACGCTGGGTGTTGGTAAATTTGTTAGAGTCCTGATTGCCCATACAAAACCAAACTTTTTTATTATTCAATATTTCAGTCTGGAATTTCGGATTTACATGTTTCAGCGTATTTTAGAGTGTTTAAGCTTATCTTAAAAATTTGAAAAACTTTAACATTTTTTACTAAAATTTGCGAGTTGACTGATAGAATATTTCTGTCAGGAGTGACTATAGGTAAAATTTAAGTTTTCGTCATTTCAACCTAAGGTCTTGGCTTTTCGCGTTTAAGAGTGTATTAAAGCGATCTAGCTATTAATTAATTGTAAAATTGATTTCTTAAAAGATAGTCATTTTTACGCTGGGTGTTGGTAAATTTGTTAGAGTCCTGATTGCCCATACAAAACCAAACTTTTTTATTATTCAATATTTCAGTCTGGAATTTCGGATTTACATGTTTCAGCGTATTTTAGAGTGTTTAAGCTTATCTTAAAAATTTGAAAAACTTTAACATTTTTTACTAAAATTTGCGAGTTGACTGATAGAATATTTCTGTCAGGAGTGACTATAGGTAAAATTTAAGTTTTCGTCATTTCAACCTAAGGTCTTGGCTTTTCGCGTTTAAGAGTGTATTAAAGCGATCTAGCTATTAATTAATTGTAAAATTGATTTCTAAAAAAAAGATAGTCATTTTTACGCTGGGTGTTGGTAAATTTGTTAGAGTCCAGATTGCCCATACAAAACCAAACTTTTTTATTATTCAATATTTCAGTCTGGGATTTCGGATTTACATGTTTCAGCGTATTTTAGAGTGTTTAAGCTTATCTTAAAAATTTGAAAAACTTTAACATTTTTTACTAAAATTTGCGAATTGACTGATAGAATATTTCTGTCAGGAGTGACTATAGGTAAAATTTAAGTTTTCGTTATTTCAACCTAAGGTCTTGGCTTTTCGCGTTTCAGAGTGTATTAAAGCGATCTAGCTATTAATTGTAAAATTGATTTCTTAAATAATAGTCATTTTTACGCTGGGTGTTGGTAAATTTGTTAGAGTCCAGATTGCCCATACAAAACCAAACTTTTTTATTATTCAATATTTCAGTCTGGGATTTCGGATTTACATGTTTCAGCGTATTTTAGAGTGTTTAAGCTTATCTTAAAAATTTGAAAAACTTTAACATTTTTATACTAAAATTTGCGAATTGACTGATAGAATATTTCTATGTCAGGAGTGACCATAGGTAAAATTTAAGTTTTCGTTATTTCAACCTAAGGTCTTGGTTTTTTGCGTTTCAGAGTGTATTAAAGCGATCTAGCTATTAATTTTAAAATTGATTTCTTAAAAGATAGTCATTTTTACGCTGGGTGTTAGTAAATTTGTTAGAGTCCTGATTGGCCATACAAAACCAAACTTTTTTATTATTCAATATTTCAGTCTGGGATTTCGGATTTACATGTTTCAGCGTATTTTAGAGTGTTTAAGCTTATCTTAAAAATTTGAAAAACTTTAACATTTAATACTAAAATTTGCGATTTGACTGATAGAATATTTCTATGTCAGGAGTGACTATAGGTAAAATTTAAGTTTTCGTTATTTCAACATAAGGTCTTGGTTTTTCGCGTTTCAGAGTGTATTAAAGCGATCTAGCTATTAATTGTAAAATTGATTTCTTAAAAGATAGTCATTTTTACGCTGGGTGTTGGTAAATTTGTTAGAGTCCTGATTGCCCATACAAAACCAAACTTTTTTATTATTCAATATTTCAGTCTGGGATTTCGGATTTACATGTTTCAGCGTATTTTAGAGTGTTTAAGCTTATCTTAAAAATTTGAAAAACTAACATTTAATACTAAAATTTGCGAATTGACTGATAGAATATTTCTATGTCAGGAGTGACTATAGGTAAAATTTAAGTTTTCGTTATTTCAACCTAAGGTCTTGGTTTTTCGCGTTTCAGAGTGTATTAAAGCGATCTAGCTATTAATTGTAAAATTGATTTCTTAAAAGATAGTCATTTTTACGCTGGGTGTTGGTAAATTTGTTAGAGTCCTGATTGCCCATACAAAACCAAACTTTTTTATTATTCAATATTTCAGTCTGGGATTTCGGATTTACATGTTTCAGCGTATTTTAGAGTGTTTAAGCTTATCTTAAAAATTTGAAAAACTTTAACATTTAATACTAAAATTTGCGATTTGACTGATAGAATATTTCTGTCAGGAGTGACTATAGGTAAAATTTAAGTTTTCGTTATTTCAACCTAAGGTCTTGGTTTTTCGCGTTTCAGAGTGTATTAAAGCGATCTAGCTATTAATTGTAAAATTGATTTCTTAAAAGATAGTCATTTTTACGCTGGGTGTTGGTAAATTTGTTAGAGTCCTGATTGCACATACAAAACCAAACTTTTTTATTATTCAATATTTCAGTCTGGGATTTCGGATTTACATGTTTCAGCGTATTTTAGAGTGTTTAAGCTTATCTTAAAAATTTGAAAAACTTTAACATTTTTTACTAAAATTTGCGATTTGACTGATAGAATATTTCTATGTCAGGAGTGACTATAGGTAAAATTTAAGTTTTCGTTATTTCAACCTAAGGTCTTGGCTTTTCGTGTTTCAGAGTGTATTAAAGCTATCTAGCTATTAATTGTAAAATTGATTTCTTAAAAGATAGTCATTTTTACGCTGGGTGTTGGTAAATTTGTTAGAGTCCAGATTGCACATACAAAACCAAACTTTTTTATTATTCAATATTTCAGTCTGGGATTTCGGATTTACATGTTTCAGCGTATTTTAGAGTGTTTAAGCTTATCTTAAAAATTTGAAAAACTTTAACATTTAATACTAAAATTTGCGATTTGACTGATAGAATATTTCTATGTCAGGAGTGACTATAGGTAAAATTTAAGTTTTCGTTATTTCAACCTAAGGTCTTGGTTTTTCGCGTTTCAGAGTGTATTAAAGCGATCTAGCTATTAATTGTAAAATTGATTTCTTAAAAGATAGTCATTTTTACGCTGGGTGTTGGTAAATTTGTTAGAGTCCTGATTGCCCATACAAAACCAAACTTTTTTATTATTCAATATTTCAGTCTGGAATTTCGGATTTACATGTTTCAGCGTATTTTAGAGTGTTTAAGCTTATCTTAAAAATTTGAAAAACTTTAACATTTAATACTAAAATTTGCGAATTGACTGATAGAATATTTCTATGTCAGGAGTGACCATAGGTAAAATTTAAGTTTTCGTTATTTCAACCTAAGGTCTTGGTTTTTCGCGTTTCAGAGTGTATTAAAGCGATCTAGCTATTAATTTTAAAATTGATTTCTTAAAAGATAGTCATTTTTACGCTGGGTGTTAGTAAATTTGTTAGAGTCCTGATTGGCCATACAAAACCAAACTTTTTTATTATTCAATATTTCAGTCTGGGATTTCGGATTTACATGTTTCAGCGTATTTTAGAGTGTTTAAGCTTATCTTAAAAATTTGAAAAACTTTAACATTTAATACTAAAATTTGCGATTTGACTGATAGAATATTTCTATGTCAGGAGTGACCATAGGTAAAATTTAAGTTTTCGTTATTTCAACCTAAGGTCTTGGTTTTTCGCGTTTCAGAGTGTATTAAAGCGATCTAGCTATTAATTGTAAATTGATTTCTTAAAAGATAGTCATTTTTACGCTGGGTGTTGGTAAATTTGTTAGAGTCCTGATTGCACATACAAAACCAAACTTTTTTATTATTCAATATTTCAGTCTGGGATTTCAGATTTACATGTTTCAGCGTATTTTAGAGTGTTTAAGCTTATCTTAAAAATTTGAAAAACTTTAACATTTTTTACTAAAATTTTCGATTTGACTGATAGAATATTTCTATGTCAGGAGTGACTATAGGTAAAATTTAAGTTTTCGTTATTTCAACCTAAGGTCTTGGCTTTTCGTGTTTCAGAGTGTATTAAAGCGATCCAGCTATTAATTGTAAAATTGATTTCTTAAATGATAGTCCTTTTTACGCTGGGTGTTGGTAAATTTGTTAGAGTCCAGATTGCACATACAAAACCAAACTTTTTTATTATTCAATATTTCAGTCTGGGATTTCGGATTTACATGTTTCAGCGTATTTTAGAGCGTTTAAGCTTATCTTAAAAATTTGAAAAACTTTAACATTTAATACTAAAATTTGCGATTTGACTGATAGAATATTTCTATGTCAGGAGTGACTATAGGTAAAATTTAAGTTTTCGTTATTTCAACCTAAGGTCTTGGTTTTTCGCGTTTCAGAGTGTATTAAAGCGATCTAGCTATTAATTGTAAAATTGATTTCTTAAAAGATAGTCATTTTTACGCTGGGTGTTGGTAAATTTGTTAGAGTCCTGATTACCCATACAAAACCAAACTTTTTTATTACTCAATATTTCAGTCTGGGATTTCGGATTTACATGTTTCAGCGTATTTTAGAGTGTTTAAGCTTATCTTAAAAATTTGAAAAACTTTAACATTTAATACTAAAATTTGCGATTTGACTGATAGAATATTTCTGTCAGGAGTGACTATAGGTAAAATTTAAGTTTTCGTTATTTCAACCTAAGGTCTTGGTTTTTCGCGTTTCAGAGTGTATTAAAGCGATCTAGCTATTAATTGTAAAATTGATTTCTTAAAAGATAGTCATTTTTACGCTGGGTGTTGGTAAATTTGTTAGAGTCCTGATTGCCCATACAAAACCAAACTTTTTTATTATTCAATATTTCAGTCTGGAATTTCGGATTTACATGTTTCAGCGTATTTTAGAGTGTTTAAGCTTATCTTAAAAATTTGAAAAACTTTAACATTTTTTACTAAAATTTGCGAGTTGACTGATAGAATATTTCTGTCAGGAGTGACTATAGGTAAAATTTAAGTTTTCGTCATTTCAACCTAAGGTCTTGGCTTTTCGCGTTTCAGAGTGTATTAAAGCGATCTAGCTATTAATTGTAAAATTGATTTCTTAAAAGATAGTCATTTTTACGCTGGGTGTTGGTAAATTTGTTAGTCCAGATTGCCCATACAAAACCAAACTTTTTTATTATTCAATATTTCAGTCTGGGATTTCGGATTTACATGTTTCAGCGTATTTTAGAGTGTTTAAGCTTATCTTAAAAATTTGAAAAACTTTAACATTTAATACTAAAATTTGCGATTTGACTGATAGAATATTTCTGTCAGGAGTGACTATAGGTAAAATTTAAGTTTTCGTTATTTCAACCTAAGGTCTTGGTTTTTCGCGTTTCAGAGTGTATTAAAGCGATCTAGCTATTAATTGTAAAATTGATTTCTTAAAAGATAGTCATTTTTACGCTGGGTGTTGGTAAATTTGTTAGAGTCCTGATTGCCCATACAAAACCAAACTTTTTTATTATTCAATATTTCAGTCTGGGATTTCGGATTTACATGTTTCAGCGTATTTTAGAGTGTTTAAGCTTATCTTAAAAATTTGAAAAACTTTAACATTTAATACTAAAATTTGCGATTTGACTGATAGAATATTTCTGTCAGGAGTGACTATAGGTAAAATTTAAGTTTTCGTTATTTCAACCTAAGGTCTTGGTTTTTCGCGTTTCAGAGTGTATTAAAGCGATCTAGCTATTAATTGTAAAATTGATTTCTTAAAAGATAGTCATTTTTACGCTGGGTGTTGGTAAATTTGTTAGAGTCCTGATTGCACATACAAAACCAAACTTTTTTATTATTCAATATTTCAGTCTGGGATTTCGGATTTACATGTTTCAGCGTATTTTAGAGTGTTTAAGCTTATCTTAAAAATTTGAAAAACTTTAACATTTTTTACTAAAATTTGCGATTTGACTGATAGAATATTTCTATGTCAGGAGTGACTATAGGTAAAATTTAAGTTTTCGTTATTTCAACCTAAGGTCTTGGCTTTTCGTGTTTCAGAGTGTATTAAAGCTATCTAGCTATTAATTGTAAAATTGATTTCTTAAAAGATAGTCATTTTTACGCTGGGTGTTGGTAAATTTGTTAGAGTCCAGATTGCACATACAAAACCAAACTTTTTTATTATTCAATATTTCAGTCTGGGATTTCGGATTTACATGTTTCAGCGTATTTTAGAGTGTTTAAGCTTATCTTAAAAATTTGAAAAACTTTAACATTTAATACTAAAATTTGCGATTTGACTGATAGAATATTTCTATGTCAGGAGTGACTATAGGTAAAATTTAAGTTTTCGTTATTTCAACCTAAGGTCTTGGTTTTTCGCGTTTCAGAGTGTATTAAAGCGATCTAGCTATTAATTGTAAAATTGATTTCTTAAAAGATAGTCATTTTTACGCTGGGTGTTGGTAAATTTGTTAGAGTCCTGATTACCCATACAAAACCAAACTTTTTTATTACTCAATATTTCAGTCTGGGATTTCGGATTTACATGTTTCAGCGTATTTTAGAGTGTTTAAGCTTATCTTAAAAATTTGAAAAACTTTAACATTTAATACTAAAATTTGCGATTTGACTGATAGAATATTTCTGTCAGGAGTGACTATAGGTAAAATTTAAGTTTTCGTTATTTCAACCTAAGGTCTTGGTTTTTCGCGTTTCAGAGTGTATTAAAGCGATCTAGCTATTAATTGTAAAATTGATTTCTTAAAAGATAGTCATTTTTACGCTGGGTGTTAGTAAATTTGTTAGAGTCCTGATTGCCCATACAAAACCAAACTTTTTTATTATTCAATATTTCAGTCTGGAATTTCGGATTTACATGTTTCAGCGTATTTTAGAGTGTTTAAGCTTATCTTAAAAATTTGAAAAACTTTAACATTTTTTACTAAAATTTGCGAGTTGACTGATAGAATATTTCTGTCAGGAGTGACTATAGGTAAAATTTAAGTTTTCGTCATTTCAACCTAAGGTCTTGGCTTTTCGCGTTTCAGAGTGTATTAAAGCGATCTAGCTATTAATTGTAAAATTGATTTCTTAAAAGATAGTCATTTTTACGCTGGGTGTTGGTAAATTTGTTAGAGTCCTGATTGCCCATACAAAACCAAACTTTTTTATTATTCAATATTTCAGTCTGGGATTTCGGATTTACATGTTTCAGCGTATTTTAGAGTGTTTAAGCTTATCTTAAAAATTTGAAAAACTTTAACATTTAATACTAAAATTTGCGATTTGACTGATAGAATATTTCTATGTCAGGAGTGACTATAGGTAAAATTTAAGTTTTCGTTATTTCAACCTAAGGTCTTGGTTTTTCGCGTTTCAGAGTGTATTAAAGCGATCTAGCTATTAATTGTAAAATTGATTTCTTAAAAGATAGTCATTTTTACGCTGGGTGTTGGTAAATTTGTTAGAGTCCTGATTGCCCATACAAAACCAAACTTTTTTATTATTCAATATTTCAGTCTGGGATTTCGGATTTACATGTTTCAGCGTATTTTAGAGTGTTTAAGCTTATCTTAAAAATTTGAAAAACTTTAACATTTAATACTAAAATTTGCGATTTGACTGATAGAATATTTCTGTCAGGAGTGACTATAGGTAAAATTTAAGTTTTCGTTATTTCAACCTAAGGTCTTGGTTTTTCGCGTTTCAGAGTGTATTAAAGCGATCTAGCTATTAATTGTAAAATTGATTTCTTAAAAGATAGTCATTTTTACGCTGGGTGTTGGTAAATTTGTTAGAGTCCAGATTGCCCATACAAAACCAAACTTTTTTATTATTCAATATTTCAGTCTGGGATTTCGGATTTACATGTTTCAGCGTATTTTAAAGTGTTTAAGCTTATCTTAAAAATTTGAAAAACTTTAACATTTTATACTAAAATTTGCGAGTTGACTGATAGAATATTTCTATGTCAGGAGTGGATATAGGTAAAATTTAAGTTTTCGTTTTTTCAACCTAAGGTCTTGGCTTTTTGCATTTCAGAGTGTATTAAAGCGATCTAGCTATTAATTGTAAAATTGATTTCTTAAAAGACAGTCATTTTTACGCTGGGTGTTGGTAAATTTGTTAGAGTCCAGATTGCCCATACAAAACCAAACTTTTTTATTATTCAATATTTCAGTCTGGGATTTCGGATTTACATGTTTCAGCGTATTTTAAAGTGTTTAAGCTTATCTTAAAAATTTGAAAAACTTTAACATTTTATACTAAAATTTGCGAGTTGACTGACAGATTATTTCTAAGTCAGGAGTGACTATAGCTAAAATTTAAGTTTTCGTTATTTCAACCTAAGGTCTTGGCTTTTTGCCTTTTAGAGTGTATTAAAGCGATTTAACTATTAATTGAAAAATTGATTTTTTAAAAGATAGTCGATCATTGCGGGGTGTTGTAAAATTCGACAGTCTCGAGTGCCCATACAATACCAATTTTCTTATTATTCAATATTTCAGTCTGGGGTTTCGGATTTACATGTTTCAGCGTGTCTTAGAGTGTTTAAGACGATTTTAAAAATTTGTAAAACTTTTAACAATTTTCACTAAATTTTGCGAGTTTACTGATAGAATACTTCTCTAAGTCCCGAGTGACTATAGGTATAATTTAATTTTTTGTTATTTCAACCTAAGGTCTTGGATTTTTACGTTTCAGAGTGTTTTAAAGCGATTTAACTATTATTTGTATAATTGATTTCTTGAAAGATAACCACTTTTATGCTAAGTTTCTTTTATAATAGTTCATATAGGTCTTAAGATTAGTGTTTAGTGTATTTTTAGCTTCAAACCTTCTTTTATTACATTAACTGGTCCACGTGGGTTATAAAAATATTAGATGTACACCTCTTAGCGTTACCCAGAAAATACCACGGGGAGGTGGATGTACGTCATTTTCCACACATTCACACACACACACACACACACACACACACACACACACACACACACACATGGTTTACGGGTCTTTTAGTCAACCACGCCAGTGACCTTCACTCACCCCAGACTTTTCAAAGGAGTAGCTAAAGTAATAGCTTTAACTTCTCAATCTAATAAGTTCCACATTCACACATACACTCATACAGTTTATTCATTAAGAACAATTTTTACAATATTTACAAAATTATGAGAGGTCAATATGTTATTTAATGAAGATTCATAATGCATGCCATAACTATGCATAACCTCTTTAGCTTTATTTAAGATATTTATACTGTTTGGCACAGGATATCTTGAAAAACTTGGTACAAAACCATCTTTCTTAGCTCTCTTTAGCGCTCTTTTATATCGTCTTCTTTCTGTACGAATGCACTTATACTCCATTACTCCATACTTTTCATAGTATGTGTCTTTTTCCAATACACAAAAGATATGTTTTAAATCCATATTATCAGGTATAACAGCAACTTTAGGTATTTGATTAATTAACGTTTCAATTAGTTTTTGATTATTTGCCAACACTTTATGTAAAGAGTGAGTCAACTCAAGGTTTTCTTTTTTAATTCTATATTCTCCATACTTGCGAATAGATGGGAGGATTTCTTCGAACACCCAATCTTGAAAGCGTTTAGCTAATCTCATCTTAGACGATAAAATTAAGGAATATAAACCTGGTTCATTGATGAATGTGGTACTTTTTTGAAAGTTAGAGGGTAGCACTGAACTAGTTCCATCTATATCCTTAAATAACTTTTTATATTTTTCTTTAACTAGATCATTTATTGCTTTCCGTGGTCTTTTGTATTCTAGAATCTCTGATATATCATTAGCCTTAAACCATGGATTGTTTTCACGATCAAATAAGACAGCTACAGGTTTATTGTCAAACATGTAACACTGCAGTGCAGACATGCTAAAGTGCTAAAGTAATTTGTTATCTATTTAATTTAAATATTAATTGAATATTAAAATTATCATACACCTTTTAAATATCCGAAAAACCGGAGTTGTGAAAAAGATGTTCACTCGGCAAAAGTTCGCCAAATAATGAAAGACATGGTTAAACGAGCTGCTTTTATACCCAACGGAGAATAGAGAAAAACCTTCTGCGCATGCGCAGTAGAGGAATACTAAAGGACATACACAATTGTACATTACATTTAAAACTTTTCTTGTAAAAAAAAAAAAAAAAAAAAAAAAATATATATCAGAATTATATACCAACACAATATGCTTTATGTTTTACTAACATATTTTAAAAACATATTATATATTAAAAAAAAAACTATTAAATAGGACCTTAAAGGTAGCATCAAAACGATGCTACCCTTTCTGCCAAAAGAGGGTTACTTTATCACTTTTAAGGTTAAAACTAATGTTTGGTTAAGAATTTACACACGCACACACGCATATATATAGTTTGGTTTTGTATGGGCAATCTGGACTCTAACAAATTTACCAACACCCAGCGTAAAAATGACTATCTTTTAAGAAATCAATTTTACAATTAATAGCTAGATCGCTTTAATACACTCTGAAACGCGAAAAGCCAAGACCTTAGGTTGAAATAACGAAAACTTAAATTTTACCTATAGTCACTCCTGACATAGAAATATTCTATCAGTCAAATCGCAAATTTTAGTATTAAATGTTAAAGTTTTTCAAATTTTTAAGATAAGCTTAAACACTCTAAAATACGCTGAAACATGTAAATCCGAAATTCCAGACTGAAATATTGAATAATAAAAAAGTTTGGTTTTGTATGGGCAATCAGGACTCTAACAAATTTACCAAACACCCAGCGTAAAAATGGACTATCTTTTAAGAAATCAATTTTACAATTAATTAATTAGCTAGATCGCTTTAATACACTCTTAAACGCGAAAAGCCAAGACCTTAGGTTGAAATGACGAAAACTTAAATTTTACCTATAGTCACTCCTGACAGAAATATTCTATCAGTCAACTCGCAAATTTTAGTAAAAAATGTTAAAGTTTTTCAAATTTTTAAGATAAGCTTAAACACTCTAAAATACGCTGAAACATGTAAATCCGAAATTCCAGACTGAAATATTGAATAATAAAAAAGTTTGGTTTTGTAATGGGCAATCAGGACTCTAACAAATTTACCAACACCCAGCGTAAAAATGACTATCTTTTAAGAAATCAATTTTAAAATTAATAGCTAGATCGCTTTAATACACTCTGAAACGCGAAAAACCAAGACCTTAGGTTGAAATAACGAAAACTTAAATTTTACCTATGGTCACTCCTGACATAGAAATATTCTATCAGTCAATTCGCAAATTTTAGTATAAAAATGTTAAAGTTTTTCAAATTTTTAAGATAAGCTTTAAACACTCTAAAATACGCTGAAACATGTAAATCCGAAATCCCAGACTGAAATATTGAATAATAAAAAAGTTTGGTTTTGTATGGGCAATCTGGACTCTAACAAATTTACCAACACCCAGCGTAAAAATGACTATCTTTTAAGAAATCAATTTTACAATTAATAGCTAGATCGCTTTAATACACTCTGAAACGCGAAAAGCCAAGACCTTAGGTTGAAATAACGAAAACTTAAATTTTACCTATAGTCACTCCTGACAGAAATATTCTATCAGTCAATTCGCAAATTTTAGTAAAAAATGTTAGTTTTTCAAATTTTTAAGATAAGCTTAAACACTCTAAAATACGCTGAAACATGTAAATCCGAAATCCCAGACTGAAATATTGAATAATAAAAAAGTTTGGTTTTGTATGGGCAATCTGGACTCTAACAAATTTACCAACACCCAGCGTAAAAATGACTATCTTTTAAGAAATCAATTTTACAATTAATTAATAGCTAGATCGCTTTAATACACTCTTAAACGCGAAAAGCCAAGACCTTAGGTTGAAATGACGAAAACTTAAATTTTACCTATAGTCACTCCTGACAGAAATATTCTATCAGTCAACTCGCAAATTTTAGTAAAAAATGTTAAAGTTTTTCAAATTTTTAAGATAAGCTTAAACACTCTAAAATACGCTGAAACATGTAAATCCGAAATCCCAGACTGAAATATTGAATAATAAAAAAGTTTGGTTTTGTATGTGCAATCTGGACTCTAACAAATTTACCAACACCCAGCGTAAAAATGACTATCTTTTAAGAAATCAATTTTACAATTAATAGCTAGATCGCTTTAATACACTCTGAAACGCGAAAAACCAAGACCTTAGGTTGAAATAACGAAAACTTAAATTTTACCTATAGTCACTCCTGACATAGAAATATTCTATCAGTCAAATCGCAAATTTTAGTATTAAATGTTAAAGTTTTTCAAATTTTTAAGATAAGCTTAAACACTCTAAAATACGCTGAAACATGTAAATCCGAAATCCCAGACTGAAATATTGAATAATAAAAAAGTTTGGTTTTGTATGTGCAATCTGGACTCTAACAAATTTACCAACACCCAGCGTAAAAATGACTATCTTTTAAGAAATCAATTTTTCAATTAATAGCTAGATCGCTTTAATACACTCTGAAACGCGAAAAGCCAAGACCTTAGGTTGATATAATGAAAGACGAAATTTTACGTATAGTCACAATTGTTAAAGTCCCCAAGGTCATCGCAATTCCCCCCACCACTTTCTTTATACATAGGGCACCTGGAGCCGTACGGTCAGTCGCTTTGCGACTGTCGTGGGGTGCACACTGGTGTCGGCACTCTGTTGTACGGTTTTAAGTTAAAGTTTAGGATTTATCATGTACAACAATAAAAACTCGTGACTTAGTGAAATATTCTATCAGTCAATTCGCAAATTTTAGTAAAAAATGTTAAAGTTTTTCAAATTTTTAAGATAAGCTTAAACACTCTAAAATACGCTGAAACATGTAAATCCGAAATCCCAGACTGAAATATTGAATAATAAAAAAGTTTGGTTTTGTATGGGCAATCTGGACTCTAACAAATTTACCAACACCCAGCGTAAAAATGACTATCTTTTAAGAAATCAATTTTACAATTAATTAATAGCTAGATCGCTTTAATACACTCTTAAACGCGAAAAGCCAAGACCTTAGGTTGAAATGACGAAAACTTAAATTTTACCTATAGTCACTCCTGACAGAAATATTCTATCAGTCAACTCGCAAATTTTAGTAAAAAATGTTAAAGTTTTTCAAATTTTTAAGATAAGCTTAAACACTCTAAAATACGCTGAAACATGTAAATCCGAAATTCCAGACTGAAATATTGAATAATAAAAAAGTTTGGTTTTGTATGGGCAATCAGGACTCTAACAAATTTACCAACACCCAGCGTAAAAAATGACTATCTTTTAAGAAATCAATTTTACAATTAATAGCTAGATCGCTTTAATACACTCTGAAACGCGAAAAACCAAGACCTTAGGTTGAAATAACGAAAACTTAAATTTTACCTATAGTCACTCCTGACATAGAAATATTCTATCAGTCAAATCGCAAATTTTAGTATTAAATGTTAAAGTTTTTCAAATTTTTAAGATAAGCTTAAACACTCTAAAATACGCTGAAACATGTAAATCCGAAATCCCAGACTGAAATATTGAATAATAAAAAAGTTTGGTTTTGTATGTGCAATCTGGACTCTAACAAATTTACCAACACCCAGCGTAAAAATGACTATCTTTTAAGAAATCAATTTTTCAATTAATAGCTAGATCGCTTTAATACACTCTGAAACGCGAAAAGCCAAGACCTTAGGTTGATATAATGAAAGACGAAATTTTACGTATAGTCACAATTGTTAAAGTCCCCAAGGTCATCGCAATTCCCCCCACCACTTTCTTTATACATAGGGCACCTGGAGCCGTACGGTCAGTCGCTTTGCGACTGTCGTGGGATGCACACTGGTGTCGGCACTCTGTTGTACGGTTTTAAGTTAAAGTTTAGGATTTATCATGTACAACAATAAAAACTCGTGACTTAGTGAAATATTCTATCAGTCAATTCGCAAATTTTAGTAAAAAATGTTAAAGTTTTTCAAATTTTTAAGATAAGCTTAAACACTCTAAAATACGCTGAAACATGTAAATCCGAAATCCCAGACTGAAATATTGAATAATAAAAAAGTTTGGTTTTGTATGGGCAATCAGGACTCTAACAAATTTACCAACACCCAGCGTAAAAATGACTATCTTTTAAGAAATCAATTTTACAATTAATAGCTAGATCGCTTTAATACACTCTGAAACGCGAAAAGCCAAGACCTTAGGTTGAAAAAACGAAAACTTAAATTTTACCTATAGTCACTCCTGACAGAAATATTCTATCAGTCAAATCGCAAATTTTAGTAAAAAATGTTAGTTTTTCAAATTTTTAAGATAAGCTTAAACACTCTAAAATACGCTGAAACATGTAAATCCGAAATTCCAGACTGAAATATTGAATAATAAAAAAGTTTGGTTTTGTATGGGCAATCAGGACTCTAACAAATTTACCAACACCCAGCGTAAAAATGACTATCTTTTAAGAAATCAATTTTACAATTAATAGCTAGATCGCTTTAATACACTCTGAAACGCGAAAAACCAAGACCTTAGGTTGAAATAACGAAAACTTAAATTTTACCTATAGTCACTCCTGACAGAAATATTCTATCAGTCAAATCGCAAATTTTAGTATTAAATGTTAAAGTTTTTCAAATTTTTAAGATAAGCTTAAACACTCTAAAATACGCTGAAACATGTAAATCCGAAATCCCAGACTGAAATATTAAATAATAAAAAAGTTTGGTTTTGTATGGGCAATCAGGACTCTAACAAATTTACCAACACCCAGCGTAAAAATGACTATCTTTTAAGAAATCAATTTTACAATTAATAGCTAGATCGCTTTAATACACTCTGAAACGCGAAAAACCAAGACCTTAGGTTGAAATAACGAAAACTTAAATTTTACCTATAGTCACTCCTGACATAGAAATATTCTATCAGTCAAATCGCAAATTTTAGTATTAAATGTTAAAGTTTTTCAAATTTTTAAGATAAGCTTAAACACTCTAAAATACGCTGAAACATGTAAATCCGAAATCCCAGACTGAAATATTGAATAATAAAAAAGTTTGGTTTTGTATGTGCAATCTGGACTCTTACAAATTTACCAACACCCAGCGTAAAAATGACTATCTTTTAAGAAATCAATTTTACAATTAATAGCTAGATCGCTTTAATACACTCTGAAACGCGAAAAACCAAGACCTTAGGTTGATATAATGAAAGACGAAATTTTACGTATAGTCACAATTGTTAAAGTCCCCAAGGTCATCGAAATTCCCCCCACCACTTTCCTTATACATAGGGCACCTGGAGCCGTACGGTCAGTCGCTTTGCGACTGTCGTGGGGTGCACACTGGTGTCGGCACTCTGCTGTACGGTTTTAAGTTAAAGTTTAGGATTTATCATGTACAACAATACAAACTTAGCAAATTATAACATTTTAGCCAGTTCAATTTACCACACTTACACTTATTTGGCGAAAACATAAAACTGTTGTACCATGAGTAAATTTTTCTAAGTGTTGGTTCAAACCTGGGGGTACGTCTGTTGAGATGAAAACTTTAACTCTGATCGTACGAAGAGTAAATATTTCTAAGTGTTTGCTCAAACCTTTAGGTAGCTCAACGCACGGGGACGGGCTGTGAGCCGGCTATGAGCGGGGCCGCCTTATATCTCCACCGGGCAACCACACCCAGGGGCGCCATCGGTGGCGCAGGGGTGGGGGTGCTACCAGGGGTGCAGGGTTGGGGGCGCCACTGGGGGCGCAGGGGTGAGAGCGGGGATTACCGTCTCTATTGATGTAAGTATTTTACAAGTTTTCGGCTCAAGGTCACTACACTTTAACTCTGGACCAACATAGGCTAAATATTTCAGAATTTTTCCCTCAAGGTCACCACACTTTAACTCTGGGACGACATCGACTTGTGGTTTCTCTGTGTTTTGACTCAAGGTCATCACACTTTACCTCTAGGACGACATCAACTTGTAATATTTCTACGTTTTCACTCAAGGTCCCAACACTTTAACTCTGGTGCAACATCAAATTGTCGTACCAAGACAAATGCTCAAGGTCACTACACTTTAACTCTGGACCAACATAGGCTAAAATATTTCAGAACTTTTCCCTCAAGGTCACCACACTTTAACTCTGGGACGACATCGACTTGTGGTTTTTCTGTGTTTTCACTCAAGGTCATAATACTTTACCTCTGGGACGACTTCAAATTGTAATGTTGTTATGTTTTCACTCAAGGTCGCCACACTTTAACTCTGAATCTACTTAAACTTGTCATACCAAGAAAACTTTAGTTCTTATGCTCAAGGTCACCACACTTTACCTTTGGGACGACATCAACTTGTAATATTTCTACGTTTTCACTCAAGGTCCCAACACTTTAACTCTGGTGCAACATCAAATTGTCGTACCAAGACAAATGCTCAAGGTCACTACACTTTAACTCTGGACCAACATAGGCTAAAATATTTCAGAACTTTTCCCTCAAGGTCACCACACTTTAACTCTGGGACGACATCGACTTGTGGTTTTTCTGTGTTTTCACTCAAGGTCATAATACTTTACCTCTGGGACGACTTCAAATTGTAATGTTGTTATGTTTTCACTCAAGGTCGCCACACTTTAACTCTGAATCTACTTAAACTTGTCATACCAAGAAAACTTTAGTTCTTATGCTCAAGGTCACCACACTTTACCTTTGGGACGACATCAACTTGTAATATTTCTATGTTTTCACTCAAGGTCACCACACTTTAACTCTGGGACAATATCGACTTGTATTATTTCTATGTTTTTTTTTACTCAAGGTCATTACACTTTAACATCTACATTTAAGGTAGCACCAAAACGGTGCTACCTGGCGTGACATTTTCAAGTTTCCCAAGGTCATCGCAATTCCCCCTACCACTTCCCATATACCTAGATTACGCGGAGCCTAATAGTCAGTCGCTCGGTGTCTGTCGTAGGGTGCACATCGCGGTTGCAGTAATGGTTAGAGTAAGGCAGCCGGGCCAGTTCAAGGTCACCCGAGCAGTGTCACATGACAGACTCAAGGTCATTACACTTTAACTCTGGGCCAACATGGGGTAAATATTTCTAATTTTTTCCTCAAGGTCACCACACTTTAACTTTGGAACAACATAGGCTAAATATTTCTGAGTTTTACTCAAGGTCGCCACACTTTAACATTTAAGGGACTAATTAACATTTACATTTAAGGTAGCACCAAAACGGTGCTACTGCACTTTTGCTATTTCTCGTAGAAATTGGCTCCAAATCCTCAAGGTCACGAGGACTCTGAAGAGTAGAGTAGTCTCTCTACTCTTTGAATTTTTTTAAACTCCATTTGAATGACCTTGAGATTTCCCCCACCACTTCCCATATACCTAGAGTACGGGTCACTTCTCGAGCTGGTTCAAGGTCACCCTGGAGGTCACCCACTACACTTATACTCTAAGTGTTGGCAATACCCCCACTACAATTGAATCCCTAGGCTGCACAACGACGCTCCGTCAGTCTGTCTCCAACTTGCGTGCAGTGCGCTTCGCTGTTCTTCGTCTCTATTGATGTAAGTATTTTACAAGTTTTTGGCTCAAGGTCACTACACTTTACCTCTGGACCAACATGGGTTGAATATTTTTGTGTTTTTACTCAAGGTCACAACACTTTAACTCTAGCACGTCGGTTATCGTACCAGAGGTGCTCAATAACCTAACTTGTAATGTATAGGGTGGCGTTTGCACGCCACGTGGTATCGCCATGAGTGTCCTGTCCAAATTTTAAGTTAAATTAATTTTACTGTAATCTTTTCCATTTCCAATTCGTTTTGCCAAAGAATAAGGTGTCGCTTTATAAAGTGGTATTTCTCCAGAGTTATAGGGGATTGCAGAGATACAATTAGTTTATTTAGGAGACTCTTCATCTTGGAGTTTAACGCGATTTCCACTTTGACTTTGCTTCCTCGGCTCTCACAGCCTAAGCTGTACAGAAATGTTTCTTCTAGTGCCAACTCGGGCCAAGAGAACAGTGTGTTGACTGTAGGACAGCTCATGGTGAAGTGATGTGATACTCCAGCGTTAAGCCTCACCTTCCCCCACCACTGTGACCTTCCCCCACTCCTGCTGTTTCCCCCACCTCTTTTCCCTTGACTCGTGCGCTACAAGCAGTCTCTCAGTATTGTGTGGACTTTTGTGAGGAGACGCCATGTCGCGGGACACTTTAGGTAAGAAACTTAGCCGTGTTAAGGCTTTATTAGTTGCTCACTGTCCACCACTCAAAGTTAAGAGGGTTTCGACTTTAGCTAAGTGGCGCAAACTGTTGCGCGGACACCCTAAGTTTTATACAAAACGGACTAATGTCAGTTTTACTGATGAGGATTTGTTTAAAATATTGGATGAAATGATTTTTCCTTGCAAAATTCAGTTAGTTACTCCCATTCCTGACAGTTTAGAGTCTTAGTCTCTCAAGCCGATATACCTAGAGTACACAGAGCCTGACAGTCAGTCACTCGGTGGCTGTCGTGGGGTGCGCATCGGTGTCGGCGCTCCGTTGTTAAGTTTTCAAGGTCACAGTAATATGAAATTGGGGGTGTTGTGCTAGTTCAAGGTCACCTGAGGGATTACCTATTGCCCATTTAGGCAGAGTCATGTCAGAAACTCGAGTTTAACTTGGCACTTTTGCCGTTTCTCGTCGAAAATTCGCTCCAAGTGGTCAAGGTCACGGGGACTCTGACTGAAACTCGGAGCGTAGTGCGAGAAACGGCAAAAGTGCCAAAAAATTTTAAGTTTCTGCGTGACCTTGACCTTAGTGGCGTCGGTGAGGTCGTTTTGATGACGTAAGGGGTGATGACGTCATCAGCACGTCATTTCTGTGACGTCATGGGTGTGACGTCATCGAAATGACGTCATTAGTGATGACGTCATCGATTGCGTCATCGATGACGTCATCGATGACGTCATCGGTGAGGTCATTGACCTCGATGACGTCATCCCTCAGGTGACCTTGAACTGGGCCAGCATCCTCAATTTCACACTACTGATATTCTTATTAACAAGAAGATTAGCATCAGCAAAAACATTAAGATGGCATCAAACAACTTACTTCAAAATTTAGTTGAACAATTCAACGCTCATTCAAAATCAACAATCCTACCTACGAAGAAATGTTCCGAGCTGAAAGAAGAAAAACACTACATCATTCATACAATAAAGAAGATGGAAACTTCAGTAGGTGATGCTATAAATTGCACATTAAGCGAGGCACCTTATACAATTGGTGATGAAGCAAAATTTCAAATCTTCCTACCAAAGCGCTTCGTACAACTACTACAAAATGAAGATCTTCGTATAATTCAACCCGGCGCACTCTATTTGGTATCACATGGACCAAGTGGAAACAACTCTACTGAACTTACAATTCATGTAACACCTACTACTGATTAGTTTGTACATAAAATTGTAAATATTTCTTTGTAATTGTTTCTCAATAAATATGATATAAACCTAAAAAATAAAAATAAAAAAGCAACATATTGTAATGTGTTTGTACATTACAATATGTTGCTTTTTTTTAAAATTCCATGGGATGACCTTGACCCAATTTTGTGTGATAATAAAAGTGAAAATCAACTTGTGAAATTCATCAGTCTACGACTACCTTTCGTACCGTACACATCTCACTCTCTATCACTAAATACAAAACTTCAACATGTCCCTAAAGGTTAAGTGTGCATCTTATGATACCAACACCATAACTACTTTTGAACAACTTGAAGATTTAACTAATGAAATGCGAGTTTTACTTACCGGTGGTTATCACTTAACTGTTGATGTTAGTGCTACTAATACAAGGATGTTCACTAAAACAAAATATTGCGATGATGAAATATTTTTTTCTACACAACCTACAACTTCTTCATCGCCAGCTGGTCAACATAACGTCAAGTTCCAGAAGTATTACCAATGTTAAATAACTTTTAATAAATAAAATTACAACTAAGGAATCACGTGATCAATGTCAAGTTCATAAAAAGGATGTAACAGTTTGATAAATAATCATTCGCTTCTCAGCTCTCGCCACGACAAGATCTATTCTAGAAAATGTTATACAGAATGATGATTGAACTTGATGGGAAAATCTATGTAAAAGATTATAACACTGTTGAACAAATGACTCAAGATTTAGATGTATTAACTAAAGAAGGATATCAAGCTAAATTAATTTTAAAATTTCCTGAAGTACATCCACTATCAACAGAAGAACTTATTGCTATGGCTAAGGCGGAGAGAGAAAAAAAGTCTGAAGAAAACAAACAGAAACAAACTTCCTAAATTTCAATAATCCTTACACTTGTAAGGTATAATTTTTTAAAACTCCATTTGGATGACCTTGAAATTACCCCTACCACTTTTCATAGTACATAAAACTCGCTATTCATCACTATACAATCTTATTCTTTCACTAGACTCCGCAGCATCAACATGGAAGAGCAAAAAAACAAGTACAAACCTCGTTACTGTTGTGAACAACAGTGTACAGATTTAGGACCAATGATGGTGGATGGGTTAGCTTGTACTAAATGTGAATTCTTCGGATCTTGTTATTGCAAATGTAAAACAAAACAACTACCGCCACCGGAATTGCGAACTTTCAAATTTTACAAATCAAGATATTTTCATACATGTTGTCCTCAGAGATGTTTCAAATTTCACCCTCTAGATCTTGCTCATTGTCAACGAACCAAGTCTCATCAAGATGATTTTTGTACACATATGATAAAAAGATGTAAATACAGATCAGATTGGTATTCCGATCCTGTAGAACCATCAAATGTATAATTTCAGTTTTACACTCTTTTTTAAAACTTCAATTGGATGACCTTGAAATTTCCCCCACCACTAGTTCTAACTTTTATATAATATTAAATCATTCCACTTCCAACACTATAACTAACGACATGGAAGGAAAATTTATCAAGTTTGAACATATAATAACTGACAGGGAGGAGATGGAAGAATTGTTTCAAAACTTACTTTCTATCATTGACGAATATCCTATAAGATGGTTCAGAATTGTAGTTCAATATTTAAATCCTGGTGAATTGTTTTCTTCATCGAGTGAAGAGGATGAAACAACTACTTCGGTTCAAATAATTGAATTAAAAGATGAAGAAGAAGAACTAAACGTTTTATTCAATCATAAGCTCAAGGTTTCCTATATAAAAGCCCCCTCCCTAGACAGCCCCCCTCCCTAGACGCCTGCTCAAGGTCGCCATTATATAAGCCCCCTTCCCTAGGCGCTAATCCTCATTCGATTGCCAACTCTCTAACGATGAACAACTCTCCATTGGCACGAATGAATGCTAGTTTTGAAATAAACTCAAAAGAAGATTTACAAGATATATTTAATACTTTTAATGAAATTATAGATAAATTTAACGCTATTACAATGAATTTGGAAATAACTTACGCTTGTCCTATTTGTAATAAGGTTGAAAGTTCTGATGAAGACAGTTTACTAAATCTTACTCCTCTTACCCCTCTACAGTCGGACACAACTTCTGAGGCAAATGATGAGCAACATCTTTCCCCCACCACTTCTATGTAACAACGCTCTTTCCCCCCACCACTTCTTTATTTAATCTACATTTCCCTCTTTCGATTCTCATTCCATCGTCGCCTCTTCGACTATCAACATCGCTTCTTTCAAAATTTCAAAAAACACAAACATGATGGATATTATGGATGAAGTTCCGTTTGTAACAAAGATGGAAGAGGATAAATTGAAATTGGAAATCAAACGATTGGAAATGGAACGGGAAAACCAACTCGAGATGTTACGTTTGTTCAAACTTTTTAAATACATCATCTGGGGACTCTGCGTTTACCTTCTCATCGTCGTCGGTGTTTGTGTTTACAACTCTGTAGTTCATAACAAAACTTCAACTTGTTTAAACACTGCTGTCACACATTGATTGTATGTTTTTCACAAATAAAATTCACAAACCTAATTCTATACCTATCCCGCTATCACCAGAGTTAGTTCCACTCTCCGAACTATTACTCCGGTGGTAGCGGGATAGGGTTTTTTAAAACTTACTCTGGATGACCTTGACATACTTTCCATAACCCAATTGTCAAGTTGAATTTCAAATTTCAAATAACATCTCCTCCCCCACCGGAAGCTATATGGCATGGCATACGGCGGCAGCGACTGATTTGGCAGCTGGCCGATGGCAGCTGGCCGGCAGCGGCTGGCAATTGGCACGACTTCCGTTTGGAAGGTAACCAAACCCCACTACTTGTTTATATACACTAAAAAAACTTTGCCAAAGAAGAAAATCATTAAATTTATATTAAATGAGCTAATAAAAATAGTGCAGTAAAGAAAGTGACCAGATTTACTGTTCTTTCAATCTAACAAATCTATTAATTTGTATTGTGATATTATAAAGTTTGGTTAAAGTTGTACATACACTTAGTTTAAGTTTTATAGAGAAAATAAGTGTTTTGAATTTAATTATTTGATGAAACTTTCAATGACATTACTCGGATACTATAAAGTATTTTCTTAAAACAGGACTTAAAATTTGGTTCATCATGCATTACGGCATACAATTTAATTCAAAATTTATGCGCATTGATAAATTACTTCAAAAAACATAATTTATAGTTTTAATTATTTTATAAACTGTTTAGCCTGCAATTTTGCTTGTTTATCTCTATATATTAATAGGAAAGCGTGTTTCTTTTCCTCCTTTTTTCAGCTTTTGCGCGTCGTAGGAGAAATCCGAGCATGCCGTCAGAAAGGTAGTGAACTGTAGATGAGCAGAATCCCATTATAATTCACATTGGTTCCCAGGGCATTCAAAATTCCAATGTTAATCTTATGTAGGAAGGAGAATTGATTGAATCCTATGACAGCTGTTGAAATAACAAATGCTTGAAAATCAGGAAAAACAGATGCTTCAGTTATAACATTGTTTTAACTAATTGGGTCCAGAGAGTCCAGATAAACTGAAAAAACGTTGGTGGAATTTCAACCAGGAGGCGGTCTCTAGTAGTAAAATTATATAAATATATAAATAGTTTTTCTTAAATAAACAATAGACTTTGAGAACCTTTTTTGGTCCCAGGACACAGTCCTTGAAACATGTAAGCAACAGTGAAAATTACGATTGGATTATCATCTGAAAGGTAACATATCGTAGACAATATGTAACGTTTTTCCAGAATACCCTGTTTACAGTTAAATAAAAACATTTTTAATTATTCTAACAAAACACTAATTTGATGATTACTATGTTTTGATTCATTTTTCTAAATTTAACAAGTTTCTTCTCATGATTGCACCAAATTTTAAAAAATTCAACAAGTTGACTTTTAGTAGGTATTTTTACTCCCACAGAATGACCTATTTAGTGTTATTTAATAAATAGATTATTTGAGTTATGATTTACAAAATAATCTAAAACAAAATTCTAAACCCTCATAACAGGAACGAATTACAGTCGTTTTGTCAATCAAAATCTCTGGATTGTTGGAGATTCACGCCATTGTTTTATTGTTTTTAATTCCTCACAATGCCTACTGTCATGGGACTAAGGTCCCAGAGAATAACTTGCTTTTCATTGCTCCAAATGTTAGAAATGAAATATTCACCTGATATTTTCATGTATAACCTAAATGTCATATTTATTTAATAAATAATAAAACGCTTACTTCACAGGTTTAAAATAATTTGTTGTGAAATTTTTTTTTATATAGCATTATACATTTCGAGGATGTAAAATAAACAATAAGTATTTATCAATGTAATTTTTTTATAATCCTAGTCAAATGGTCTATAAAGTAAAATTTTTATTAAACATCTTTCTTTGGAAATGTAACATCTGAATTTTATTCTTGCTTTTACGACCCTTCGAGCGCTTCAAGTCAAAGATGTAAAGAATATATAGGCCTATCGAATGGCTCATTTAGCCAGCCACCAATTTATAAGAATAAAAAAATAAATTCTGCGGTGCAGAGTACCTAAGTCAGTATATGTAAAAAACCATGAATTAAAATTAAAAATTTGGATCTCTCTTTGTAGAGCTAAATCAAGGGTGCTAAGCCATTGCAGCTCAGCTTCACTTGAGCATGTGAATGCTGGAGGCAGAATGATGAGGTAGCGATGCAATCATGTGTACATTTGTGCAATGGTGAAAACAAAAGTCAGTTGTTTAGTTTCTTCCTTTCCACAAGTTATACCAATATATACCAATATAGACCGGATGCTTTTTTAACATTAAATTGTTGTCTGGTTGGTTGTTGTTGGTGATAGAAAATTTGGCAGTGATTACAACACTGTTTATGATTCTACTTTGTTTGATAGGATCATAGGTTGTTAGTGCTATGGTTTGAATATTCAATAAAAATTTTAACGAAGTCCAACGAAATTGAAACAAAGCTAACCTAAAGCTAATCTTAAACCTAAACATAAATTTTTGCTTGACAGAGCACAATTCCTGAAACCCAACCTCAAATAATGTCCAAGCCAGAACTAATTGTCAAACTTTACATTAAAATATAAACTGCTCGGTTTATTCTACATTAAAAATAAAGTCTTTAATATTGTAGGGATTGCACAATTGAGAGGTATGTACAATTTTAATATCCAGTCCTACGTTATTTTGAATATGAAACAAGCACAAGTTAGCATAGGGGAAAGAAGGGTAATGGTGCGCACCTAAGGGAAAAAAATTCTTCCCAGAAAATATGCGGGCAAAAATTATCAACACATGTGGCAAACTCTTTGGTATTTAATGCAGTTTCTTATAAAAAATTATCATTATCATATATATTAACATTGATTAAATATACACCATTATATATGAATATGCACTTGCGCACGATTTCCCTACCCATCGGGTAATTGTGCGCATCGGGGTGGGTAATGGTGCGCAGGAACGTATGGGTTGAAATAATTAGAATAAATGTGTTTCATTAATATAAATTCAATATCAATGTAACATATGGAATGTCTTAAAGCTAAACAATACTTTCTTTGAGCTTTACAATACACTTAACAAAAGTTTTGATTAAAATTACAAAATTGTTCAAGGGTTAATGCAAAATTAACACACGTAGGCTAATTTTCTGCTGTGTCTGCACCTGAGCTGTCTGCATGACTCCAGGACGAACAGTTTATGAGCATCTGTAAACAAGAATGTGAAAAGGGGAAGTATTTTTTTTCTTACCTATAAATACATGGTGCCCACTGCTGCGCACCATTACCCGATATTGCATTCGAAAGTATTTTATTTTCTCACTATCTTAAGAAGGGATGAAACCATAAATTAATTGGTTCAAACGATAAAGCAAAGACTACCATTAATTGTAATATTAAATAAGTATTAAGTTATCTAAAGATCTGCCCTAACCTAACTATTTTCTGAGGCGCAAAAATAACATGAAACACACGACTTTTAGATTTTGGCCTCACATAACCTCAAAAATGTCAGTATCGAAAACCACGAGGTCGGGTATTAGTTGTTGAGTCCCCCGCTAGGCTGCAGCACATACTGGAGCTTTTTAACTTATTTCATTCATAAGAAACTACGATGCGCACCTTTACCCGCCGCGCACGATTACCCTACTCTCCCTTACATGTTGTTATGCGGCTTTTCTGTTATTCTTATGTTCAGAGTGTCCTGGAAAGTAAAAGGGGAACTGAGTCTTAAAAATGTTTCAAGCGGTGAGCCTTAATACAATTTTCTAAGCTTGGTCAAGATTGGATGTGACTCAGACATTTTAGATCATTAGACCGATCAATGTATATTCCTATTATATTTCCGCTCCCTCAGTATTATGAACCATGTACTGCACCAAATCCACCATGTCAGTAGTTACAAATCTACTCTTTTTCTAATCCGTCCTCGATCATCAGACTTGTTTGTTTTTTAAAGGTCTTTAACTCTGGTAAAGATTAGTTTTCTGATAACTTTTTTCATATCTTCTTGCTTCCTTTTTAGTGAACAAGAATAACTTATAATATCTATTTTCATTTGGGAAAATATATGTCGAGACATACTTTGGTTCGATTCACAAAGCAGCGTTTTAATATCTGCTCTTGCTTGTGGTTCGTCATTTGAAAATTTGAAACGCAAAGAAAATTTGTTAAGCCACTGATCTAGGTGAATTTAGATGAAAAAAGAGAAAACTTCCACGCAAATGTTGTCTAATGTTATATTAAGGCAAAACAATTCAATGAATGTAATAGCAAATTTAGTGGGATATCGACATAATTGTTAACTATGACTATTCTTCAGGTAATAACTGAATTTTTATATACTATGCAGTTATATCTCCATCTTGTTTTGGTTCATAAATAATTAGTTGTGCTACGTTCCCAGATTCTTATTGTTTTGTTTTCTATTCATCGTTTATTCATGTCTAGACGTCTTTATGTTAATGGAGAACTCACTTAAATCGTTGTACTTTTTAGGTCTTGTTGTATTCAGGTTACATTCTTTTTATAAATTATATTCAAAAAGACAAACTTTGATATCTTGAAAACATTTCTTCTTGAAATAATTAGTCGTAGTCTACATACTTGCTTCATAATATTTTTAACTTCTTTTGAAAACAAAACTTAATTATAAAGCTATTAACTAATTATATATTTTAAGCAAAGAGTGAAGAAATAAGATTACATTAAACATTACTAGATCTCTTCGATAACTAAAAAAATTAATACGACACATGAAACCATTATGCAGTGATTATAAACCTTATAATCAGGTTATTATAAACATTTAGGCAGTGAATAACGTAATAATTACTTGGGTGGGGGGTCTATTTTTATAATACTGTCCGCAATTAGAAGTTCTTAATTTCTTCCTTTTCCGGTCATTACTATACCTGTTCATAAACTAAACAATGCTGTCAAGTTGACATTAGCAATTTTTCAGGTATATCTCTTGCTTTAGTGCCGAAATATTAAGTTTCTTATACATTTGAAAAAAAAATTATAGTACAAGAGGCTCAACAAAAATACCCTATATTTAAAGTGATACGATTTTCTTTAAGTTAAAATGAAGTAATTTGTTCATTACTGACACCCTTAAAGTTGTATATATTAGGTTATTTATCTAATCCGAAAACTCACGAAACCAAAAAGTATCCAATCCCAATGAGTTCGGATTAGTGGGAATGTATTTTAAAATACGTTTTTGCTTGGTTGGGTAAAGTCTTCTGAATTTTAAATTTTGTTATCGATTATTGGACGGATTTATTTAACTTTATAATAACAAAACAAATTAGGATCAAACTGTGTTTTAATCATTGCTCAAGTTTCAACTACTAAGAACAATAACAGCTAACAACTATTACCAAACAACTATTTTAGTCAAACGAGTGACTTGTTCACGAACAACCCCGACATTTCCACGATTTGACATTTCAATTATTATTCCAGAGCTACATTTTCCGTTAAATAATAATTTACTATATTATACTCGGCTAATACAAGTTATTTTATGCAAGACATACAATTTAAAATACTCGATTTTGAATTAGTATACATCCTGTATAGATTAAAAGGCAAGAACAAACTTTTAAACATTTATTTTGTTATTTCAATAATATTATCCAATATTTTCCAAATAATATTACAATATTGCAGTTACTTGCCGTCAAATACGCAATTAGATTTTTCTTCTTTTACGAAATAAAATATATCACATCGTATCATAATATAAATTTGTTTAATATGATTGTATCATTTAGATGAAATTGAAGACATCTGGTAAGGGACGTCCCAAATGAAAGTCATGAAACATGTTTGATCCTTTTGCATATCACAAAATACTTTTAAAGGTCTTCATATTTTCTATAAATTTTCTGCAAATGGTTCAATATGTCGGAAGTTTCTTTTTTATATTTTGTATACATGATTTTGATGCAAAGTTTAATCACCAGCCATTTTAAAATCATCCATTTGAAGTCCGGTTAGGGGTTGGTTTTTTATATTTTTTATTGCCTTTTAAAATGACGTATTACTTATAAGGGGTTACCATTAAAAAAGAAGTTATTCCTAACAACTCTGTTTGAGGTTAAGATGGGAATTTCAAAATGGGACATGGGTTGTTATATTTTATTTAACTTATTAAAATGGTTTGACCAGATTTTGATATCCCAACTATATATAGATTTTACTATCCTAACTATATAATATAATTGATTAAACCACTTTTAGATCAGTTCATTAAAACAAATATGTTACTAACCTTTAGGTTGCTTACTTCACCAATGCATCATTTAAATGACCCCACGAATGTTCAATTACAACAAAGTAGTGATGAAAAATTAAATCTGTTTTTTAATTGAGAGAGAGAACGTAAACAATCAACAACAGTAAACATCCAACACTGATGTTTGATGCAATTATCACGCGTTCACATGTGTGCTCGTATTAATTGAATTGTGTAGACTACATGTTTCAAACAACGTTAACATTTGATTTTTAAAATAGATGTATCAAAATTAAATTTACGAAAACGTTTTTACATAATAGAAGACTTTTTAACATACGTATAAGACTTGCAGTTGCAACAGGTAAGTTAAATTTCTATACGCATATAAAATTAATTAAAACTATACTATAAATAAAACATGGTAGTTTCAAGTTAAAAGCAAACAAAACAAAAATTTGTTACCCAAACCAAAATTGTTCCCTACTCTGCTATACCGTGTGTAGTACAAATCAATGCTACACCACACTTTTATGATTTAAAATAACAATATAAGCTTAGAATAGTGCATTTTATGGCCTACAGATTTTATTTTCTACACTTACTCTTTTCCACAAATATTCCATGTTGAGCAACAGCCGATGCGACAGCTAGCCTGTTTTGGCCTAAAAGTTGTCGAATTTAACATTCTGTCGAATGGAATAAAAATCCATAACCCAAATCCTTTCTTAGCAGGCTTAATAAGTGGATGAGGAGAAAATGCTTCTATTAAATTGAAGAGTATTTCACCACAAATATGGACATTTGAATCCACCACCAAGGTTTGAATTTTAATTTTTTTAGAGATTTTTTATTTTTACGATATTAATACAGACAAATATTGTATTGTCTAATGGATAGGCCTATTTATCATCACGTGGGTTTGACATGTTAATTATCAACAAATACAGTGGTTCAGCTGTGTCAGATAACTAAAATTACATGAATTACTGATGATTGAGCTCACCTTCTAATCCTAAAACCACCTTTTTGATCCTGAAAGTACCTATTAAAAACTCCAAGTTGTATGTTTTGGACCCAGCTACCTTGGTGTATTAGGTTATTAAGTAATGTTCCTGAAAAAATGAATCAGAGTTAGTAAGATAGTAAATGAAAAACTTGAGATAACACTGTCAGTCACTAATAACCCAGCTGGATCCATGATACGTCACTACAATATCAACATTAATCATGTGATATAATGTTCCATATTGAGATATGACTGACGTATGTTCCGGAGTCGGATATGACAGAGTTACTGACATCGTTAATGAACAATCTGAGATATCAGTTTTGGCCGCTGACAAACCGGTTATCTTTCTCAAACATCAATGCAAATCATTAAAACATAATTCAGGTGAGATAAAGTGACACACTGAGCGGTGGCTGATGTATGTTTTAGAGTTGGTTATGACAGAGTTAATGACGTCGTTAATGAACCAAACTTGAGATAACATTGTTGGCCGCAGACAAGATATTCCTTCTCGCCCACCAGCTCAACATTTAGCAAGTGATAGCTTTCCATAAGTTATTTACTGTTTAAATATGTATATTGACAAATTTATTTGCTTGAGGTCGATTAAAACAAAACTCAAAAAACAAAGTAAAAATTTATTTACAATAATACCATGCATGGGTTTATGTGACTAGACTTAGGCATAAATCTGATCCCCCCATTTTAGTTGAACTCAAATGGAAAGAATTATGAATTTTTATGTACTTATGTATGACTGATGTACTTGACCAGCAAGTAAAAAATTACAGGGACTTAAAATTTACATTAAAATTACGTTTGACATACAATAATTTCAATTTAGAAATATAACACCTTTACATGTATGGTTTGCAATAAACAGTTTTAATTGTATGCTCATGAATTGAAGATAATGTTGGTAATTTAATGCTTTGAAAAAAATAGTTCTTTTTGTAAATCGCAAAAATATTTATTAAAGGTTACAGTGTTTCAAGTTCTCAAAATCATTTACTTAAACACGTTTGCAAATGCTTTTAGCAATGGATGTTCTATACCTTTTGAAATATCTAAATTTTACATAACATATACTAAAACTACTAACTGGTAAGTTGTAAATCCATCACTCTCTTGGAAAGTAATAATACTAAAAATAACTTTTATTTTGACCAGGCATAATTAATTTTGATTATAATACTTCTTAAAAATAAAACTTTATTTATTCAACCGAATCATTACAAGTTAATATTTGTATTAGTCGGATAGAGATAAAGAAAATATTTTAGAGTGAAGACAATTTATTTTGGTGATAGAGATCTTAAAAAAAATAAATAAATAAAAAATAAACAAAGTGTCATGTGAGAAGTGACAAATGACAGGTGACAGGTGACAAGTTACATGAGAGAAATGACAAATAAAGAGTGTCTGGTAACAAATATCTGAGCTTATGTCAAACCAGAGACTACAGAGTTTTCCATTATATTTTTAACAATTAATAAAAAATTAACTTGATGAATGAAGATAAACCAGGACCATAAATCAATTAACTAAATGAATTACGATTTTTTTAATATGATCCTTGGTATGACAATGAAAATAATGATCAAAGGCTGTTCCGAGTATATGTTCATTTTTTACTTCATACATCACTGATAATTTATCCTCGTATATCAATTAGAGAGAAAAGAATTAAATAATGTTTGCAACCGGATGTAAAAAAAATGTTTTAATTTTATTATTATTTTCTCCTCTTCCGTTTTATAATTCATGGAATTAGATTAAAAAATTACTTGTTACAAAGAATAATACGATACTGTTTCTTCAAGCCTTGTGAATTAATATTACTAATTGAAACGAAATAGTGATGTAAATTAAATCAATAAAATAGTTATAGTAAAATTAGCAAGATAAACCATTTCCTCAACTCAAGGGCAAATTAAAACCATAACTACTCATTAAAAAGTTTAAATAATTTTCCCCGTGGTTGTTTTATAAATTTAATTATATTACTTAGTTTTTTCATACACTTACTCTTTAAAAACTACTCTAAATTCAATCTACTCATATTTAATTTTAAACTACTACAAGATTGCACGTGGTATCATTGTATACTAACCGTAATTAGTTTCTTATAACTAATTCATAGCCACGTTTTAAACATTTTTTTTTATCAATTTCAAAACCGTGTTGGTTTTAGATATGGTGGATTGTTTAGGTAGAAAATTTTTGGAGTTATCTTAAGAAAAGTTTTTTTCTAATATACTTTTTACTTGTATTATGGTACAGTATTAGTTACAAATATGCCAGGCAATTCGTCAGTTGTCTTGTGCATGTTTGAAGGGAGTGTTGTTAATAGGGTAGGCCTTGTAGCTATTAGTTTAAGCTTGTAATCATCACAAGCCACTTGCAATCCTGCTGACATAAGGCCCCCATTCCTCTTCCAAACTAATTGTTTTACAAGCAAAAGCAGTTGCTGCTAACACTAAGTTATTGCCTTTTTTACTGAGTGCCCAAGTTTTCTCCTGATTCTAAATTAAATTTTGAACAGAAAACTATACATTTTAGCATAAATATTGCATGTATTGTCTCGCAGTTTTCTTAAATATCTTAAATATCTAAATAATGTTTTATTCGTGTCAAAAATATTTTGTAAATTGAACTGACAATAGAAAAGTTTATAGTGTTACAGTATGTTTTCTAAGTATATTTTTTCAGGAATATTTCAACAAAAATGTTTCTTATTGTTGAATTTTTTGTATATGGGCTGTTTATTGTATTGTGTATTTTTATTCGTATTTACATGCGTTACATTTAATATGTAAACTAATTACAAAGGACAATTCTAGAATCATTTACGTTTTAATCATGGTTTTCAATACGTAATTCTATGTTCTATGTATTGGTCTGTGGACTATGGTTGAATCCTATAACTCGTCCATGATTTCCCACGTGGTTACAGGTTGTGTTTCGTGATTACAGTGGTTTCTGTATATAAAAAATTACTCAAGTTTAGCCTTAAATGAACCATCCAAAGGGTACATTGGTAAAAGTCTTTGCCGGATAAAAGAATATGCATATCATAAGGAATATACAAAATATTGTTTTATAATGTAAACACATTTTTTCATTGATATGCCGCATTGTATTATAAAATATCACATTGCTATTTTAGCAATATCATCTGTCCAATCATACCTACTCATATGGAACCTAAGAATAATTTAAAATATTAGAAAGAATTCATTTTGAGACAGGATATTAAACGTGTTAGATTTTACTCTGATAACAAAATTTTAACTCTAGTAAATAATATTTAGTCTAAAACTATGAACAGATACAGTATACAACCCAGATATACTAGGATAACGATTTTTTCAGGGATCTTTGCAATTCAAAAAGTTACATTCAAACAAAATTTTTTCTTCCGTCGTATATATTAAATAGGTAAATGAAATAAGTTTTGGGCGATTCGATGGTCTATATAAAACTAACTTACAATGGTTATTTTCCGACTTACAGTTTTTGACTTTTGGATTTTTTTACGTATAAAAAATCAAAGGGTTTTATTTAATAGTAGTTTTTCAATTAATATTGTGATAAATGCCGTACTGTTCAGGGCGTTCAATGAGGGAGTACAAATACGGTAGTAATCGCAGTCATGCACAGGACTGCACCTTGTAGTTTTTGTGAAAAATATCAGTCCGATAGTGAAGAGTTTCGATACTATTCTGCAGAAGCTAGTAGTAAGATCACAATTGTACAGTGGAGACGTTTCTCGGTACATCAACACTGGCTAAGCGAGTAAGTGTGTACATCGGTGGCGGGACAATGCGTCTTCGGTACCTCTACTCTGCATAAGTCAGTAGGATCTCACTAAGAGTACATCGATGCAATATAAATAAGCCTATATACATGTAAATGTGTGAATGTGTGTATGAGTAGTAAATTGTCACCGCTTCAGTGTCAATGCGTCTCCGATACCTCTCCTCTCTTAAGCAAAGTATAAGTGTATTTCGTGAAGTGGCTACGGCCTTAGGTACTTCTACATCACGCAAGTGATTGGAGAGAATAAATTATATTATCAGTGAAGTTGCAAAGCGCTTCGGCAACTCAGCTCTGCAGTAGTGAGTAGTCGGAGTACATCGGTACATCAGCATGAGTGTAGTAGAATGATGTGGCATGAGTATAGTAGCATGAGTGTAGTAGAGTGGTGTGGCATGAGTATAGTAGTATAAGTGTAGTAGAGTGATGTGTCATATGTATAGTAGCATGAGTGTAGTAGAGTGGTGTGGCATGAGTATAGTATCATGAGTGTAGTAGAGTGGTGTGGCATGAGTATAGTATCATGAGTGTAGTAGAGTGGTGTGGCATGAGTATAGTAGCATGAGTATAGTAGAGTGATGTGTCTCGAGTATAGTAGCATGAGTGTAGTAGAGTGGTGTGGCATAAGTATAGTACCATGAGTGTAGTAGAGTGGTGTGGCATGAGTATAGTAGGACGGTTGAAATGAGTAAAGTAGATCGGTAGTTGCAAATGTGTAGTGAGGCGGTAGTGGCATGCTCCGTGGCGACGGTGGTAACACACTGCGGCTCCTTTGAAGCTTCGACGTGGTTAATTAACAGCTTTGTAATCATAACCAAACCAATAATTTGCTTTAAATTTGGTTTGATATGATCTTTCAATAAAATAAATATAAGTTTTTAAGTAAATTGAAATTATGTTGGTGGAAGTTGTTGCACTTTATCATTTTGATATTCAGTGTTTATAGCATTCATGACAGTACATAATCACATACGGGGTGTTTGGTACTCAGTGTCAAAATTTTTTAAGGGGTTATGATATATGTAAAATGTAACAAGAATACGCAGTTTAGACAGCTATATCTCACTACACCTTCCAGTAAGTAATTTTTTTTTAATTTTTCGACATCCTCCAACAAATTCTCAATTTAATCAACAATTACTAAAGTTATTTGCAATTTTTATGACACTTTTAGAATTTACATAAAATTTTCTATTAGAATAATTGCGCTTTGTTTAAACTAAGGCCTCTTAAAAACTTGTAAAATATCACTGAATACATTTTTTTTTTTTTTTTTTTTTTTTTATTAAGAAAACCGGCACTATAACTTACTAAAGAAAAATGTTTATGCTTTAAACTACAAACAATCAAATTTCACCAAAACTTTCCCACATTCTAAGCTTTGAAATTATGTTCTATGTGTGGCAGTTCCTATTTGCCTAAGGGGCGACAACTGGCATTAAACATAATTATTGACCTATTTTTCACTAAATAATTATCATTGTTGGAAATAATCACACATTAAATAGGGTGACAATTAAATCCGGAACTAATTTAATAACTTTTACACCACTTTTTTTAGATAAAAATACCAATTTTCACAAATCATCAATGATGATAACAACCTTCAGGATGGCCACTTTGATGGGCGGCCCTCTAGGAGTCAGTCAAAAATCTTTAATATAAGCATAGGTTGATATGTAAATCAAATAAAGGGTCTTGTTTGGCAGAATTTAATGATGTAAAACGCACTTCAAACGGTTGACCGAGTCGGAAATGGCAGGCTAATAAACTTAGATTAAAAGCAAATAACCAAATCTGTATGTAATATCTTCTTATATTGCAACTTAGACTTTTAAGGTGTGGTTTGTTATATGTTCAAATTTTAAGGCGTTTAATGTTTTTTATTATCTAAAAAAGCCCAATGATGTTTTCTATTAGAATTCATTGGATGCGACCCTTGAATGATGTTCGTTGAAGATATCTAGTTTGAACTGGTATTAATTTATGAGAAAACAGATCAAAATTATGTTTGATGTCAATTCATCCTCCCATCAGGCAAATAGGAAAGGTCACTTGTAGTATATCATTTTAAGGCGTAGAATGTGGGGAGATTACTGGAAGGTGGAGCGAGATATAATTGCCTAAATTACGTGTTCATGTTCCATTTTACATGCATAATAACCCCTTAAACATTTTGACACTGATTACTATACACCCTGTATATTAGAAGTCAAACGTATAAGTGCCCAGTTCCTCAGGTAGAAACCCTTCCTAATCCCTTATTGTCAAAACTTTGTCACCGTTCTAGGCAGCCACCTAACTGCCGACATTCGCCTGCTTTTCGAAGAAATTTAACGCCCCACTATAACTTTCAACTAGTTAATGCACTAGTCCTACATTATGAAATGATGGCTCATGTTGCCCGTCTTTTTTTACATAAACGAATAAAACAAAACTAGAAACAAAGCTCTACAACATACAGTTTGCGAGCCTACCAGTTGTCATGCAACTTTTATGAATGCAAACCGTACGCCGTAGAACTGTGATTCGAATTTTGTTTTATTCGCCAATGCAAGACGAAAAAATTAGCCATCATTTAATAATCTAGGACTATAAAATTTTTTTAAATTATAGCTGGGCATGAAATTTCTTATAACATAGGGCGGAAGTCGGCCGTCCGGCTGGCCGTCCAAATCGATGATATTATTTTTACAACAAGGGATAAGGAAGTTTTTCAACCTGAGGAGAGAGGCACAAGCATGTTTGAATCCTATTATACTATTTTACAATATTTAAATATATATCTTTTTAAATATACGGTAAAACATATTTATTCACATAAAGCCATAAATTAAAATTAAAATATAAATAATAGTAATATACTGTAATACTCGCCTACGGCTCGATGGGGGCTCCGCCCCCATGCCCCCTTAGGGGTATCCCTAAATTCGTAAATTAATAAAAAATGTCAAGTATGAAATTGGTTAGTTTTGCGGAAGAACTGAACAGCCAAGACAGTAACAAAACCGTTTAATACACACAATTCACAATCGATAGCTATAAAAGCTTTTAAAATCTCCTATGAATCGGTTTTAATAACTCTTCGTAGTTAAAATTTGTTAAAATATTTCGAGTGTGATGCAATAATTATTTATTCTTTGTGTTATGCTGAATGGAGGGTCCACTCCCTAATTTGTTGCCCCAATTCCGTAATTTCTGAAAAAAACTTGATGCAGTGAACGGGCTTGTTGAGGGTTATTAACTCCAATGTGTTCGCTGAATTAGTTTGTAAATAAAAAAGTCGAGTGTTAAACAGGTTAGCTTTACCAATGAAGTGCACAACCAAAACAGTAACAAAAGGCTAATGCACACTTCTCACAATCAATAATAATTAAAGCTTTTAAATTCATCAAAAATTGTTGCAATAAATCAGTGAAAACAATAACATAACATTAAAATGAAATAATATAAAATCTGATAAACGAGATAGAAATCACAAAAGACTAGAAAGTTTTAAAATGATTCCCTAAATTCCGAGGAGGAACTTACTAAAAGTATGTAAATTAGTAACACCAGCCCCGACAATAGCTGAATTCATATTTTTAATTGTCTCTTAAAAGAAGGTAAGGTCCCCAATTTCAAGTTTTCGGTAACTATTCTGGTCCTGTAATAAATCTGTTTTGAGAGCTAATGTGTAGAGATACGGCAAAATGTTCTGAAAACTGTAAGCCAGTCATATTCAGCAACATTTTTCGATAGGACCAATCGTTTTGTCAGTAGAGTGGAAAAACTGAAAACGCGATTGCAAAAAATTAGACTGGATATATACGCAATTGGTGCGATGTACGACAAAAAGTCACAGGAAAAAAATCGTAGTTCATCCAATTCAGTACCGTGGTAGTCTCAAATCTATGAAAGGCCTAACCATTTAGCCTCTAGAGCTAAAATATACTAAAATTATGATTTCTTTATAGTTGTCCAAAATCCACTACTTATTTATCACAAAACTGGGAAAAAGTGAAAAATGTTTTTTGAGAGTGAACGGAAAGAGATAGGCTACGGCAAAGTATGTTAGAATCAAAATTGTAGATATTAAAAAGACCTATAAAAGTTGTCATTTAAACATTTTCGTAGGACAAACCATTTAGTCGCTAGGGCCCTAAATCTAAATATAAATTTCACAAAAATCAGTTTGGAGGGTTAACGGTGCGATGTACGACAAAAAGTAAAAGGACCAAAATTGTAGATCATCCAATTTCCTATCGTAATATGCTCTCATATTTGAGTTAAGACTAACCGTTAGGTCACTAGAGCTGAAATACTAAAATTACGATTTATCTAGTGGACCAGAACCGGTGTTTTCCCACTACTTACGTTCACAAAATCCGGAAAAAGTGAAAAATGAATTTTGTGAGTAAACGAGTAGAGATACGGCAAAATATACGGGAAAAGAAATTGTAGATATTATAAAGATCTATCGAAATGAACCTTAAAAAAATTTTTACAACCATCGGTTTAGGCACTAGAGCCCGAAAAACAAAAACGGCATTTCATTAAAAACGCTCTGGAGGCTTAACGGTGCGAGATACGATAAAAAGTCACAGGATCGAAATTGTAGAAAATTAAATTCCCTATCGTAGTATTGTTCTCAGATTTTAGATAGGACAAAGCGTTTGGCCGCTAGAGCCAAAAAAGTAAAATTACAATTTTGAAAATCCGCCATTTTGAATTTTTTTGTAGGTTAAAACTAAAAATTTGCAAGTTTAAGATTTTACACTTAGCATTGACCGTTCAAGCTAGACGTATGCAAAATTTCAAGTCTCTAGCTTAAATAGTTACGTCAGAAATTCGTATCCCATATAAGTCAGTCAGTCAGTCAGTTACACATAGGGCTGTATAGTTTATTAGACTCGCCTACGGCTCGATGGGGGCTCCGCCCCCATGCCCCCTATAATGGTTGCCCTAAATTTGTAGAATAATTAAAAGTCAAGTATGTAATAGGTTAGTTCCACGGAAGATGTAGACATTAAAGACAGCAACAAAACGGTTTAATACAATAAATTCACAATCAATAGTAAAAAAACCTTCTCCTATGAATCAGTTTTAAGACCCCTTAGTAAAAATTGAAATTGAAATTTAGAAATTACGCCCCTTTTAAGGGTGAAGGGGATGAGATGCTACATAATTTTAAAGGGCCGAGCTTGTAGAACATTAAAAAAAAATATAATCCTGATAAAAAATATATCGGTATGGCAGTACTTTTACCGGATCAAACAAAACCACAAAAAACTATAAATTAGAAAATGTATATAATTTCATATTTTCACAGTTTTTTTAACAACTACTGTACTGAAATTGAAAAATGGCTGCACCTATAGTAAGACAGAGATATGGTCATATTTTAATCTAAATTTGTGGTTTCTATGTGCCATAACAGTAAACGAAAAATGTTAAAATAGAGCAATTGGTGTGAAAGAATTTCGATATCGTGAAAGTACGCTCCTTTTCATGTGTGAAGGGGGTGAGATACTGCCAAATTGCAAAGGACCTAACTTGTAGAGCGTCTAAAATAGAACAAATTACTGGCGAAATATAAATCAATATGGCAGTATATTTTTCAGTTTAAAGTAATTTACAAACACTTTACATGAAAAATGTCAATCAGTTCGTGTTTTTTTCAATTTTTTTTGTCTTAACTTTGAATGAAATTGATCAATGGCTGCTAAAATAGTAAGAACTAGTTGGGTCTATAATATTTACCAAGTTTGGGGCATCTGTGCTCCATAATAGTAAATAAAAAATTAAAATGACAAATTGTTTGTGAAAGAATGTATAAAGTTTGAAATTACGCCCCTTTTTAATGGTGAAGGGGGTGAGATACGCCAAAATGTCTTCGAACCAAACTTGTAGAGCGTCTATAATAGAATATAGTAATGGCAAAACATATATCAATATAGCAGTATATTTACCAAGTTAAAGTGAATTACGAACACTACGTGAAAAAATGTTGAGAATTTTGTGTTTTTACAATTTTTGTGGACTAAAATTCGATTGAAATTGGCAAAAAGCTACTGGTATAGAAAGAACCTGTTGAGGTCATAATATAAATAAAAATTTATGCATAGATATTACATAATAGTAAATAAAAATATCAAAATAGCGCAATTTTTGAGAAATTTTTTATAAATTCTGAAAGTACACCTCTTTTTAAGGGTGAAGGGGGTGAGATACGGCAAAATTGTATAGGACCGAACTTGTAGAGCGTCTAAAATAAAATATAATACTGGCAAAACAATACATAAATTTTAAAGTACATTTGCAAGAATAATGTAATTTACAAACAATTGACACGAAAAATGTTAAAAATGTACAGTTTTTTCAATTTTTTTAGAATTAATTTTTATTAAAATTGACCAATGACTGCAGCTATGGTTATATCTAGTCGAGGTTATAATATGTACAAAATTTCAGGCATTTGAGTGTCATATTAGTAAATAAAAAATATTAAAATAACGAAATTTTTGTAAAGGAATTCATAGATTTTGAAAGTACACCCCTTTTTAAGGGTAAAGGGGATGAGATAGTGTAAAATGTCACAGGACATAACTTGTAGAGCGTTTAATTCCCAAACAAAGATTTTGCCTCAGATTCGAGGTAGGACCCCTCGTTCAAAAGTTATAGCGAATATAGAAAACCCTTACATATTCAGTTTACCGATGTCATCCCTTTTTATTTTTTTGAGGGGGTTAAAATTTGAAAATTCAATGTTTTGGGATTTTTTCTTTGTATTGACCATACAAACTACGTGTGTACCAAATTTCAAGTTTCTAGCTCCTCCGGACTAAAATTACGATTTCTCTATTGTTCTAGAACCGGCATTATCCCACTACTTACGTTCAAAAATCCGGAAAAAGAGAAAAATAAATTTTGTGAGTAAACGAGTAGAGATACGGCAAAATATATAAGGAAAGAAATTGTAGATATTAAATAGATCTATCGAAATAACAATTTAAAAAAATTTTACGATCATCCGTTTAGTCACTAGAGCCCGAAAACCGAAAATGGCATTTCATTAAAAACGCTCTGGAGGCTTAACGGTGCGAGATACTATAAAAAGTCAAAGGACCGAAATTGTAGAAAATTAAATTCCCTATCGTATTATTGTTCTCAGATTTTAGATAGGACGAAGCGTTTGGCCGCTAGAGCCAAAAAACTAAAATTACAATTTCAAAAATCCGCCATTTTGAATTTTTTTAAGTAGGTTAAAACTAAAAATTTGCAAGTTTAAGATTTTACACTTAACATTGACCGTTCAGGCTAGACGTATGCCAAATTTCAAGTCTCTAGCTTTAATGGTTACGTCAGAAGTTCGTATCCCATATAAGTGAGTGAGTGAGTCAGTCAGTTACACATGGGGCTATATATATTATAGACTCGCCTACGGCTCGATGGGGGCTCCGCCCCCATGCCCCCTTTGGGGGTTGCCCCGAATTCGTTAATTGTTCTAAGTCTTAAGAACTGAACAGGGTAGTTGAGGCCTCCACCCCAACTCTATACTTATCTTCTCTGACTTTTTTTAATAGTTCAGGCAATCTTAAGCATTTAAGATATTCTCTTGATATTTAAAGTTTAAATTTATACTTTTGTTTTATATTTTATGAAAAATGCTCAGGGTGTGTTTGTGGAGCTAAATTTCAGTCATCCAAGTGTCATAACAGTAAATAAAAAAATATTAAAATAACTCAAATTTTGTGAAAGAATTTTGAAAATACGCCTTTTTTGTCGTGAAGAGAGTGAAATGCTACAAAATATTAAGGGCCGAACTTAAAAAGCATCTAAAAATATAATGCTGCCAAAACATACATCGTTATGGCAGTATCTTTACCGGGTTTAACAAAATCACCGAAAACTGTACGTAAAAAAGGTTAATAATTTAGTGTTTTCACAGTCTTTTTACTAATCTTGGATTGAAATCGGCCAATGGCTGCTTCTATAGAAAGAACTAGATATATTCACAGTTTATACCAAATTTGAGGCATGTATGTGTCATAAAAGTAAACGATAAATATTGAAATAGAGCTATTTTGGTGAAAGAATTTCGATAATGTGAAAGTACGCCAATCTTTACGGGTGAAGGGGGTGAGATGCGGCAAAACTGCATTGGACTGAACTTGTAGAACGTTTACAATAGAATGTAATACTAGCAAAACAAATATCAATATGGCAGTGTATTTGGCAGAATAAAGTAATTTACAAACACTTTACATGAAAACATGTTAAGAATTTTGGGTTTTTCAAGGTTTTTTGACTTAATTATAATTTAAATTGGTTAATGGCTGCCACAAAGGTAAGATCTAGTTGATACCATAATATGTACTAAAGTTCAAGCATCCGTGTGCCATATTAGTTAGTAAAAAATTTTAAAATAGCGAGATTTTTGTGGAAAAATTTGGAAATTTTGAAAGTAAGCCCTTTTTTAAGGGTGAAGGGAGTGAGATACGGCAAAATTTCACAGGACTAAACTTGTAGAGCGTCTAATTCCTGACCACGAATTATCCCTCAGATTCGAGATAGAACCTCTCGTTCAAAAGTTACAGAGTATTTAGAAAATGCCTTACATGGTGTAGATTTTACCATACAAAATTTTAGGAGGTTAAAATTTGAAAACTCATTGTTTTCTGATTTCCCCTTTGTATTAACCATACAAACTAATTGTGTACCAAATTTCAAGTTTCTAGCTCATCCGGACCAAAAATTACGATTTCTCTATTGTTCCAGAACCGGCAAAATCCCACTACTTATGTTCAAAAATCCGGAGAAAGTGAAAAATGTATTTTGTGAGTAAACGAGAGGAGATACGGTGAAATATGTAAAGATAAAAATTTTAGATATTTAACAGATCTATCAAAATTGTTATGTAAAAGTTTTTGTAGAACAAACCGTTTAGTCACTAGAGCCCGAAAACCGAAAACGGGGTTTCATTAAAAACGCTCTGGAGGCTTAACGGTGCGAGATGTGATAAAAAGTCACAGGACCAAAGTTGTAGATAATTAAATTCCCTATCGTAGTATTGTTCTCAGATTTTAGATAGGACGAAGCGTTTGGCCGCTAGAGCCAAAAAACTAAAATTAAAATTTCGGAAGTCCGCCATTTTGAATTTTTTTTAGTAGGTTAAAACAACAAATTTGCAAGTTCAAGATTTTATCCTTAGCATTGACCATTCAGGCTAGACGTATGCCAAATTTAAAGTCTCTAGCTTAAATAGTTACGTCAGAACTTCGTATCCCATATAAGTGAGTGAGTCAGTTACACATGGGGCTGTATATATTATAGACTCGCTACGGCTCAATGGGGGCTCCGCCCCCATGCCCCCATTTTGGGTTGCCCCGAATTCGTTAATTGTTCTAAGTCTTAAGAACTGAACAGGCTAATTGAGGCCTCCACCCAAAACTCTATCCTTATCTTCGCTGACTTGGTTTAATAGTTCAGGAAGTCTAAAACTTTTAAGATATTATCTTGATATTTAAAGCTTAAATTGATACTTTTCTTTTATATTTAATGCTCATGGTATGTGTGTGTAGCTAAATTTCAGGCATCTGAGAAAAAGTGAAAAATGTATTTTGAGAGTAAACGGAAAGAGATACGGCAAAGTATGTCAGAATCAAAATTGTAGATATTAAAAATACCTATAAAAGTAGTCATTTAAACATTTTGTAGGACAAACCATTTAGTCGCTAGGGCCCTAAAACTAAATATAAATTTCACAAAAATCTGTTTGGAGCGTTAACGGTGCGATGTACGACAAAAAGTCAAAGGACAAAAACTGTAGATCATCCAATTCCCTATCGTAATATTGCTCTCAGATTTAAGATTAGACTAACCGTTAGGCCACTAGAGCTGAAATACTAAAATTACGATTTCTCTAGTGGACCAGAACCGGTATTTTCCCACTACTTACGTTCACAAGATCCGAAAAAAGAAAAAAAAAATTAAGTAAACGAGAAGAGATACATTTGGCAGCTAAAGCTGAAATACTAAAATTACGATTCCTCTAGTGTCCCAGAACCGGTGTTTTCCCACTACTTATGTTCACAAAATCCGGAAAAAGTGAAAAATGACTTTTGTGAGTAAACTAGTAGAGATACGGCAAAATATATAAGGGGAAGATTTGTAGATATTAAAAAGATCTATCGAAATAAACCTTAAAAAAATTTTACAACCATCGGCTTAGTCACTAGAGCCCGAAAACCGAAAACGGCATTTCATTAAAAACGCTCTGGAGGCTTAACGGTGCGAGATACGATAAAAAGTTAAAGGACCAAAATTGTAGAAAATTAAATTCCCTATCGTAGTATTGTTCTCAGATTTTAGATAGGACGAAGCGTTTGGGCGCTACAGCAAAAAAAGTAAAATTACAATTTCGGAAATCCGCCATTTTGAATTTTTTTTAGTAGGTTAAAACTAAAAATTTGCAAGTTTAAGATTTTACACTTAGCATTAACCATTCAGGCTAGATGTATGCCAAATTTCAAGTCTCTAGCTTAAATAGTTACGTCAGAACTTCGTATCCCATATAAGTGAGTGAGTCAGTTACACATGGGGCTGTATATATTATAGACTCGCTACGGCTCAATGGGGGCTCCGCCCCCATGCCCCCATTTTGGGTTGCCCCGAATTCGTTAATTGTTCTAAGTCTTAAGAACTGAACAGGCTAATTGAGGCCTCCACCCAAAACTCTATCCTTATCTTCGCTGACTTGGTTTAATAGTTCAGGAAGTCTAAAACTTTTAAGATATTATCTTGATATTTAAAGCTTAAATTGATACTTTTCTTTTATATTTAATGCTCATGGTATGTGTGTGTAGCTAAATTTCAGGCATCTGAGAAAAAGTGAAAAATGTATTTTGAGAGTAAACGGAAAGAGATACGGCAAAGTATGTCAGAATCAAAATTGTAGATATTAAAAATACCTATAAAAGTAGTCATTTAAACATTTTGTAGGACAAACCATTTAGTCGCTAGGGCCCTAAAACTAAATATAAATTTCACAAAAATCTGTTTGGAGCGTTAACGGTGCGATGTACGACAAAAAGTCAAAGGACAAAAACTGTAGATCATCCAATTCCCTATCGTAATATTGCTCTCAGATTTAAGATTAGACTAACCGTTAGGCCACTAGAGCTGAAATACTAAAATTACGATTTCTCTAGTGGACCAGAACCGGTATTTTCCCACTACTTACGTTCACAAGATCCGAAAAAAGAAAAAAAAAATTAAGTAAACGAGAAGAGATACATTTGGCAGCTAAAGCTGAAATACTAAAATTACGATTCCTCTAGTGTCCCAGAACCGGTGTTTTCCCACTACTTATGTTCACAAAATCCGGAAAAAGTGAAAAATGACTTTTGTGAGTAAACTAGTAGAGATACGGCAAAATATATAAGGGGAAGATTTGTAGATATTAAAAAGATCTATCGAAATAAACCTTAAAAAAATTTTACAACCATCGGCTTAGTCACTAGAGCCCGAAAACCGAAAACGGCATTTCATTAAAAACGCTCTGGAGGCTTAACGGTGCGAGATACGATAAAAAGTTAAAGGACCAAAATTGTAGAAAATTAAATTCCCTATCGTAGTATTGTTCTCAGATTTTAGATAGGACGAAGCGTTTGGGCGCTACAGCAAAAAAAGTAAAATTACAATTTCGGAAATCCGCCATTTTGAATTTTTTTTAGTAGGTTAAAACTAAAAATTTGCAAGTTTAAGATTTTACACTTAGCATTAACCATTCAGGCTAGATGTATGCCAAATTTCAAGTCTCTAGCTTAAATAGATACGTCAGAAATTCGTATCCCATATAAGTGAGTGAGTCAGTCAGTCAGTTACACATGGGGCTGTATATATTATAGACTCGCCTACGGCTCGATGGGGGCTCCGCCCCCATGCCCCCTTTGTGGGTTGCCCCGAATTCATTAATTGTTCTAAGTTTTAAGAACTGAACAGACTAGTTGAGGCCTCCACCCCAACTCTATACTTATCTTCTCTGACTTTTTTTAATAGTTCAGGAAATCTTAAGCATTTAAGATATTATCTTTATATTTTAAGTTTAAATTATTTATACTTTTGTTTTATATTTTATATAAAATGCTCAGGGTATGTTTGTGGAGTAAATTTCAGTCATCCAAGTGTCATAACAGTAAATAAAAAATATTAAAATAACTTAAATTTTGTGAAAGAATTTTGAAAATACGTTTTGGGGTGAAGAGAGTGAAATGCTACAAAATCTTAAGGGCCGAGCTTAAAAAGCATCTAAAAAATATAATGCTGCCAAAACATATATCGGTATAGCAGTATCTTTACCGGGTTTAACAAAATGACCAAAAACTGTACATAAAAAATGTTAATAATTTAGTATTTTCACAGTTTTTTTTTTTACTAATCTTTGATTGAAATCGGCCAATGGCTGCTTCTATAGTAAGAACTAGATATATTCATAGCTTATACCAAATTTGAGGCATGTATGTGTCATAAAAGTAAACGATAAATATTGAAATAGAGCAATTTTGGTGAAAGAATTTCGATATTGTGAAAGCACGCCAATCTTTACGGGTGAAGGGGGTGAGATACGGCAAAACTGCATTGGACTGGACTTGTAGAACGTTTACAATAGAATGTAATACTAGTAAAATAAATATCAATTTGGCAGTATATTTGGCAGAATAAAGTAATTTACAAACACTTTACAAAAAAAATGTTAAGAATTTTGTGTTTTTTTCAAGTTTTTTTTAGACTTAATTATAATTTTAATTGGTTAATGGCTGCCACAAAGGTAAGATCTAGTTGATACCATAATATGTACTTAAGTTCAAGCATCCGTGTGTCATATAAGTAAATAAAAAATTTTAAAATAGCGAGATTTTTGTGAAAAGAATTGGAAATTTTGAAAGTAAGCCCCTTTTTAAGGGTGAAGGGAGTGAAATACGGCAAAATGTCACAGGACTAAACTTGTAGAGCGTCTTATTCCTGACCATGCATATTCTTTCAGATTCGAGGTAGGACCTCTCGTTCAAAAGTTACAGCGTATTTAGAAAAGCCTTACATAGTGTAGATTTTACCATTAAAAGAAATATTTTTTGAGGGGGTTAAAATTTGAAAATTCTATGTTTTGCGATTTCTCCTTTGTATTGACCATACAAACTACTTGTGTACCAAATTGCAAGTTTTTAGCTCATCCGGAATAAAATTAAGATTTCTCTATTGTTCCAGGACCGGTAATTTCCCACTACTTATGTTCAAAAATCCGGAAAAAGTGAAAAATGTATTTTGTGAGTAAACGAGACGAGATACGGCAAAATATGTAAGAAACAAAATTGTAGATATTAAAAAGATCTATCAAAATTGTCTTTTAAAATTTTTTGTAGGACCACCGGTTTAGTCACTAGAACCCAAAAGCCGAAAACAGGGTTTCATTAAAAACGCCCTGAAGGCTTAACGGTGTAAGATATGATAAAAAGTCACTGGACCAAAATTGTAGATAATTAAATTTCCTATCGTAGTATTGTTCTCAGATTTTAGATAGGACGAAGCGTTTGGCCGCTAGAGCGAAAAAACTAAAATTACAATTTCAGAAATCCGCCATTTTGAATTTTTTTGGTAGGTTAAAATTAAAAATTTGCAAGTTTAAGATTTTACACTTAGCATTGACTGTTCAGGCTAGACGTATGCCAAATTTCAACTCTCTAGCTTAAACGGTTACGTCAGAAATTCGTATCCCATATAAGTGAGTGAGTCAGTTACACATGGGGCTGTATATATTTACTACATTTCACTAAATACATTAATGAGCAGAGGTTTAAATAGCTAAAACAAAGTTTTCCCATTGCACAAAAAATACCACGACCCAATTTAAACTATTCCCTACAGCCATCTTTGTAATTTAATATGCACAACCGTAATTGTGTTCAGACGGGATAATTTACATACACTAATTTAACACGTTTTTGTGACGAGGTTATTTTGAATTTCTTACAATGAGAAATAATAAATTGAACAAAAATATAATCTTTTTATTTGTAATTGATAATCAATGGTAAACTAAATACGCATCTCACGCACCTGCAATATCGTAAATGTTTATACCTACTTATTTATAAAATGAAAATCAGCTCAAAACGTTCCTTTTTATATCGTAACATTTAAGTTGAAATAGAGAAGTTAAATAAATATGAACCTAACGCTGTTGTTGCTACGGTTATTGCAGCTTATTTGCTTAAAACTTTATTAAATTTGTTTCTTCGGGGTTTTGTGGTTACAAAGCGTTTACCTCGATATAAAAATATTTAAAAAATGATATGGTGCATTATTCAATTTTTCATTATATCATAAATTTTTATTATAAAATGAAAATAAATATGTCATTTTAAATTGAAAGGCAATGTTCTATTTTTAAATTGAAAGTAAAAACATAATTTTAACTATTTTTTACTTGTTAACATAATAACAGATAAAAAGTGTAATAATTTGAGTAGTAACATGAAGGAGATTATAAAAACTTCCTGTAAAACACAATTTATCTATGCAAAAATATATGTTAGAATATTTAATGTTTCAATTCAATATTGGTTTACTTAATTCTATTGAAAAACTTGAAAATTTCTTGGAATAGACCAAAGCAATACACCTAATTACTATTTATTCTCTCTCTCTGCTATGTTGATGGTACGTATTTCAAGATGTAATTTTTAATATGAAAAATACTATGTAAAACAATTATCTGTGGTCGTTTATAACTACTTATTCAAAAAAAAATACATTTTGTAACTAAACTAATATGGAATTAATTCATAATTTGATTGAATATGATTTAATAAAACTTCAATAGACCCTCCAGCCGCAATGCTGAGTGTTAAAAGTTTATCCTGGCTTAACTTTTCCTCGCTCCTTTACATTATACGCCAACTTCTAGTAATTTGAATTCTTTTATCACCTAAACTTTTATTGCTCGGAAATTGATTTCAAAGCTCTTAAAAGTTATGGGGAATCGGACTCTAAACTCACTACAGTTAAATTACAGGCAATACATGTGTGCATGCGTGAGATAACATGCAGTTTTTTTTTTGTTACATTTATCTTTAACAATCCAACAAAGCATTACTAAACCTTTCTTTTGCATGATTTAAATAAGTTTTCATTGTTTTTAAACAATCTAAAAAAAGTTAGTGAAAACAGTATCTAAAGAAAATGTATCTAATTATGTTAAGAATGTTACAAGTGGAATAGTTACGTAAGTAAGGTAAGTCTTCTTCGCTTGGTGAATTAAGTTGATAAAAATTAATAACATTTCACAATCGTATATTTAATGTTTCTTAATGGCATTATATTTCACAATCACTCTAATTATCTGTGCAACGCAACGTTCTGCATCGATATTTCATAAGACAGGAGGGCGACAAAGCTACAAACAAAGCCTGCTCGGTTTTGTATACATTTGCAAACAAAATCGTTATTTTGTTCAACTGTTTCCAATCACTTTGGTATAACTGTGGTCTAAGAATTAAACTCAATTCATAGGGACATTTTTAAATATTACAAATCACCTTATACTCACCAAATAATATAAACTTTTCTAGTTTATTATTTTAATCAGGGTTTGATAATTATTCTTCATAAAGTCGTATATTTACTTTTTTTGTACTTTTGTCAGTGACTATTTCTATTATCGATCTATAAATGAACGCCAACAACCTTACCTAATCACAGATACATTTTCACCAGTATAAAATACATCTGAGCTTTAATCTTTTTTATTATTTAATTCTAGACGATAAACGATTTTTTCTTGTATTAAGAGTGATACGAAACAATGTTTATATCTAAGTACACAACCAAATTAAGAAACCAGATATAACCAGAATTAAGAAAATTAGTCGGCATAATATGTCGTGAAATAAATTGTACATGCTATAGGCACTCCTGGTATTCAATATTCCCATTGCTTCTAATCTGTCTATATTTTTATTCATGTTGAAGCCTTCCGGAATTGGTTGTCAATATAAAAAGGTTACATACCTTGACGTCTGCAATTCCTTAGTTAAACTTAGTTAACTATAGTTTCGGCTATCACGTAGCCATTTTCAAAACCAAATATGAAGAACGTTTAAAATTCCATTCTTGCGAATTTCGTCAGATAAATAAAACTACACTGAACACAACACATTTAGAAGTTGGCCGGCCGGCGCACGTCACTGAACGTTCAGTGACGTGCGCCGGCCGGCCAACTTCTAAATGTGTTGTGTTCAGTGTAGTTTTATTTATCTGACGAAATTCGCAAGAATGGAATTTTAAACGTTCTTCATATTTGGTTTTGAAAATGGCTACGTGATAGCCGAAACTATAGTTAACTAAGTTTAACTAAGGAATTGCAGACGTCAAGGTATGTAACCTTTTTATACTGTCTATATTGACGTGTACCTATTCTGTTTTATTATGTTTTTACTAGAAACAGCTGTGTTAGGTAAAAATTTTATAAATATTATTCTCTATGTTTATCTTAACACTAGCTTTAAGGGCTACCCATGCCCATTAGAATAAGACTCAAAATAAACGGTATCAGTTAACTGACACATACTTTCTCCCAACAATATAAAAAAGATGTTAAAATCTTCAAAAATTAATGTCTTGATGACTCAGTCGGATAGCTACCGGCTGAGCAGCGCTCGTTTGACCCTACGCGCGTCTGTGACTTTTAACAACGTACTGCGTTTACCGCTAAACGAAAAATTGAATTTTCTCCGCAACCACTTGACGTAGAGCAATAATTTAAAATACTGGATTATTTAGTTTTTTGAGCTTGATTTAATGGTGATAAGTAAAATTTATTTCAAGACAACAGCTATTTTGAAAATCCAAAAAATTGATTTTTGAAACACTTTTTACTCCATAACTTTTGGACGCGGATTTTCCCGGAGATGCGGGTGGTGTCATTTTATGCACCATTTTAAGCTAAATAAACCACAAAATTTTAATAAAAATCGTTAGAGCCGTTTTTGAGAAATTTTTATTTTTGACGATTTTTGAGGGTTTTTGGGGGTAAAATACCCTTAAAAATAAAAAATTAAAAAAAATGAAAAAACGCCTGGAATTATCGTGGATTTGGACCTATGTACCAAATTTAATTAAAATCGGACCATTAGGGCGTTCTCTAGCTCTGTTTACATCCTGACACACACACACACACACACACACACACACACACACACACAGACAGACATCACTCCGAAAACCACTTTTTTGGGCTCAGGGGGAACCAAAATGGATAAATCCACCAACAACTCAAATTCAAAAATTTTGACGAAAACAATACTTTCTCCATATACTATGGTATAGAGGGAGAAAGTAATATAAACCTCTATTACAAAATTATACTGTCTGAAACAATATTTTAACACCTCAAACGTTAAAAGTGGTCAAGAAGTGGAGAAGAACTTAAAGTTAACAACTCACGACTTCACATAATATACTGTAAGGGCTTAAAAATGTGAGTAATTTATATTATTTAAACAATTATGTTACTTAAAATACTTACTTCTTTAACTGTTTATAGTAGTGATTTTTTAAATTTCGTAAACAAACCACAACAAAAATGTTTCATAAAGTTCTATTTGTTTCGTTTGTTTGTTTCAATTACACGGTATTGATTTAGAAAAAGTTGATATGAAGAATAATTGAAATCGGTGTGTTAGTTTTGTCCTCTAAATTGGAAATATTGTTTTTCCTAGAATTGAGACGATACAAACATAGGTAATTTAATTAATGTACCAGGATCGAAAGGCATTCTGTTATACATTGTTGCATATAATATATAAAAATATAAGTCATTTATAAATCAGGTATAGGGTGTTCAACCCTAACCTAATATCCTAGGTGTCTTAACTACGTTTCTATTCCTTTTTGAGGTCCGAAGAGCCAAGAACGCTCTCCATTCGATCTATAAATTGTTTTAGTGTCCGAATAACCAAGAAATATTAAAAAACTGGAATAAGTTGAATAAGGTAAAAAAATTGTAAATACCTGTTTTTTTGCAAAGAAAAAACTCAAAGTATTTTTAACTGCTATTTATTGAGTCATTTTTAGGGCACAAGGATTTAAAATCTTCGTCACTTCATTTGAAGACGAAAGTGCCTTAGCCTACTCCACTCGAGAGAAATTATTTTGCGCTCGCCTGCTTCTCGTGCATAAAGATTTCTCTCGTGTGTAACAATGTGGCACTTTGCGCACTTGTTGCATAAATACCTTTTACCTGAACTCATAATTATAGTGGTAGGAAACAAATCATGATGTCTCATGCCATACAAACACCGCTTACTTCTAAGGAGTTGATTATCTTCTTACGTAAAAAAACAACAGTCGTTTTGGTGAGAAAAAATAGAAAAAATGTATAGTCAGATAAGGGACATAAAAAGTATGAATTTGTTCAGTTAAAGTTATACTATATTACCTTTTGACTTTTTAATAACCTGTATATTGTATATTAATTCAATATTGTGTATCAAATGTCAAACATAATAATCATAAGTGGTAGGCAACAACTTCCATTATACAATGATTTACAGTCTAGTTTTGTCAGTCGCATTTCCTGACTTTGTGAGCTTTTCACCATTGTTTTACTGATTTGATCCCCTCGGTGTTCGCTTCCAGGAACAAAAGCTTTTCAGAAGTTCTTTATTTATAGGCAGTATTTTACAATTGTTTTACCAATGTTTTTACCATTTGTATGGACAATCTAGGATTTGAAGTTTATACATTAAGCTACTCCCTTTTTATCACAAAGTTATCTATCCGTAACTACCTTATTTACGGTCTATAACAGGGCGTTATTTCAACCTTTTACTGTGGAATATAACTTAGTACTAACTTTTAAGTATTTTCCATTTCCTAAAACCAAATCATAGCTTTGGGCTATTATAACCAACTGAACGAACATAAAATGTTCTTTAACTAAACTGTAAGTGAAGGAGTAACTATTGTCATATTGTTTCATAGTTGTTATTTCATATTGGTGAAAAAGTGGCCCCCGTCCCCACTCATTGAAGGCATGTGTTTAAAAAATTTCCAATGGGGTGATTTTAAATATTTTGCCACAGGCTCTTACATATAATCTAGGGATGATTATGTAGTTTATTGTGCTGTTTGCAGGGGCGGATTTAAAGGGGGGCTGAGCTTTCGGGTTCAAGACCCCCCAAAATCACAGATAGTAAAAAAGCTTAAATCTAAAGAAATTTGTCATATTTAACAAGGTACGACAACGTAAAATTGTGAAGCACACATAAATAATACGAATATTATATTTATGGTTCTAAACTTAGAGTAGCTTCTTTCATCTTAAATCCACCTCGCTCTCAAAATACGATTGCAAACACAAAAAATATCACTTTCCATCCTAGTGATAAAATAGTATATATATATATATATATATATATATATATATATATATATATATATATATATATATATATATCGTATGGCTCATTTAGCCAGCCACCATGGTTTAAGAGTAATCAAATAAATTCTGCGGTGCAGAGCACCTGAGTCAGTATGAGTAAAAATCTAAACTAAAATAAAAATTAGATTTTTCTTTGTAGAGCTAAATCCAGGGCGCTAAGCCATTGCAGCCCAGCTTCACTTGAGCTATGCAGACCGGACAATCATTCGGGGAAGGCACTCAGTGGGCACTCTTCGACTATGTGCTCCATAGTTTGATACTCTGCTCCTTAGTCGCATGACTGGTCTTGTGTCATTCCCCATCTGTGCTTCCAATAATTACATCTTCCCACTCCAGTGCAGAAACGATTGAGTATAGTCCACTGCTTCCAAGGGAGATTCATACCACCTACCGCTACGGTCGGGCCAGCTATCAAGAAGTGGTCCCGACCTTGAAAAGCGTACCAGGAGGAAGTCCAGTTTGTATGGATAGTGAAGTTCGTGTCCATCAACTGGGAGGCTGTTCGTAGAGGTGGTTTTCGAAACCTCAATCGGCCCGCATTCTGGGGTAGGTAATCATGGATGGGCAGCTGTGGAGCAGATAAGATCTTAGTGTATTCCCTAATGAGTGCATCCCTTCGTCTTATTTCAGGAGGAGCGATATTACACAGCACCGCAAGCCAGGGTACAGGGCTTGGCATGAGTGTACCACTAATGGCTCTCATGGGCCTGTTTAGCTGGACGTCGATCTCTCTAATGTGCACACTATTTAACCACACAGGAGCACAGTACTCAGCAGTTGAATATACCAATGACAGAGCAGTGGTTCGCAGAACTTGTGCGTTAGCTCCCCATGTGGAGCCAGCAAGCTAATGGACAATGATAGTCCTGGTTCTCACCTTAGCTGCCGTTTTTTGAAAGTGGCTTTTAAACGTGAGAGACCGATCTAAAGTGACTCCCAGATACTGTGGGTGGTCATTATGATTCATCTCAACACCGTTGAATAAGATTTTAAGTTTTTGGTTGGCCAGTCTATTATTTAAGTGGAAGCAAGCAACCTCAGTTTTTGTTGGGTTTGGATTTAGCTTCCAGGCTTCAAAGTATTTATCGAGGGTCGTGAGGTCATTTGTTAGTGTTTCCTCAGCTTGTCGAAAATGCTGGTGTTGATATTCCAATGCAATATCGTCTGCATACATAAACTTTAAGGACCTAGTTACAGGAATGTCGGCAGTATACACATTAAAGAGCACTGGGGCGAGCAAATAGTATATTACATTGCAAGACAGGTAAAATCAGCTGGATCCCGTTTTAAATTCACACTCAGTTGTTGAAATTTAAGTATATTTAATTGGAAGTTGTCGTCAGTGGTTTCATAATTTGTGTGACCATTCAAACGTATAAAACATCACATTAATGAATAATGATCATAAAAACTACCCGTCATTTTTTACGGCCTGTTTGCTAGTATTTCATAAAAATAATGAAAATTGGTATATTTAATGTTCGCGACCATATATGTTTCAATACGAAACTTGTCAAGCACTTCAATCGAGAACATGCAAAAGACTTTCACTTGAGTTTTGAAAGGTATTTTTACTACACTACTTTGAGTTCATTTTTTCATTTTTCATGTTTTCGTTATTTATTTATCACTTAATGTATCACTGAAAGACTTTCTTCTATCAAAAACTTGTAAGAATAGAAGCTTCGTAGACGATGAACAAATAAAAAACAAAGTTTTAGAGAAAACTACAATTTTTATATTAGCTCTAAGGAGCTAAGACTAAGGTTAAGACCAGTTAGCTAAGTTAATAAATAAAAAACTTATCTGTTAATGTTTAGAACTATTTTCAATATAAAAAAGTTTAGACCCTTTTGAAACCCTACAAAAACACGTCCTCATGGTGCACCATTCATTATAGAGAAATTTGATTCTAAAGAAAAATAATACAGTAACATTAAAATTTATATATAAAGAATAAAGTCGTGTTAGTAACACCACCTATATCTCAAGAACGGCTGAACTGATTTGGCTAAAAATTGCAGGGGAGGTAGCTTAGAACCAGGGAGAACATATAGGATACTTTTTATCCAGATTCCTCTATAGGGCTCCGCCCCACACGTCTTTACAGTTACTCTGTTATTCTTATGGAAGCAAAATTTTTGTGGGAACATTTGATTACATTTATGAATATTAATTTTGTAAACAAATTTTCTCATTTATTTCTAATATTGAGGGAAGATAAAAATAAACTAGAGGATATTATAGACCTGTGGCGAGTGAGCGTAGAGAATGAGCTAAACTTGATGGGGAGTGAGCGTAGCGAACGAGCTCACCTGAAGGGCTAAAATTTCTCAATTGCAATTTTGGCATTGCAAAGCATGCCAGGTAAGCTAGTATCTGATATATTCGGTGATTCAGCTTGGTTGTTGTTTGTTTATATTTTTAATTTGATCAAATAATGTGAATATTATTTGGAAATTACAATTTATGTAAATTATTTAGAAAGAGATTTGCATACTATTTTTTTATCTGTTCGACCAACCTAAGTTTTAAACCAAGACATGAAACAGACGCTGTTGTAAGAGCACTTCTATGTTCGGGGAACATCCAGGTCAATTTAATTTATGTTTTCTCTATTACCCTTTATATTCTTATCGTTGTTTGTTTAATTTTTTTCTAAATTTAAGTTAATCATTAACAGTGTACCACAAAACATTCACTCGTGTTGCAGAATAGTCGGTAAAATTAATCGAAATTATTTACTAAGTTCATGCATTTTGAAAAATTCACTTTTCTGTATAATAAAAACTAAAAAGACTTTTATTTTCACAGTAACAAAAATATTAAGATATTAAGATATTTCTTTGTATTACGAGAATCTACTCTTTGCACACAGTAAATAACATTTTTACCGGTGCATTGCAGCATATCGGTACTTAATCCGGTAGTAAATCTAGCAAGTCTACCATGAAGAGTATTTTTTTCATCACACTGTACGGGAAACAGCTATATTCATCACCAGCTGAGAGTGTAGAAAAACCGTTTTCCCTCTCTAGAGAGGGAAAATCAGCTGTTGATTTTCCCACACTAGTAATTAGTTATGATTACTGACACAAGTAGCGCTAGCAGTGCTAAGAGTATATTATTCCCTAAATCAGCTGTTCTCAATAATGTAATCAGCTGTGTAAAACAGAATCACTGTTTTCATTGTACTGCGGAAATCAATTGAGCATCCATAGGTGGTTTCTTAAACTTGCATTATTTAATTAATTACTATTATTAATTATCTACAGTGTGATGAAAAATATCGTTCATAACTCGAGTAGAAAGTGTTATTCCATGCCTTGATCGAAATTCCGCGCTCGGCTAAAGCCTCGCGCGTAAACTCGATCTCGGCCCGGAAAAGACACTTTCCACTCTTGTTATGAAATATACTATTTCTGTTTATATTTTTTGAAATTTTATGTGTGCTTTGTACTTCTGCATGTATGTATATATGTAAGAAATAAAGAATATTCTATTCTACTTCTTAATTATGCAGGATTGTGGAAAGTGCCATAAAGAAGGAAGGTCCATACAAACCATATAACTCTAACATTTTTTTTTTAATAACATTTTAACTGTCTTGAATCTTTATAGTAAAATAATCGTAATCCCATATAGTATATTATATGTTAATGTTATTATTTGGGATTTTGCTCATATAAGCCACTAAACTAAAATCCGAACTCAATATAGACTATTGTGAGGGAAGAATCTTTGTTGAAAGAAGAATAAAAGCCCTAAACTAGGATAGCAGCTCCAATTATATGACTTCCTTTATATGTGGTAATCAAATGTTGATGGATATCTTTGTCTTGGTTTGTCCTTATTATAATACACTTTTGTAGGCTACATAATGTTATTTTTTGAAAGAAACTTATGTAAGTAGTTTAAGTAGGTCAATATATAAAGTTTATAAGACTATTATATGTACTCGAATTAAATGTATTTACATTCCAATTAGTTTGTTATGTAATACGACAGTTTTCTTTGCGTTTGAAGATTTAAAAATGTGACAAATCATATAAATACACTATACAGTGTGAAATAAATAAATATATCTTTAGTACAAGAGACATTTTTATTTAGATTTTAATGAAATAGTTTATTTTGTTACTAGTCCGGAAAGTAGTCGTTACCGGTGCAAAATCGAGTTTCAAGTAAGAGGCAAAATCGAGTATTAGAATGCCTTTGAGGGAAATTTTTCATAACTGTACTTTGTGCTTTGTACACTGTATGTATTATTATGAAATAAAAAAATTTTGAATTTTGAAATTAGATCGACCACCGGTATACCTCTTTCGGACGAGTTAGTTATTTTATTGCAATCAACTATTTGAAGTTTACTTTTAATCCAATAAGAATAACATGGGGCAAACTTTCATTGTTTGTACCTCCAAAATCATTCAGTAAGATAAAAAAATGCTCAAAATAAAAATTTCTTAAAATTCCGTTAAGCAAATTTCGTTCGTGATTATCATTCACTCAACAATAAACTTTTTCCAATATGGTGGCCAAATTAATTAAATTTATGTAACAATTATCTCGTTTAAGACATTTTTATCCCAGAGAATACTTTTACTTTATTGAATAGTTTCAGAGATACGCGCAATAGAAGTTTGCCTCATGTCATTAAATGAAAATTTTAAAAACGCAATTAAGACAAAAAAATTATACAACTTGATCACTTATACCAATTATGCAATCTATTATAATATAGAAAAGTGTTTTTATTCATCAAAACATGTTTTGTCCAAATAATGTATGAATAAGTACAGTGTTATTTTTAATAGTATAATATTTGAGGACACTTTACCTTTTTTTTTAGCAGTCAAATATTACATTAGACAATAACCACTCGCATAACAAATATGGGGTTGAAAAACATAAAACAATTGTTTACAAATTAAAATTATAATAAGGGTTGAGATTAAGTAATAAGTTTAAAACTCCAATTGAAACGTTAATATAAACATCCTTGATAACTTAATCATGTCGGATGATTCAAATCTCTCTTTACTGTCGGTCTTGTTATCAAACCATAAATCAATGTTGATGGTCTCAGCAACAACATCGCCTGTCCCGGCCCTTCATCAACTGCGCTGGCCGAGTGAATTATGTCTTGTTTATTCTTATTGCGACAGTTGTTACCAGAATGTGATAAAGTGTTTGGCACTATTCATTATTTTGCAATGAAATACAAAGTTTTCTGACCCAACCGGTAATTTGTTATGACATTAAAGAATGTTCCAATGAAGTTTTCATCTTAGTTGATTATAAAACATGTGTCTTACGTTCAATAGTATTCAATTATTCATAAAATACATTAACTAACTGTATATCAATAAAATATAGCATTTTATTAATCAATAAAAGGAAGACGTATTTAAAAACCGTTTTGTTTATACCCTAGTAATTAAATGAAATTATTATAAGTCATTAAAGTTTTATTAGTGGTCAAGTCTCTAATTGCCTCGAGAAAACATATTACTAGTCTATTAGTTATCTTGAATCACTTTATGCAAATTTCATTCTTAAATAAATTTATTTATATTTAGCAGTCGTAGGAAAAATATAATATACAACTCCTGTGCAAAGTTTCTTAACTGAACTCTAGAGAAATTATTCTCATTTCTCTTGACATATCTTTTGAGGACAGCAAAGTGACACTTTGCGCACCAATTGCATAAATAGCTATTTAATGTGTCTTATTTAGTTCAAACACTTCCCACTTCTCGCTCCGGAAACCACTCAGAGCTGCAACGGCGACAGTTCCACTTGTTTTGAACTCCACTGTTGGAGTTAGTGCTCTCCAGTTAGTGCTGACAACTGTTCTTCTAAGAGTCATCTTCACCTTTGGGCTGGTAGCCCAGTGTTGCGCAATCGGCAATGTTAACCATAAGGCTTTTGTGCAAAACATAGTATTTTACTCCCCTGTTTCGGACGCCATTTTTCAACCGGCCACCTTGGATTTTTATTCCCATTAAATATTAATCATCCACTACTGCTTCAATATAGGTAAAAAAAATATCTTTATGCCATTTTACAGGAAATTTTAATACCCAGGGCCCTATGAAATAAAAATTTTTATATCGTTGATTGCTTGATTAATAAATAACAAAACAATATCAACATATTTTGGTCGAAAAAGGACTCGCTTGTCTGTAGTCTGAACTATATAATCGTGATTGTTATTTCACAGTGTCCTAGATATTAAAATTTTATTTACAATAACATAAAGATGAATCATTTTCTGTCAATATTAATGACGTAGTGGATTTTAGAAATTTAACAATAGTCTTATGGGAATAAAAATGCAAGACGGCCGATACTGCAGACTCCTAAGCTTTCACCACATTCATTTTTGTACTCTCCGTAGTGTGAATACATGTTGTAAAGATAACTTCTGGTTGCATTTTCTAACAATACGTGAGCTCCGCATATAAGGAAGTTGTCTTCTGGTTGTACATAGTCGAAGTATTAAACTTCACTATAGTATGATAACAAGAGGTGATACTTGGTGCACAAACACACAGAGAGTGACGTGACGACGACGCGACGAATTACATAGGTTAAATGAATCGCGTTGCGTCGCGTCGCATCTCGTCACGCTCTGTGTGTGTGCACTAATAATTCCCTTAATAGAAATTGAACTGAATGATATTCAAATTATATGTTTCAGATTACTGTATTTCTTTTTTATACTAAAATTCTCAAATCGCCACTTATATCTTATTTCATAAATTATTTAAGAAAAGAAAATTATTTAATATTTATAACATGCAATTATTTATTTATTAATTTGAAGCCTCTACATACAATTGAATATTTTTAAGGTGTATGATCCATAAAATAAGCGAATAAAAACACTATACTAATTGCACATAAGATGAGTTTTTCTTGTTTATTTTTACTTCATAGTTTATAATCTTCTTTTCTAATGTACTCTTCTATTGAATAAAGGGATTTTGTGATAAGATATTCTTTCGGCATTCGGTAAAAAAACCTCGAATTTTGTTCTAATTTTATAAAAATTTACAAGTTTTTTTGATAAATTGACACCTATGTAACTTGGAATATTATTGTAAATTAAAATTGCGATGATTTGTAGAAGAATACTTATACAAAGTTAACTGTACAATTATTCTGGCATAATAACTGTGGTTTATATTCTTAATTTTAAGGAAGTGTAAAGAGGTGAGGATTGTTTTTTTTTTTTTTTTTTTTTTTTTTTTTTTTTGGATAATTAACAGTCTGATGTGTCAAAAATTTCAATCCCGGCACAATATTTCTTTACAGTGCCCGTATAAATGAAATTTAGTATTATTCGCAGTGTAATTATTTTCCTTAAGTTTTGATTAGATGTGGATTCATTGCACTTTTGTCAACTTTTATAATAGATCGGGTGACTTAATTATTCCAAACTTTCATTATGTATTCTTTATTGTTTGCCTTCAAAAGTTACTGTTGCTTAAATGTTTAAATTATAAAATTCCAATTCAAACTGCCTTTGGGAAGAAGAAGAATATGGGTTTCATCAAGTTATAATTGTGCATTATTAATATTTTTATATTTTTTTAAGTTCTTCGCATTGTTTAGATAAACTGCATCACCAAATCATTTTTTAAGTATAGATTACTTCTGTGTCAGTGTAATAAACATTGGGTTTATGATTTCACGTTGTCATTTGACAAAAATAATCTGGAGCGATAATAGAGTTGACTGGTGCCGCTGCCTATTTCAATAGTCAGTTGTAAATCGGGATGACAGAAACGTCGACGGCCTACAATGTTATCTCCAGTCGCTTATGAATGACGTCATTATCGCTGTTACGTCCAACTCCAGAATCTACATTGAACATCACTCAAAAGCATCAAACCTGACATTCATGTAAGTTTTATATGTTTAATTCATATTATTTTCAATTTTAGTTTGATTCAAATAACTTTTACTCGTGTAGTTATATTATTTTTTATGTAATTGGTATACATTACATAAAAAACCTATTTAGAAAATTAAACGTATACCTTTCTTTTATTTCATATACATTAACACGAGTCAATTGATTAAGCAAAGTCCTCTGCTTTTATATGTGCATGTCGATCATTAATAGTACAACAAAAGTTGTAGAAATATTAAAACTATATAAATTTATTGTAGACTAACAATAAAACGAGTCGTTGCCCGTCGATACTCAACGGCTACAGCTCCAGTTATGGTAAGTGGAGCACCAGGCAGATGGTGTGGAATATCTGTTTTTTTTTCTTTTTTTTCTTTTTTATTGCTATTTTCTTTTAATCAATCATCTGCTTTACATAGTTAAACAATTAAAGAAAAAAACTCATTTATTTTTTAATCAACCAGATATAAAATTGAGTAGTTTAAATATACTATAACACCGAATTATTATTTTACTCCATTAAAAGAATGATACATTATACGTTTTTAGGTACTGAAAATAATAAACCGAATCTTTCTTGAGCGTTTGCTCAATAAACAAAATCCTTCTTGAGCACTAGCTCTTCTACTGTATTTAGACAAATAACTCTTGTGTTTACAATCAGCTGATTAAAAACCTTCAACTTCATGAATTGAAAATGTTTTGAAATGCAGATTTTTATAATTTAAGAAGGTATGTTAACGTTAAAGTAAGTACAACCTACTAATATGGAAAAGTTAAGCTTTAATTTGGTACAAACTGTAGGAAAATCGCTCCAGTGGAAATCTCAGACCAACTGCCCAAAAAGTTGACTTCTTTCCCCATGGTAAATCTCCATAAGATAAGATTATTTATTATTTTCAACCAATTTAACGTAAATACTTTTGAAATGCAAATAAAACCTGCTACTATAGGACCGAAAAGGTTTTTTTTTGGTAAATCACCATGTAAATCGGCCCATTCCATTCCATTTCCATTTGATTAAGGCTCCTCCCATAAGGACTAGGTCCTTATGGTGGCTCCCCCTACCCTTACGGGCGGACCGTACCTAGCGTTAGCCATACCGGACCTGTTTTGCCACAAGGGGAGTTATGGAAACAAGTGCTCCAAATCATACTGCGGATTAGACCCTCACAAAACCTGGAATTCACCAGGCCTGTGGTACTCAACCGGCATTGAACCTAAAATCGACAAACCGCTGTGAGTGTCAGTGTTAAAAACTATTATAGGCATCACATTGTAAATCGGCCCAGTGGAAATATCACAATAACTGTCCAAAGGTGTTTTTACCCCTTCTGTTTTAAAAATATAGATAAATAATATTTTAAGAAGGATCGCGAGCCTAACGGTTGGCCTCTTGGTCCTCGGTCCTAGAAGTCACAGGTCCAATTCACGAGATGCTTACATAACTTGTGGTTTGGACCACTTTTGATGAAACTGTTTACGTTTTACAAAATTACACATGTGATTATGTAACAAATAATTAATGATAATAAATCAAAGCAATTTAATTAATTAGCAAAGTATTTTTTCCACACATTTAATAGAATGTGACGTTAAGTTGTAAAGTGTTAAAATTGAAAGTGTCTTCATTATCCCTTCATGCTGCAATGGCCATGTCGTTACACATTTTCGTTGTTGACACTTCCATTAATGACATCCTCGGTCCGAGACGCTGACTCATCCCGAATGGGTTCATTGCAGCACAGTTGACAAGTGACAACAGTGCACTCGACTGGCTTGTTTGTGTTTTTTCTGTAGTTTAGTGATATTCTGAGTAAGTAGAAAATATTTATTAAATAAATATTTCAGTGGAACTTAGGAAATTTAGTAAATCTACATTATACTGAAAGATGGTCTTCACGAGTTTAACTTTCAATACCACTATTGTTCTTAATAATTTATTTTACTATATAAGTTAAATTTTACTACATATACCCCAAAGATAGCATGAATGGCGATGTTTATCCCGATTTTTATTTCCAAAGTACAAATAATATCCAATGTTGCAAGGAGTACTTAATGCAATTTTGAAGTAAATTTTATGAATTTTATGAATCACTGAAAAATAAAATCGACCTGAATTCGTTTATTGAAACTACATATAATGTGTACAAAACATGTACCCTAATATATGGAAAAAGAACATAAATTTTGGTGTTCCGTTTGTCAATTCTCCTACTTTGAATTTTAACCAATAAAAAGGTAAGATGTCCAGACTCTCTGGTCTGAAACTAAATTAAATCAACCAGTAAATTGAAGGCAGTCAATACATATAATTTGATCATAAATACAATACATATATATTACATACATACTGTTACACAGATACATTACGTATAGTTACATACACCAAATATGAGGGGAGTAAAACATATTTAAGTGTAACTATAAAAAAAAAAAAAAACTTTGTTTCAATTACGAAAATTACAACCACAATAATTCAGGGGACATGTAGAGTTGAAGTGTTTGCGGTTAGTCCAGACTAATTTCCTTCGCTGACTGAAATAGTTGTTTGGTAATTGTTGGAAGCTGCGGTATTGCTGGCGAAACTTGGATATAAATTACCACCAGTTCTTGCGACAACACAATCATACTTCTGCTGATTTACTCGCAGTCGAAAAATGATTTATATTTCTAAGGATTATCAATAAACAAATGCACATCTTAATATATGTTTTAATTCAATTCAAAATAAAGAATAAATTAGTAGCCTATACATACAATACATAAAAATGTAAATATATTAACATAATGAACAATCGTTGTTGGTATGGTTAGGAGCGTATTTCTGAGTTCAGCACAATCATTTAGATGCAAAAAAGGACCAAACAATTTTCATTATCCAAAGGCCGAATATTTGCTTCTCCAGAAGTAAGTGACCTATAAGTAAAACTAATAATTTAATGTCGTAATTATTGTTTCGATTGTTTGACTAAGCATTATCAAAACAAACGACGAAATTGTCCAATGGAGTGCACTAGTGTCAATGGAGGCAAAACTTATTTACTTTTATTTTACACTGTTCCTTTAATAGTGTAGTTTATTGAACGTGGTATTTCACTGTCGAAAGGGCCAAACAGGACTAAAACTCGACCCAAAAGGACCGTACACCAAAAGGTTACAACACGGCCAAAAGGGAAAAGGATCTTTCTAAAGTTGTTGAGCGGAGCGAGCGAAGCGAGCGTAGCTCCTATACTACACTCTGGCGTTTTATTTACAAGTACTGCTCCTGAACGGCTGGAGGTATCCTCACGAAATTTTGCTCGGTCATAGTAACCATCTATGGGAAGGTATAAATCTGAAATAGTCCAAATCGGACATAAGGGTTCTGCCCTATGTCCTTTTAAAGTTACCATGTTATTTTAATGGGAGAAATATTTTATTTGGTTTGTTTACTGTGTGTTGATTATACAGCTGTTATAGGGATCAAATAAATTTAACTGCAGACTGTTACTATCAGCTGTTTGTAAATACAGTAGTTTTCTGTGAAATCTTTGTTTTGTTTATTTTAGTGGTTTGTTTACCTTTGTACGTGAATGAAATGCAACGTTTTTAGAGATGAGGTGCAAATCTTGGACGACGCACTGTAAATGTATCCCGGTACCATCGACAGGAGACTGCACATGAAATTGATGAAGAGTATGCTGAGAGGTTAAGGCAAAATTGGAAGCCTTCGCGTATCAAAAATGCACAGTCTGCAGACGCTTGGACGTAGTCAGCAATGATAACAACTTTATTTGTACCTCATGCGTAAAATATCCTTCAATATTCTCTGTAGTCAACAATAAGCGAACTTCAATCATTCCCGAAGAACTCCAGCATCTCTCAATGATTGAGCAAACGCTAATCACTCGAATCCATCCTGTCATGCGCGTATTTCAGTTTAGCAAGTGGTTCTTTTGGTCAGTATCACCACAGAGGACATGTGATTCATAATTGATATTGCAACTTCGTATCCAATCGCGCCTTCATCTCTTGGTATCGTAATTGTACGCCGCGCTGGTGTCGAAGGCTATTCTGATTTTGGCTTGAGGAAGCAAAAAGTCCTTCGAGTTCTTTGCTCGCTCCAAACGCACAAACAGTATTAAGCTGATGTTTATATTAATATGGACGCTATTGAATCTCTTCCATTGGATGACAATGTAGCTGGTCAATTAAGATTTATTGAACAAGGAGGTTTATCAGATGAATCGTTCGACGAAGATCATATTGAATAATGAGCAGTTCCGCTAGCACCGAGACAAAGTAAAGAGTCTGTTATATTAAACCAAATCAATTGGCCAAGACCTTCGCCTAACTCAATCAACGAGTTTACACAGTCTGGCAATATTCCACAAGCATTCCCACATTTGTTTCCAAACGGTGCCACAGATTTCTTAGACCCAACCCGGAACATTAGGGTATCATTTCGAGAGTGCAGTGGTGTGAGTTTCTTATGAGATATGAAGACAAGCGGTTTTCTCAAGATCCTAGATTCAGATTTGTTTGTCTAAATACAAGGCAAAGACATGATGCCTGTCAATAGAGTGCTATCTTCGCTAAGAAAAATGACTTCTCCGGTAATGTCCAACATGAGATGAACATAGAGGATGAAGTTAAGCGAGACCCGTCCATACTGGCTGGGTAGCTGAGTGGTTAAAGAGCTCGCCTTTGAATCTGAAGGTAGCCGGTTCGATCCTGAGAAAAGTTAGTGCTTTTTGATGGTTCGATACTGGACCTAGCTGCCTTTGGTCATTGGGCTATTAATTAATGATCCTGACAAATAAAAAAAAACAGCTGATATTTGTCAGTAATAAAGCTACACCTCATCTGATCCATCACAATCATCACACTCACCCCTTCAGTCATACTCACCTTAAAATACGCCAAAGTGCGTCGGTGTTTCAAATGAAGTCTCTAAAGTCTCTAAAGAAGTCTCTAAAGTCTCATAATAAAACGTTTGCTAGTAGTGGGGAAACGCGGGAGTTGGGCCAGTTCAAGGTCACCCGAGCGATGACGTCATCGAGGTCAATGACCTCACCGATGACGTCATCACCAATTACGTCATTCTGTGACGTCACACCCATGACGTTGCAGAAATGACGTGGCGATGACGTCATCACCCCTTACATCACCATTATGACGTCATCGATGTCACAAAGGTCAATGCCACGCTGAAACCTAAAATTTTTTGGCACTTTTGCTGTTTCTCGCACTACGCTCCGAGTTTCAGTCCGGTTTCAATGACCTTGACGACTTGGAGCGAAAGTAGACGAGAAAAAGCAAAAGTGCCGAGGAAACTTAAAGTTTGCAACGTGACTCTGCCTAAACCGTCATGTGACACCGCTCGAGTGACCTTGAACCGATACAACTCCCGCGTTTCACCATTACTGCAACCGCGATGTGCACCCTACGACAGACACCGAGCGACTGGCTGTCCGGCCCCGCGCACTCTAGGTATATATGGGAAGTGGTGGGGGAATTGCGATGACCCTGGGAAAGTTAAAAATGCCAAGTCAGGTAGCACTGTTTCGGTGCTACCTTAAATTTACATGTTAAAGTGTGATGACCTTGAGGTTGACTGTAAACTTGGGACTTAGGATTGTTTTTAAAGATGTATCTAAAGAATCTTCAGATTTGAGTCAACACTTAGAAAAATTTACTCTTAGTACAACAGTTTAATGTGTATTTGCCAGAATTTAAGTGTGGTGACCTTGAACTACCCTAAATTGTCAGGAATTGGAGTAGCAACCGCGATGTGCACCCTACGACAGCCACCGAGCGACTGATCTTCAGACTCTGTGTACTCTAGGTATATCAGCTCAGGAGACTAAGACTCTAAACTGTCAGGAATGGGAGTAACTAACTGAACTTTGCAAGGAAAAGTCATTTCATCCAATATTTTAAACAAATCCTCCTCAGTAAAACTTATATTAGTCTGTTTGGTATAAAACTTAGGGTGTCCGCGCAACAATTTACGCCACTTGGCTAAAGTTGAAACCCACTTGACCTTGAGCGGTGGACACTGAGCAACTAATAAAGACTTAACACGGCTAAGTTTCTTACCTAAACTGTCCTGCGACATGGCTTCCCTTCACAAAAGTCCGCAAAATACTGAGAGACTGTTGGTAGCGCATGAGTCAAGGGAAAAGTGGTGGGGGAAGGTCATAGTGGTGGGGGAAGGTGAGGTTGTACGCTGGAGTATCGCATCACTTAACCATGAGCTGTCCTACAGTCAACACACTGTTCTCTCGGCCCGAGGTGGCACTAGAAGAAACTTTACTGTACAGCTTAGGCTGTGAGGGGCAAGGAAGAAAAGTCAAAGTAGAAGTTCTGTTAAACTCTAAGGTGAAGAGCCGTATAAATAAAGTAATTGTAATCTTGCAATCCCCAATAACTCTAGAGAAATACCACTTTATAAAACGACACCTCACTCTTAGACAAAACGAATTGGAAATGGAAAAGATCACAGTAAAATTAATCTAACATAAAATTTGGACGGGACACTCATGGCGATACCACGTGGCGTGCAAACGCCACCCTAAACATTACAAGTTAGGTTATTGAGCACCTCTGGTACGATAACCGACGTGCTAGAGTTAAAGTGTGATGACCTTGAGTCAAAACACAGAAATACTACAAGTCGATATTGTCCCAGAGTTAAAGTGTATTGACCTAGATTCAAAACTTGTAAAAATACTTACATGTATAGAGTTGGAGAACAGCGATGCTTACCGCATGCAAGCCTGAGACACACTGGCTGAGCACCGTCGTGTAGCATAGGGACTCGACTATGGTGGGGGTACTGCCAATACTTAGAGTATAAGTATAGTGGTTGACTTTGAACCAGACTTAGAGTAGAAGTGTAGTCGGTGACCTTGAACCACCCCCGAGGGGCGAACCCCCCCCCCCGTCTCCATTTTTTGGGGGGCGGACCCCCCCCCCCCCCGAGGGGCGGACACCCCCCCCCCGGATCTCCATTTTTTGGGGGGCGGAACCCCCCCCCGGTCTCCATTTTTGGGGGGCCGAACCCTCCCCCCACCCCCGAGGGACGGACCCCCCCCCCGGTCTCCATTTTTTGGGGGGTGGAACCCCCCCCAGGGGCGGACCCCCCCCCCGGTCACCATTTTTTGGGGGGCGGAACCCCCCCCCCCCCGAGGGGCGGACCCCCCCCCCTCCCCAAGCCGGTCGCCTCCGCCCCATGACGTAGTGACGTGGGGCGACCGGTGGGGATATAAGGCGGCCCGGCCACAGCCGCCTCGCAGTCCGCTCCCGAGCGTTGAACGTGAACGATCGGGATGGACCGCTATGGGCATCACTAAACACTGAAAGGCGCCTTCACTGTTTAGCGAAGTCTAATGTAACTTTAAGACTTTTATTAGTTTTAAGACTTGTATTAATTTTAAGACTTGTATTAGTTTTAAGATTTGTATTAGTGTTAAGACTTGTATTATTTCTAAGATATTGCGCTTGCGTTCTGGTGTTAAGAATTGTTTTATACTTGTAACCTATGTGTTAAATGTGTTTAATGTGTATAAGCTTGTTCCAGCATTTACCATGTTGAGCTAAACTCATCCCGTAAGTGTATTATATTACAGAATAAGTACTCCCCCTTGAGCTTGTTTCACAGCTCAAATTAAATTTAAATTCAGGGAACGGGAGTAGGCCCCCGTGTAAAATCATTTCATACCAACGTTAGCATGGGTCCTCTCAGGCATGCAAAATTGCGGCTGGGTTGGGAGGCGGTCCGTTTGTACGCTGGCTGGCAAAATTGCGGCGGCCTCTGAACTCGGACCGAGGACGTAAGCCACTAGGGTTGTCCTCAACCTCTCTCAAAATTATGTAAATGAAACTTTGTTAGCTATTAGAGTTTTTGTCCCCAAACTTATTCTGTAATACTTCTTTATATGTGTTTATTTATTAATTTATTCTGTGTTATATTTATTTAATATGTATACGCTTGTTTTAGCACCCCCCTTGAGCTTTTTTCACAGCTCAAATTAAATTTAAATTTAGGAAACGGGAGTAGGCCCCCGTGTAAAATCATTTTATACCAACGTTAGCATGGGTCCTCTCAGGCATGCAAAATTGCGGCTGGGTTGGGAACCGGTCCGTTTGTACGCTGGCAGGCAAAATTGCGGCGGCCTCTGCACTCGGACCGAGGACGTAAGCCACTAGGGCTGTCCTCAACCTCTGTTTCCCTTCTGGAAACTCAAAATTATGTAAATGAATTTTTGTTAGATATTTGTGTTTTTGTCCCCAAGGCCCCCGAACATTCGTGGTTCGCCATGGATGTACGGGGGCCGAAATTTTTTAATGTTCGTGTGGCCTTGACCTAGTAACGAGTCATAAAAAATTATTGCATTGCTAAACTTTAATATTAAAAATAGGGAACGGGAGTAGGCCCCCTTGTAAAATTATTTTATACCAACGTTAGCATGGGTCCTCTCAGGCATGCAAAATTGCGGCTGGGTTGGGAACCGGTCTGTTTGTACGCTGGCAGGCAAAATTGCGGCGGCCTCTGCACTCAGACCGAGGACGTAAGCCACTAGGGCTGTCCTCAACCTCTCTCAAAATTATGTAAATGACTTTTGTTAGCTATTGAAAAAGTTATTTGTTAGCAATGCAGTAAATGCTTAAAACTCTTGCGTGGTGAAGGTCAGACAACATTGGATGTTTGCTGTTGTCATAGTTGGGTCTCTTCGGAGGCTTCAGCGATGACAACCTAAATGCCCCAGGTGGGGCTTTATTTTTTTAAAGTTTTTTCATGACCTTGACCTAAATACAGTAGTTTTCAAAATTCTTAATGGTTAGGTATTACTAACATACAAGTCTGCTGTTGTCCATAGTTGGGTCTCTTAGGAAGCTACAGCGATGGCAACCTAAATGCCCCAGGCGGGGCTATATTTTTTAAAGTTTCTCCGTGACCTTGACCTAAATATAGTAGAGACTGCCCCTGAACCCCCCCCCCACCCCTGCGCCCCCGCCCCCTCCCCTGCGCCCCCCCCCGCCTACACCTCCACCCCTACACCTCCGCCCCCACGCCCTCTCTTTGTGGACTTAGAATATTTTCGTAGATGTAAACGAAGTACCTCCAGGTTTAACCAATACTTAAAAATTTACTGTTGGTATATTGGTATAGCAGTTCGATGGTTCGCTAGAGTTAAAGTCCGCTGACCTAGAGGTTGAAGGTGACCTTGGAGTGAGACAAGAAGTGATCATCCGTTACGAATAGAACTTGCAATGGTTGCAGTACAGATTGCATTTGTTATTAAAAACCATCACAGGTAGTAAAAAACATGATTATTTCGTGACACCAGCCATAATACTACATGTTTTATGAATATTAGAGTGCAGTCAGTATTTCAGAAACACTTTATGAAATAAATGTGTTTAAATCCTGTTTTTTATACAATTTATTGAATATAAACCTTATTTAATTAACTTAATGGTTGTTGATATATTTATTTAAAGTGTTTTTGTAAGTTGATCTTAATCCAATGTTTTCCATCGGTGTCCTTGACCTATAGTCCACTTTTCCCCCCACCCCTTCATTGCCGTTATAAAAGGGTGCGGGCAAGTGTGCCGCTCATTATTGCGTGGACATTCACCGAGTGCACACTCAAAGCCAAACTGTAAAAAATGGCCCTTTGCGATATTTGTGGTGAGTTTTTCCAAGACGAAGATATCTTAGTTTTACACCGAGAATTGCATCATGAAGGGGACAGAAAAGAAGAGATTGTAGTAAGTGAAGAAGACTTGGATGCGATTGATCGGTTTTTGGAAAACTATCAGAAGCAGATGGACGACTGGGATAGCTATCTACAGTTACACCGAGAATTGCATCATGAAGAGGACAGAAAAGAAGAGATTGTAGTAAGTGAAGAAGACTTGGATGCGATTGATCGGTTTTTGGAAAACCCCCAGAAGCAGATGGACGACTGGGCTAGCTATCTACAGTTAATGCAAAGAAGAATACCAAGTGTTATTCAATTTGCCGGTGCTGGACCATCTACAGCTGGAGGATTTATTCAAGAAGAGGAAATGGAAGAAGATACGGAAGAAGAAGTGGAAGATGTAAGACAACTGCGTACCCAAGAAGAGGATATGGAAGAAGAGGATACAGAAGAAGTGGAAGATATAAGACAACTGCGCATCACAGCCTTGCCAGGACCAGTTGTAACTCATTTCAAAATTAATAACGTGCAATTAGAATTGGAAAATTTTATAACTCAAGCTAAAAAACTAGTTGTAAAAACATTGACGGAAGAATTGGCAAGATTGAACTTTATTAAATTTGGATTGGTGTTGGAGGCTATGTTTACTAATACCAATGGTGAAAACTCACCAAGAGCATTCATTGCTAAAAACCGAACCCTTACAACCACATCTGATATCAACGAAATTTTAGAAGAATGTTTGGTTGAACTGCTAGTGAAACTTCAAGAACATGAAGGAAGAGGATCCGGCTGGACGCTATCATCAATTGAAGGTATGGATGTGAGGGTTCACAAGCATGGATATGGTATGAGGGGTAGCAGTTTTATCCCTCTACCAAAGAAGATCCGAAATACTAGATCATGCATCAATGTGAAAAATGACGATAATGAATGTTTCCGGTATGCAATGTTAGCAAAATATGTGAAAGACCATACCTGTAGACCTAGCATAGCATACGAAGCTGTTCAACAACGCTATAACTTTCGAGGTATGTCGTATCCTGTTAGTGTTAATGATATTGCTAAATTTGAAAGACAAAACCCAGGAGTTTCAGTTAATCTGTTTGGCTTAGACGAATCAAATAATGTATATCCGCTACGAGTTACAAAAACTGAATGTCAAAATCATACAGATTTGTTACTATTAACCAAAGGTGAGATTTCGCATTATGTTTATATCAAGAACTTTGAATCTTTGGTTGTACGACAAGTGTCAAAACAAAATCGTAAGATAACAGTATGCAAGAGATGCTTTTGTTTTACATGTAAGGAATTCAGACGTGGAGGATCGGAGTGGTTGTCGGAACACCAGCGGCTTTGTAATGACAATTATTAATGAATACAAAAACGTAAAGAAGATCACATCTTATGGAAGAAATGGTTAAGAAAGTTTCTGTTGACTTAGTAGCGCACTCCACCATGAGAGCGCGCACGAGACAATGACCTATTAATCAGATTACATTCTGACTTTGTTGCAGATGGTCACCAGCAAAGAATCTCGTCCTCACGCTGCACTCACATATACATAACCTATAACAGTTTAACCATTACTGGACCAATTCTCTCCATTAATGTAGGAACACTATTTCCGTCCGCCTACATTAGTGTTCATTTTGGAACCTAAGTAAACAAATTTGAAAATAGCAGGATACCATGACGACGTTTAAAACTTAGTTTATTTTTGTAAACATATGATTCAATAAAATATCTTCATTAGAATAACATTGAAGTTGAAAGCCCATACGACAAATTCTTAACAATAAAAGGATTTGATGACTTAAAATAACGATTCTTCTTGAAAAAAGCTTTCCAATGATACCAAATAAGCTAGGTAACTAATGTTTAAAATAGTGTTTTAACGACACAATACTAATAAGAAATTTTATATTTCCCTCTCTCTCGTACTATGTTTAGGCCAATTCCTCTGGCGCTATCTCTATTTGGAGTGCTCAAGTTCAGTTTACAGCGCTCCTAGCGGAATAAAATGTTGGCCAATTTTTAACATGGGATGTGACCTTCTTAACGTTTTTGTATTCATTGCAATTATGAAGTGAAGATTAGTCTGCCACCGCCATCTAGAGCATTTGTCCAGTTCAATAAAACAGTTCACCAATACCGGATTCCACTAGTTATCTACGCTGACTTTGAATCCACGTTAGTGCCGCAGGAACTTCCGGATGGTGAAGTAACTAGAAGAACCAAATATCAACTGCATCAACCTAACAGTTTTTGCTTATTGGTGAAATCTACTTTACCTGAAGAACAATTGCAAGACTATGGCTTAACATCCACTCCGATACTCTACCGTGGTGAAGAAGCTGCTAAGTATTTTGTAGACCAGTTGTATGACATTGCTGAAAAGGCGGAACGCTTATATGGTAATGTTTTACCCATGGAACCTTTGAACCAAAATCAACAAGAAGAATACATTTCAGCAACAAGATGTTATCTATGCAAGAAGAGCTTCAGTGAAGAAAATCAAAAAGTAAGAGATCACGATCACCTGACAGGGTTATACAGAGGACCTGCTTGTAATTCATGCAATATAAATTACAAACTGCCAAACTTTATCCCAGTCGTGTTACACAATCTTAGCGGCTATGACTCCCACTTTATTATCCCAGAGTTAGGACGAGATGATGGAAAAATCGAAGTATTAGCTGAAACATTGGAGAAGTACATCAGTTTCTCAAAAACAGTAGGTAAAATTAAACTTCGCTTCGTAGACTCTTATAGATTTATGTCATCTAGTTTGAGCAAATTGTCTGAGAACCTAAGAAGAGAAGATCTAAAAGAAACCAGCAAAATTGTACCTGAAGATAAATTGGACTTAGTAATGCGTAAAGGAGTGTTCCCCTATGATTACATAACTTCTGCAGAAAAATTTGAAGAAACCAGTCTGCCACCGATTGATGCCTTCAATAGCAAGTTAAATGAAAGTGCAATCACCGTTGAAGACTACAATCATGCTTGTAATGTTTGGAACCAACTAAACATTCAAACCTTAGGGGAATATTCCGACTTTTACATAAAATTGGACGTAACTCTGCTGTGCGATGTGATGGAAGAATTTCGAAACACCTGCTTCTCCGCCTATGGACTGGACCCTCTACACTCGTACACATCTCCAGGATTAGCATGGCAAGCTATGCTAAAGTCAACCAACTGTCGATTGGAACTTCTAACAGATATTGATATGGTGCTCATGATAGAATCTGGTGTACGGGGCGGTTTGACACAAGCTGTAACACGTCATGTCAAAGCTAACAACAAGTACATCCCAGGCTTCGACGAGAGACAACCATCGGTCTACCTAGGCTACTTTGACGCAAACAACCTTTATGGTTGGGCAATGTCAAATCCGCTTCCCTACGCTGACTTCAAATGGATCGACCCGGCCACCATCGGTGACATTTCACAGATTCCAAAGAATGGTGCAAAAGGCTATATTTTGGACTGTGATTTCGAATATCCGGAGCACCTTCATGACCATCACTACGACTTGCCTCTCCTAGCCAAGACTGAAGTTTCACCGACAGGAAGATGGCCGAAATTGATGATGACGTTGGAGAATAAAGATCGGTATGTGGCTCACTACTGGGTAGTTCAACAAGCTCTTGAATTGGGTCTACGTGTAGTGAGAATTCATAGAGCAATTGAATTCACCCAGTCTTGTTGGTTGAAACCATATATTGATTCCAACACTACAAGAAGAGCAGCAGCAACATCAGCATTTGAAAAGGACTTTTACAAATTGATGAACAACGCCATCTTCGGGAAGACCTTAGAAAACAAAAGAAAACACAAGATTGTAAAATTAGTAAGTGATCCTAAGAAATTGGAAAAATTAGTGCAAAAACCAAATTTTGGAACATCCATGATTATAAACGAAGATCTAGTTGCCGTCAGTATGAAGAAAACAACAATAGTGATGGATCGTCCGTTATACATTGGAATGTCGATTTTGGATATAAGTAAAACTCTGATGTATGATTTCCACTACAACAAAATGGTTAAACACTACAGAAGAGACAGCATTGGAGTTGCATACATGGATACCGACGCGTTTATCTACTGGATAAAGACTTTGGACATGTATGAAGACTTAAGGAGTTTCCCATACAAAGACGATTTTGACTTCTCTGACTATCCGAAGAACCATCCGAATTACAATGAAAAGAATAAAAAAGTAATCGGAAAATTTAAAGATGAAGCAAATGGAATGCCTTTGGAGGAAATAGTTGCGCTAATGTCCAAACTATATTCCTTCAAGATGTATAAGGAAAATGACATACCGACAGTGAAGAAAGCTAAAGGAGTCAAAACATCGTACTTGAAGAAACATGTGACATTTGACCATTACAAGACTTGTTTGTTTGAAGATTCTATAATGTCTGCAACGTTCAACACTATCAGAAGCTTTAAACATGAGGTCTACAGTGTCACTGAAGTTAAAAGAGCACTATCAGCTCGAGATGATAAAAGGCATATTATGCCGGATAAAATTCACACTCTTCCTTTCGGCCACTACTCTCTAAGCCCTATCGACTAATAACCTATTCTTTGTCCTTCTACAACTTCGACCTTATTCCTTTCTCCTTCAGTAGTGGGGTTTGGTTACTTTCAAAACGGAAGTCGTGCCAATTGCCAGCCGCTGCCGGCCAGCTGCCATCGGCCAGCTGCCAAATCAGTCGCTGCCGCCATATGCCATGCCATATAGCTTCCGGTGGGGTAGGAGATGTTATTTGAAATTTGAAATTCAACTTGACAATTGGGTTATGGAAAGTATGTCAAGGTCATCCAGAGTAAGTTTTAAAAAACCCTATCCCGCTACCACCGGAGTAATAGTTCGGAGAGTGGAACTAACTCCGGTGATAGCGGGATAGGTATAGAATTAGGTTTGTAAATTTTATTTGTGAAAAACATACAATCAATGTGTGACAGCAGTGTTTAAACAAGTTGAAGTTTTGTTATGAACTACAGAGTTGTAAACACAAACACCGACGACGATGAGAAGGTAAACGCAGAGTCCCCAGATGATGTATTTAAAAAGTTTGAACAAACGTAACATCTCGAGTTGGTTTTCCCGTTCCATTTCCAATCGTTTGATTTCCAATTTCAATTTATCCTCTTCCATCCTTGTTACAAATGGAACTTCATCCATCATATCCATCATGTTTGTGTTTTTTTTTTTTTGAAATTTTGAAAGAAGAGATGTTGATAGTTGAAGAGGCGAGGATGGAATGAGAGTTAAAAGAGGGAAATGTCGGTTAAATAAAGAAGTGGTGGGGGGAAAGAGCGTTGTTATATAGAAGCGGTGGGGGAAAGATGCTGCTCATCATTTGCCTCAGAAGTTGTGTCCGACTGTAGAGGGGTAAGAGGAGTAGTATTTAGTAAACTGTCTTCATCAGAACTTTCAACCTTATTACAAATAGGACAAGCGTAAGTTATTTCCAAATTCATTGTAATAGCGTTAAATTTATCTATAATTTCATTTAAAGCATTAAATATTTCTTGTAAATCATCTTTTGAGTTTATTTCAAAACTAGCATTCATTCGTGCCAATGGAGAAGTGTTCATCGTTAGAGAGTTGACAATCGAATGAGGATTAGCGCCTAGGGAAGGGGGCTTATATAATGGCGACCTTGAGCAGGTGTTTAGGGAGGGGGGCTTTTTAGGGAGGGGGCTTCTACATTGGGGACCTTGAGCTTATGATTGAATAAAACGTTTAGTTCTTCTTCTTCGTCTTTTAATTCAATTATTTGAACCGAAGTAGTTGTTTCGTCCTCTTCACTCGATGAAGAAAACAATTCTCCAGGATTTAAATATTGAACTACAATTCTGAACCATCTTATAGGATATTCGTCAATGACAGAAAGTAAGTTTTGAAACAATTCTTCCATCTCCTCCCTGTCAGTTATTATATGTTCAAACTTGATAAATTTTCCTTCCATGTTGTTAGTTAGAGTGTTGGAAGTGGAATGATTTAATATTATATAAAAATTAGAACTAATGGTGGGGGAAATCTCAAGGTCATCCAATTGAAGTTTTAAAAAAGAGTGTAAAACTGAAATTATACATTTGATGGTTCTACAGGATCGGAATACCAATCTGATCTGTATTTACATCTTTTTATCATATGTGTACAAAAATCATCTTGATGAGACTTGGTGCGTTGACAATGAGCAAGATCTAGAGGGTGAAATTTGAAACATCTTTGAGGACAACATGTATGAAAATATCTTGATTTGTAAAATTTGAAAGTTCGCAATTCCGGTGGCGGTAGTTGTTTTGTTTTACATTTGCAATAACAAGATCCGAAGAATTCACATTTAGTACAAGCTAACCCATCCACCATCATTGGTCCTAAATCTGTACACTGTTGTTCACAACAGTAACGAGGTTTGTATTTGTATTTTTGCTCTTCCATGTTGATGCTGCGGAGTCTAGTGAAAGAATAAGATTGTATAGTGATGAATAGCGAGTTTTATGTACTATGAAAAGTGGTAGGGGTAATTTCAAGGTCATTCAAATGGAGTTTTAAAAAATTATACCTTACAAGTGTAAGGATTATTGAAATTTAGGAAGTTTGTTTCTGTTTGTTTTCTTCAGACTTTTTTTCTCTCTCCGCCTTAGCCATAGCAATAAGTTCTTCTGTTGATAGTGGATGTACTTCAGGAAATTTTAAAATTAATTTAGCTTGATATCCTTCTTTAGTTAATACATCTAAATCTTGAGTCATTTGTTCAACAGTGTTATAATCCTTTCCATAGATTTTCCCATCAAGTTCAATCATCATTCTGTATAACATTTTGTAGAATAGATTTTGTTGTGGCGAGAGCTGAGAAGCGAATGATTATTTATTAAACTGTTACATCCTTTTTATGAACTTGATATTGATCACGTGATTCATTAGTTGTAATTTTATTTATTAAAAGTTATTCAACATTAGTAATACTTCTGGAACTTGACGTTATGTTGACCAGCTGGCGATGAAGAAGTTGTAGGTTGTGTAGAAAAAAATATTTCATCATCGCAATATTTTGTTTTAGTGAACATCCTTGTATTAGTAGCACTAACATCAACAGTTAAGTGATAACCACCGGTAAGTAAAACTCGCATTTCGTTAGTTAAATCTTCAAGTTGTTCAAAAGTAGTTATGGTGTTGGTATCATAAGATGCACACTTAACCTTTAGGGACATGTTGAAGTTTTGTATTTAGTGATAGAGAGTGAGATGTGTACGGTACGAAAGGTAGTCGTAGACTGATGAATTTAACAAGTTGATTTTCACTTTTATTATCACACAAAATTGGGTCAAGGTCATCCCATGGAATTTTTAAAAAAAAGCAACATATTGTAATGTACAAACACATTACAATATGTTGCTTTTTTTTATTTTTATTTTTTTTTTTTTTTTTTAGGTTTATATCATATTTATTGAGAAACAAATACAAAGAAATATTTACAATCTTATGTACAAACTAATCAGTAGTAGGTGTTACATGAATTGTAAGTTCAGTAGAATTGTTTCCACTTGGTCCATGTGATACCAAATAGAGTGCGCCGGGTTGAATTATACGAAGATCTTCATTTTGTAGTAGTTGTACGAAGCGCTTTGGTAGGAAGATTTGAAATTTTGCTTCATCACCAATTGTATAAGGTGCCTCGCTTAATGTGCAATTTATAGCATCACCTACTGAAGTTTCCATCTTCTTTATTGTATGAATGATGTAGTGTTTTTCTTCTTTCAGCTCGGAACATTTTTTTGTAGGTAGGATTGTTGATTTTGAATGAGCGTTGAATTGTTCAACTAAATTTTGAAGTAAGTTGTTTGATGCCATCTTAATGTTTTTGCTGATGCTAATCTTCTTGTTAATAAGAATATCCGTTGGAGATGTTGTCTCTTCGGAGGTTCGAGTAATACTCATGCTGTGTCATGGTAGCGCTCTCACTTTTATTATCGAGAATACCCCCACCACTGACACTACCCCCACCACTGATGCTACCCCCACCACTTTGTTGAAGGAAATTATTCAAGCGGTAGGCATTCTTCAAAGCACACTGTGACCTTCGATGTTTAAAACTTTTTGATGAAATACAAAGTTCATTAAAGTAGCATTGGAAATCTCTATCTATTATTGCATTTATCACTTCATTGCTTGTAAATGATTGTATCCAATTTGCTTTTTCCAATCCTCTTGTGTAGATAGTTTTAAACTCTTTACAATAATGATTCATAATATGCGGCATCATGTTATAATGAATAAAACCTTCATCCCATTTTAAGTTATGAAAATGTTTGTTTAACCATTTGTTTGTAACTTTCGCTTTAGTTGTTAGTTTATTGAATGGAAATGGAGGTTTGAACAAGTAATGATAAATTACAGATGTGTTCATATCCAAAATTACTAATTCTTTAATAATGAAATTTCCATCATTCCCTCGAAAAGCTTGAAATTCAATTATACCTCTTTTAACTTCCATTAACTGTGATGCAGTAGAAAACGAAACCCGTTTGTTCATGATGAAGTCTCATCCACAACTGACTGTTATTACAAACACGATTGTTCTTCTTTTATTTCTTGCGCTTCTTAGTTTATATTAAAATTGGTGTGATAGTTGTTTAATTGTCTCCACATATCCACTTCTTGAGGTATTCGATTAAAAATTGAAGTATCCACAGGACCATATAAAATTGGAATGAATGGTTGTCTGTCCAATGTATCGATTAGATAATCTTTAATTATTGTACTTGAAAATACTAGTTGTTTTAAGTATCTAGTGACAGGACCGGTAGTACAACTTAAAGTGTAAAATTCTTCTTTAGTGAAATGTAATTTTACATCATGTCTAGTTAAATCTTTGAAGCGAACAACTTGTCCCCCACGATGTTTGATTATATCAACTTCAATATTTGATTCTAATAAACTTAATCTTGTTCTTTTTCCAAATGTGTTGTTAGTTAAATAACATTCCAAAAGATGTAAATGTTTCATTAGAGAATCCCAAGAAGTTTCAGTAAAGATAACCATTTTACTTCCTTGATTTAACATAACAATTGGTGAATAATCCAATGATTTTACAATTCCAACAGATATACTTTTTGTCATGCATGAAGAAATAGGGTAGAAAATTCGAAGAAATACTTCTGTTAAAATATTTGTTGTAATGTTAACTTCAACCTTTTTTCTTTTTACTTCTTTTTCATCTTCTCCTTCTTCTTCTTTCTTCTTATGTTTGTTAAACTTGAGGAATTCATCCATTTCTTGTTCAACTTGCTTTTCTATATCAGAACTATTTTCATCCATTAGAGGTGTATTTTCTTCTCCGTTAGTAGAATTCATCTTGCGAACGATGTTTCCCAAACGACGGTTGAAGATAGAATGAAGTTTCTACTAGTTAATTTCCTGCTTTTATATTTTTTGTAAAATTTTTGAAATTTATACAATTACATAATTGTTTATTTTCAACTTGTGTTTTATAAACAAAATTCTAACCTTAAAAATTGAGGAAGATAATTCTAACCTCAATATTTTGCAGTAGTTGTACTAATTATTCTTAAAGTACATTCTTCACTATTCCGGTCAGTGGTGTGTAAGTAACTATTTTATCATGTAGAATTAGACAGTATGCCGAAGTTCCATCCGCTACTGGTTCTTCAAATTCCATTTCAATTTTTATATCCACACTTGATGATTTTACTGATTCATTTTGTTTTGAACAATCGATTACAATTATTGGAGCTTTGGAATAATACTGATCAGGTGATAATAGTGGTGTATTAGTCTTTCCATAATATGATGATTGAAATCTTGCATACATATCATATAAAATGGAAAAACGTTTTTTGCTAAACATGACATTTAAATTGTCATATTGAAAGAATTGAGAGTTTAAGAAAACTTTACAATTCTTTATTTTACAGTGATCAAATTGACCAGCATTTGCAGTAATAACATCTTTTCGCTTAGTTTGAAAACCGAGTATTATGTACCTTGCACGTTCCAAGTAAGTTGATGTTTTGACGGTCCATGTTTGTCGTTCTGTTTGAGGTAATGTAGGGTATTCATGAAATTCCCAACTTCGGAATGGCATTACAATGTCACGGTCAGATTTTAACTTTCTTAATAATACGATTCTATGTTCATCAGCCAATCTTACATGAGGTACTCTCCAAACAACTTTATCCAATTGTAGTTGCCATTCCAGTTTATCTTCCGTAGTTGCAGGGTCTGCAAGTATTAAGTCCTTATTAGTTGAAGATCTGAGTAATACTAATTCTTGTTTAACATTTATTATAACCCTTTTGTAATCTTCAGCAAATCCTAAAAGCAATCGTAAAGGTACATGAAAATCAAAATGACCGTTGGAAGCAGGTGTTATAGTGTCTTTATCAGGAGCAACCCATCCGGCAGTGACTATTGAATTTTTCTCATGTGGTGTTAATGATGTTAATCCTTTTAATGTAGTTGTTATACCAACCTTTTTTGTTGAATCAACTGTCACCCCTGATATCTCATATCTTATTTCATCAAAAAGATATGCCATTGGGTTATTTATAAAAGGAACTGTTGAAGCAGTTTTTCCATCCAATTTTAATACCCTTCCTTCGATGTACAAATAACTTTCACATGGTAATGTGTAAATATCTTGTTGTTGAATGGGAATTCTTATTTCATCATTATTGTTTAATTTTGATGAAGTGTAAGGGTTGTGTGTGTGATATTCCTTCTCCCATAGTGTTTCGTCGAATGTCGGTCCTTGAGATATATCCAGGATATCCATCGTTGTTAAGTTTCAATCCAATCTTTTGTAGAAAACGAATGTTGTCTGATGTTAACTCTTCCAATGTCGAGGAGCTACTGAGCTCCCGACTCTTCCGTTGTGGTTTAAATGATAATCCCATGTTGATTTTTATGTCGCCGCTCTGATGTGTATTCGTATAGTAATTGTTTCTCCTCTAAAGTCAACACTATGACCGTCTTGATACAATATGTTCAGTACGATGTCTGAAATGAAACTGGTGTTTAACGGTAGGTATATCAAGTTTTGTGGCTTCTCAACAATTTTTAAACCTGGAGCAACTGTTGGATAAAATGTATGTAAAATATGCTGATTTACTCCTTCTCTATATGATCCATGTATAATATTACATGTTACATCAATACTATTTACTTTTAATATTGTAACAGTTGTATTACCTGAATGAGTAGTTTCAGGAGTTAAGATTTTCTTTTTTGTATCTGTAAATCCAAGTAAACTGCCAATAGAGTTTTTCATTCCGACATCTATATAATATTTTGAAGTTATTTCTGCTTTTAAAGTATTATTATTTCCTTTGATTGTGATATTATCTTCTCCGAGTTTTTTCTGCAATAATTGGTTTATATCATCAATTTCATAAGCTCCAGTAGGAAATGTAATTATTTTCAATTCTGAGTATTTTCCTGCAGCATCCTTAGTTTCATAATAATGTAGTAAATTGTTTTTTCCTTCTGTAACATTAGGAATTGAATTGTAGGTAGTCAAATCAAGTAATGCCGCTTCCCATAATCTTTCCTTGGATAAACGCAATGCTGGGAATAGAGTACTTTTTAATGTGGATGAATTTCCACTCAGTGACACTGTATACGATGACATCTTAAAGGTGACTGACACTTTTTGCTAGAAACTCCAAACATAAATGTCCACATATTTCAGTATTGTTAGGTTGTTCTCTTTTGTAATTGTAAAAAATGTTTTTGGAGTTTTGAAAATAATGTTGAAGTTCTTTAGGCGGTGGTAGATTGCCAAAACTGTCAAAGTAGTAAATGGTTTGTCCAAGCTTTTTATAGCATACCCAATGAGTGCCTGGACCATAGGTGGAATCCAAATTTACTATTCCAGTTTCATTTTTCCATATTTTAGTTGGTAATGCATCTTTCATAAAAACTCCTCGAAAGAATGGTATTTTCAAACATTTTACATAATCATTTAACTGATGATTAGTTAAGGCTTTATTTGGAATTATCAATTGATTTTTTTTATTTAGTACACACGGTACGGTCTTAGGTATAAACCTGCTCCGTTTTTTACCATTGACCAAACAGAAGCCTTTTTTACTTTTGCTTTACGAGTTCTACGACGTCTCTTTCTAATATTTCCACCTTTTTTGGGAGCTCTTCTTTTTGCAGGTCTTCCTCTGCGACGTCGTCTTCCACCACCAAACTTAGCTTTTGTCTTCATGGCTGTTGTTACTGCCCAAGCCGCTGCTTTTTCTGCAATACTTGCGTCACTTGATTTTACTCTTTGCCAAGCTTTTTCTGCTAGAATTTTATCTGCTATTGATCTATTTGTTGAATCTTTAAACTTTGAATATGCTATATCGTGTTGTTTGCAAGCTTGATCTAATTTATTAATTCCAGGATCTCCTCTTGCTAAACGTTTTGCCAACTTAGTTCCAGGTCCACAATATTGATAACCTCCAGGAATATGTAATTCGTATGGTAAAGCGTCTATTGCTCGATTTACAACAGCACCAATAGGTATCCGTCTAAGCAGGGATAACGCAGTTGAAGTTATACCACGTCCTCTCTTGTTGCTGTCTTGATGATGACTGAGTGATACGGCCTTCATTATGTAGTCTTATATAAACTGGTGTGTTTACTCCACAAGATACATTACATAAATGAATAAGTTATGTATAATTTTTTATATTTAAACACTTAGTTATTCAAATTAATTATATATTGATTTATAATTCTATTTTTAATCCAAGCTTCCCGTTCATCGGGTTGAATTATCACATGACTCGTTGTACTAGCTATATGATTATGGGTATCAATAAGTAAATTGCCCACTATTCTTATTAAACAATCTAAATTTACAGCATCTTTTGGATGTTGAGGATCATGTAATTGCATAATACGTTTATCATTACATGTGTAAGCTGTTGAATCACTTTTTGATGTTTTTATGACTTGTCCAATAGTAGCAGCATCATTTGAATCTTCGCCTGGTAAAATATTAATTATTTTCTTCATCTTTGCATCATATTTGGTCCCAAAGTGTTTATCCCAAGTTATTGTTTGTTTCATTGTAACACAATCATTTGCTTCGTAACCAGGATAAATATCTTTTATTCTTCTATTACGACCATTGTATGTACCTAATGTACCACCAGTAGCAATTAATGTTTGCACCATTAGAGGTACATCTGTATCTTTTATACCAAATCTTCCATTTGTTATTGTTTTACGTCCTGCATCCCATTCATCATTATTTCCTTGCATTAAATTAAACTTTTCATTTCCATGTATAAATTTATCTCCCCGCTTTAACACGGCATCTTCATGTTTTACAAAATTGGATGTTTCCTTTTTTAATTCTTTAGATAATTGTTCTATAGTAACAGCATCTTTTGGTTGAGAACCAAACTTTACATTTGTCAATGTTTTACCATGACAATCGATTTCATTAACATCTTGTAAAATACAGTTGTCCTTGATGTATTTTAGGTTTACAGCATCACCGTCTTCCTTTGGGTATCCAATGTCATTTATAATAAATTTATAAAAAGAATATCCATGTTCAGTTTTTTCCGGTATTATAGAATGTAAATATTCTTTATTAACTGAATCTTTATCATTTTTGGGATTTCCCACGTTGGTTATTCTATAATTTCCAGCATCATATGTTTGTCCATCTTTTAAGTTGTTACCCCATTGCAATTTTAAAGTATTTGAAAGTTCAGATGATAAGTACTCTTTAGTAATTGCATCAGAACCTTCAGTTGGTTTACCAACATTAATTAATCTATGTGATTCAACATCATAAGTATTCTTATGTAATTTCAATGATGTTGAAGTAGCTTCTTTTACTGTCTTTAAATTTGCTCCATCAGTATCTTCTTCTGGATCTTTAACTAATTTTAAACGTTTATTACTTATGTTATAGTCACCTTCAGGTGTTTGCGGTAATCCGCTTCTTTTTCTGTCTTCTCCAACTTGCACTCCTAATGCGGAGTAGCGTCCGAACTTGTCGACGCTCATGTTAGAACTGATACATCTTATACTTGTAACTTCTTTATATTTGCGGACAATTATACAATTATACCACGATTTTTAAGTTCATCAACTAGAGCCACCCATTCATTATTTAAACCAGTATGACCGGCTTCCATAGCTTCATGCAATAGTCTCATTCTGTCAACTAATTTATTGATGTCGTTGTAATAGATAACATTTGTATTGTATAGATTTTTCATTAATCCTTTACCAGATGTTGAAGTATCTCCTTTACTCTTTTTACCATGTTGTTCAAGAAGTGATAAATCCATAAGTGATAAAGATTTTCTTTTTAAAGGTTGTCTCACAGCCGGTGTGGTACGTAATGTTGGTAATTTTCGTGGGGGAAACAATTTTTTTATAACAATACTATATTTTGTTGCACGTGAACGATTAATCATTGCATCCTTTGAGTAGTTTCTTTTATGAGCGTTAGTATTTTGTAAAATTTCTTTAAAAGTATTTAAATCTTTTGCTGAATATTTTATTGGTATATTTTTAAAAATTAATTCATATAATCCTTTTGTTCCTTTATATCTATGGTCACCAATAATGATATAATCGTCTTGAGTTACTTCAAGCTTAGAGTTACCAATTTTCAATTCATTTCCATCAATTCTTGCTCCATATACATGTGATTTACTTAAATTTGGATTTGATTTCATGTCATGTAGCATTTTCATTATATATTTTCGTCCAAGAGGTCCATGTTGTAATATATCACTACTCAATTGAGTTAAATTTGGAATAGATTGTTCTGCTTCAGGTATTGGCTGTTCTTCCTTTTCAACAATTGATTCTTCTTCATTTTTTGTTTCTTCTTGTTCACTAGCACTTGTATATGAATCATCATCATCATCTTCTTTTTTTAATGCTTGTACTTCTTGTTTAGAAACTGGTAGTAAAACATCTCCTTCATAACGAGGTTTACCAATAGTTTCTGATATCTGTTTTAAAGGTTCCGTGATAGGTTTAAATGTATTCTCTAAAAATTCTTCTCTTTCACTTAAACCCATCCTTAATGCACGATTCTTTATCCTAATAGAATCACTGAGTGATTTTATTTCTTTTAATAGTTTTTCTTGATTCACCATGTTTACACTGTGAAGTTCAACGTGTTACTAGATGTAGCATAGGTAGTTCAACGTATTAATACAAATTTATCCAATCCTATACGATATCTACCATTTTTAATATCTTCTTCTTTCATAATAACGAGAAATCCATATTTTTCATTCCATGCTTTACCACACATTTCTTTAAATTTATCAAATGGCATATCCGCATTAACATGATCATTATATATATGCTTTAAATTTGTCTCATCTTGCTTAAAGATGATCAACATATTTGCATTGTCTCTTATAAGTTGTTTTGGAATTTTACTGTATGTTTGACCAATATAAATGCTATCAATATTATTATGTCTTCCCATAGCAAAATAATTTCTTATAGTATCATGATTTTCACAAGAAACATCGTCAAATATAAAAATGGAAAATGGTTTTGCTTCACCTGGTTGCATTATTGTTTCACTAGCATTAAACTTGTAGAAATTCACTTCAGGTACACTTGCAAGTATTTTATCTAATAATTGATATTTTGGTTGTTGCAATGATTTTGAAAAAATATATATATTGTTAAAGCGTAAACCTTTAGGATTAGTTATAAGGTTAAAGACAACATTAGTTTTTCCACAATTTGAAGGACCAGTTATTAAACATCTTATAGTATTTGGTAGTAATTCACCATGTTTACCATGATTTAACTTATTATTGTCAACTGTCAATTCATCAATATTATTAATATTAAATCGATCTTTTTGTTGTACAATCTCCATCTTGTTTAAAGGTTAAACACATAATGAGCTATTTAATAACTATACCAAGTCTTTTGAAGGAATCCAAGAGTCTTCACTTTTATCAAATCCTAACCACCTAACTTTAACCATATCCTTTTTCCTTTGTAAAACCTTTTCAACAAGATATACATCACCAACTGTTGATTTTAACAACTCATGTCCATAGAATCCACCTTGAAGTAATTCACCCTTATTATCCTTTAAAATGTAAGTTTCAGGTATAGTTGGTTGCACTTTATAAATTGTAAATACTTCATTAGTCCAATTTGGCAGATATCTTTTACTAAATACACCTTTGTATTTGCTTATACGAACTTTATCATTAACCTTAAACTTTTTTGGTTGTAACTTTTCTATTTTTGGTGTTGTATTATTTTTGATGCGTTGTAATACAATTTTAGCATTAGCACTGTTTACTTGGATAGGTTTCATTCCAATGGTGCGATGATATTTGTTGTTATACTCTTTTATAAGTTGTGGTAATATGTCATACCACACATATGATCCTCGTTTTGAAAATTGTTTATACATAGCTCCTTTTAATGTTCTATTAAATCTTTCAATTATTGAAGCTTTAACTTCAGAATTTGTAGAATAATGATTTATTTTATATTTTTTCATCAAAGCTCCAAAATCTTTATTAAAATATTCTTTTCCATCATCCGTTTGTAAATGTTTAATTTTAAATTTATTTCTTTGTATTGTTGTCTCCATAGCTTTGGTAACACTTTTACCAGTCTTGTCCTTCAAGGGTAAAGCATCAGCTATTTTAGTAAAACAGTCTATAATTGTTAAAATATATTTAAATCCTTTGTTTAATTTACTGTGTGGTATCATTTCAATAAGATCAGCTTGGTAAAGATCATTCATTCCTTTAATGATTGTACTTCTTCTTGGAAATCTTCTTCTTGCTGGTTTATGTAGTTCATTTACAATCTTATCCTTTACACTTTCCATCTTAAAGTGTTGCTTGCACACTGTTTGTAGAAATACTGATCCATACAATGGTTTATTCTCTTATATATAGTTGAAATATAGGTCAAGGTCATTTAATATTAGTGTAAAAAAGAGGGAACATGGCATTGGGCTTGCCATGTCCCCTCTTTTTTACGGGAAGGAAAAAGGAAGAAGGTAAAGGACGAAGAATAGGTTTACTGGTCGATAGGGTTTAAGGAATAGTGGCCAAATGGTAGAGTATTAATTTTATCTTCTAAAATATGTCGCTTGTCGTCTTTGTAGCTTAATGCCCACTTTGTTTGTTTGACACTAAAAAGTTGGTGGTTATAACTTCTAATAGTGTTAAATGTTGCAGTTGTTTCAACATTTTGAAACAAACATCTTTTATAATGTTGAAACTGTACGTTCTTCTTTAGGAAAGATGTCTTTATTCCTTTAGCTTTTTTTGTGACTTGATATTCGTTCCTTTCATTTATGTACAGTTGAAATGAATAGAGTTTAGACATTAATGCTACAATTTCCATCATCGGCACACCATTTGTTTCATCTTTAAATTTTCCCAATACTTTTTTGTTTTTGTCATAGTCGTAATTTGGATGGTCCTTAGGATAATCGGAAAAATCAAAATCATCTTTATATACAAAGGTCCGTAAATCCTCATACATGTCATTTGTTTTAATCCAGTAAATAAGTGCATCCGTATCCATATATGCAATACCAATGTTATCTCTTCCATAATAATTAACCATCTTCTTATAATGAAACTCGTACATGTGTGTTTTAGAAATATCCAATATTGACATTCCAAGATATAAAGGACGATCCAATAGAACTGATTTTTTGTTCATAGAAATGACGACAAGATTTTCATTTATAATTACGGATGAACCAAAGTTTGGTTGTTGCACTAGTTTCTGTAATTTTACTGGATCAGTTACTAATTTGATATTCTTATGTTTCCTTTTGTTTTCTAAAGTCTTGCCAAATATTGCATTGTTCATCAGTTTGAAGAAATCTTTTTGAAAACTTGATGTAGCAGCAGCTCTTCTTCTTGTGTTGTTGTCGATGTACGGTTTCAGCCAACAAGATTGAGAGAATTGTAGTATTCGATTAATTTTTGTAATTTTTAATCCCAAGTCTAAAGCCTGTTGTATCATCCAATAATGTCCAACATACCTAGACTTATTGTTTAAAGTCATTAATAATTTTGGCCATCTTCCAGTAGGGGAAATTTCAGTCTTTGGAAGAAGTGGTAAATCGTAATGATGATCATGAAGATGTTCAGGGTATTCAAAATCGACGTCAAAAATGTAACCAGTTTCACCATGCTTTGGTATATCCATTATGTTTCCAATTGATTCTGGATCTATCCATTTAAAATTATCATATGGAAGGGGATTTGACATTGCCCATCCGTATAAGTTATTTGCATCGAAATAACCTAGAAATGTTGTTGGTTTTGATGCATCATAATCGGGCAGATACTTATTATTAGCCTTAACATGTCTGGTTACACTTTGTGTCAATCCCCCTCGAACTCCTGATTCTAACATTAAAACCATATCTATATCAGTAAGAAGTTGTAATTTACAATTTGTTTCTTTCAACATGGCTTGCCATGCTAGTCCAGGTGAAGTGTATGAATGAAGAGGGTCCAATCCATATGCTGCAAAACACGTATTTCTAAATTCTTCCATTATATCACATAATAAAGTTACATCTAATTTAACATAAAAATCTGAATATTCTCCCAATGTTGTAAATCCTAATTCATTCCATACTTTACATGCATGATCATAATCCTCTTGAGATATGTCCATGTCGTATAGTTTACTTTTAAATTCTTCTTTTGGCGGAAGTGATGTTTCATTAAACTTTTCTAAACTGTCTATATAATCATATGGGAAAACACCTTTCCGAAGTACGAGATCCAGTTTGTCGTTACTTACAATCTTCTTTGTTTCAATAAAATCTTGTTTCCTTAAATTTTCAGAAAGTTTAGACAAACTCGACGGCATAAATCGGTAGGAGTCTAAGAATCTTAATTTGACATTTCCAACTGTTTTAGAGAAACTTATAAATTTTTCTGAAGTTTCAGCCAATACATCTATCGAACCATCGTCTCTTCCTAATTCAGGTATTATAAAATGAGCATCATACCCACTGAGGTTATGCAGAACCACAGGAATAAATAGTGGTAAACGATAGCTCAAATTACATTTATTACAAGCAGCACCCCTGTAATAACCTGTAAGGTGGTCATGATCTTTAACTTTATAATTGTCAATGGTAAATTCATTTTTACATAAGAAACAATGAGTTGCATTTTCATGTTGAATTTCCTCTTCTTCCTCCATCGGTTTCATTGGTATGATATTTGTATATAATCTTTGTACATTTTCAGCTATTAAATATAAATGGTCAAGAAATATTGTTTCCACATTTTCACCACGATATACTAGAGGTTCTGAAGTTAATCCATATTGGTTTAAATGTTCTTCTGATAATGTTGATTTAACCATTAAACAAAAACTATTTGGTTTATGCATTTGATATTTGACACTTTTTCTAGCTTCACAATTTTCATCTTCTATAGGAATTAGTGTTGATTCAAAATCAGCATATACAACTATAGGGATACGATATTGATGATGAACTTTTTGAAATGTAACAAATGCTCTGCTTTCTGAAGGTAAAATAATTTTTGCTTCATAATTATTGTTACATAATCTTTTGTGCTCTTGTAACCATTCCATTCCTTGTCTTCCTTCTCGTTGGAAATTAAAACATCTTTTGCAGATCAGCTTTTTGTTTCGATTTTTTGAAAGTTGTTTATTAACAAGAGAGTCAAATTTCTTTATATACACATAATGAGATACATCTCCTTGTGTTAGTAGTAGTAAATCTGTATGATCTGCTAGTTCTTCTTTAGCAATACGTAAAGGATAAACTTTATTTGAACTATCTAATCCAAAAACATTAATAGATGTGCCGGGATTTTTCTTCTCAAATTTTGATATATCTTTTAGTGATACAGGATAACTAATTCCTTGAAAGTTATATCTATATCTTTGATTTTCATAGTGCTGGTTTGGTTCATTACAATGATTTGGTACAAATTTACATGTCATCGCATATCTAAAACATTCGTTATCTTGATTTTTCACATTAACACATGATCTTGTATCCTCAATTATTTTTGGTAAACGAATATAACTAGATCCCATTAGTCCATATCCATGTTTATGAACTCTTATATTTAATCCTTCAATACTTATAAGACTCCACCCTGATCCTCGTCCTTCATGTTCCTGAATTTTAGTTAATATTTCTTCTATACATTTTTCAACTATTGAATCAATGTCTGAACTTCCTATGATAGTTTGATTTTTAGTTATAAATCCTCTTGGTGATAATTCTTCTTGTACATTTATAAACATAGCTTCTAGTAGTAATCCAAATTTGAGAAAATTCAATCTTTTTAATTCTTCTTTTAAAGTTCTACTGATGATTGGTTTTGCTTCTCTAATAAATTCTTCTAAGTTTAAATCTTCATTTTGAATCTTATGATGCATTACTACCTTTCCGGGTAAAGCTGATACTTGTAAATTTGGTAAAGTTGTTGTAGGTCTTGCTGTTATTTCATTTTGTTCTTCTTGTTCTTCTTGTTCTTCTATGTTGTTGTGAATTAGTTCCTTATGTATTTCTAACAGAATATCATCATTAAACGATTCCAAACATTTATCGCAATGATACATGTTTGGTGGTGTTCACTCTTCAAAATTTCGCCAATAAATGAAATGAGCTCTCCCTTTCCTTCTTTTATAATAGTTCCCCCACTACTATTTCATCTTCTTCTTCTTCACTTTCAGAAGAAAACAAACGTCTTGGACAAAATATTAATCTTCTACTAACAGATTCTTCATTAATATTCTCTATATGAATTGGAGTTTCAATATGTATTTCTTCATATTCAAATGATGACGAAGACTCTGATATTACTACATCCATATCCAAATTTTCATTCTCCACATCATTGGCATTTTCTTCTTCTGATGTTGTTACATCCACATCCATATCATTTATAGTTTCTACTTCTGAAGTTTCGCTATTATTTTCATCTTCTTCCATATTTAAATCCTCTAATTGAATTTTATACAATATTTCAATCATAGATTTCCTTGGATAATCGGTGTTGTCTACAGGAGCCATTTCCAGTAAATGAGGAATAACTGTTTTTGATCCGGCTTATATGATATTTTGCTAAGTATGTCAAGGTCATTTTTAATTAAGCGAGAACTGGGAATAGATCACTAAGCAGCATGATGATTCATTACTACAAAGTGATCTATTCCCCATTCTCTAAGAAGTGTCCAATCAATAACCAAAGTCCAAGTTCATTTTTTTGTTTAATTTAAGTCTTTTACATCTTCTTCTTTTATTACACAATTTATAGGTTCATTGTTCGATGTTTCAATATGTTGTTTTATCTTGTGCTCCAGCTCTTCTATTCTTGCTTCCTTTATCATTAATTCCGATTGTAAGTAACTGATGTAATCAGCCGCCATGTCTACCGTTCTTGATCTTATTTCTCCTAACTTAACACCAGGAATCAATCTCTGTAGTTTGTAAAATCTCAACCTTATTCTTGACTCTCTTACTTTAGCCATTTCTCGAAATCTTTGTTTTCTATCTTCTTCTTTGCTTGTGGTCAAGTCCATACTTCTGACAAGTTTACTTTCAGAGTGATTCCTCTACAGTAGGCTTCTCCTTTATACACTTTCCCCCACCATTTTCAATTTCCCCCACCCTACTAATGTAGGTCAAGGTCATCCAATATAACGCGAGAACGAGGAATAGAGCACTAAGTGGCATGTTAGTCCATTACCACAAAGTGATCTATTCCTCGCTCTCTATTCTACATCTACTTTTTTTTTCATTTTACTATTTTATTATTTTTTTTTTTTTGTTTTTCTTGGGGGGAATGAGTGTTTACTTTTTACAATGTTCATTCTTCTTCTCCAACTTTTCAATTTTTTCTAACAATTCCAACAAATATGCATTGGTTACTTGCAAAGTTTGTATTCTAGTACATCCCACTTTAATAGAGGGAACTGTTAACTGTAATTTTGTAAATTCTATCCTTTCTTTCTTGCACCTTTCTCTCATGTATGTGTTTTTCCTGATTCTTCCTGATTGAGCTGATATTAACTTATTACAATCCAAATGGGGTTTTGATACTTTAAATACTGATGTACAAAAATTAGTTGATGTTGTCGGCTGTTGATTTTCATAGAAATTTTGTGTTGAAGTAATAGTTTGCTGATTTCCATAACAATTTATACTTGAAGTGGCCGGTTGCTGATTTTCATACCAAATTGAACTTGAAGTACTAGGCAGCTGATTTTCATACCAATTTGAATTTGAAGTGCTAGGCTGATGATTTTCATAACAATTTGAACTTGAAGTATTTGGTTGATAATTTTGATGCCAATCCACAGATGCCAATACAGGTGTTGTGGAAGGATGCTCCATCATTGTATAGAGTGAATTCTGTTCTACAATTTTGCTGGTTTTATCTCATTTCCCCCACCAATAACTTCTACATTTCCCCCACCACAATAATTTAAATTAGATACCAAACTTCTAGGGTCACATCCAAATCTTCTTCTTTTAAATATTTTATAAATGCAGAGCTTTCTGATGTTACATTAGGTGTGTTTAAATATGCCATTATTTTGTCATGACTTTCTTCATTGTGAATATAGCAATGTACATTTAGCAACTTTTGATTATCTTCTTTAGACTTGACAAATCCTGCAACAGAGCTCCAATCTTCATATTTAATTTTAAAATGGCAAACTTCGAACTGCATGTTGTTTCAACAAATGCTGCAACAATATTAAAAGTCTCTTCAAACAGCCTACATTTATACAAGTTCTCCCACCACTTTATAATCCCCACTCTTTTTCTTCCCCACCTTCTTCATATGTAGAAGGGATATCATGATTTTAATGCACTATACTTAATAAATTCAAACAAGTTTTGTGCACAAATGTTACATTTTTTCTTGACTGTTTCAAATTTCATCACTTGGCCTTTTACAAGGTGAACTAATTTACCTCCATCATCTTCAAATTGTTCAAAGTCTAAAACAGATGCTTTTCCACAATCATGACACATTTTTGTTCCATCTTCAAAAATAAAAGCAAGATAAATACCAAATCCACTATTGTCCTTCTTAAATTTCATGACCATTTCACGAATTGGTTGAGGTATTTCACATTTATTTGATGTTATTATATAACGGTAAAGAAACCCATTATTGATAATTTGTTGTAAACACAAAACTAACAAGCTGTCCATAGTGTTAGACTTGTACTGAAAGTTATATCCATAACTATCTCTTTATATGCTCTTACCCCCACCACTTTTATGTAGGTCAAGGTCATCGGATATTAAGCGAGAACTGGGAATAGATCACTAAGCGGCATGTTATTACATTACCACAAAGTGATCTATTCCCTATTCTCTAAAAGGGGTGCTGATAATTTAGATTCCTAAAATTTCTTTTCCTTCTTCTTCACCTTCTTGAACAGTTGTATTACCAGACATGTGTGATATTAATTTCTTCAATTCTCGATTTTCCATTTCTAATCTTTTCAATTTTAGATCTCTTGCTTCAACTTGTACTTTCAAAAATTTGATATAACTTCCAGCCCAGTGGAGAGTTTTCAATCTTGGTGCTCCAAGTTCAATTCCTGGTATTTGAAATTGTAGTCTATTGAATTCCATCTTCATATCTTCTCGGTCTTGTCTTTCTTTTTCTAGTCGTTTTAATCTTTGTTTTTCCCTGAAGGAAGAAGTCGGTACATGATGAAACATTTTGATCAACAATTTCTTGAAGAGTGAGCTTCTACACAGATAGTCAACACATTTATCCATCAAATTTAAGTCAGTAGTGGGGAGATGCCAATGGTGGGGAGACGTCAATGGTAGGGAGAGTTATACTAATGTAATGGTTATTTCTACAGTTACACTCGCTCCATTCTCGAAAAGATATTTGTAATATGGTTCGGGATACTGTTCTCTTTCAGATCCCGCATGTTCTTGAATAAAGTTGAAAGCCAATTTTTTTGAATAATCATTGTGAAATACTTCCCTGACACAAACAAGAATTTTTTTCTTCGAAAAATTTGACTTGAACTAATGGTATTTTGCTTACATCGTCCTTGTCCATGATAGGTAGCTTGTAGGTAAAAGTATTAGGTGGTAGTTTTTGTGGTTTATCCAGTAGAGAACAAAATTTCTTGTACAATTTCTCCTCAATGTCTGGAAAACGATGTATATCAAACAGATTGTAGTATGAAGGATCAAAAGGTATTTTACGAAACATCTTCGGTCACTAGTCTCTTTAAGACTGATCTCCTGCACAAATATTTAACACATTTATAAACATTCCCCCACCAACTTTTAACTTGTGGTGGGGATATTTTCCCTCCACTACTTCTTCAAAATAGTGGGGGTACCTTAGTCCAATTCAGATTCAGATTCAGAAGACAGTAAAGGTGATATGGGTGATTCCAATGATGAATCTAATATAAATATTTCAATAGCTTCCTTAATTATATCTTCATCACTATCATTTATCATTTCTTCAAATAGTTCTTGTTCAATCTGTACCATTTCTTCCTCTTCCATCATAGAATCATTATCAGTTTCGTCATAATTTTCCTCTATGTTTTCTTCCTGTATTTCATTTGTGCTTTCAAAAACATCTTTAACTTGAGAATAATTAATAAATGGAGTATCTCTAGACAACATGTTTCCTTACTACTTCTTTTACTTCAAATAACAAACTATGCATTGCTTACTTAGTCTTATATATACTCCTACCCCCACTATTTTTGCAAAACCAAGTAATAGGAGGGGGTTTATATCTATTCTTCTCTATCTAGGTTATATTTCATTGCTGTCACATCTACTATAATTTTCTGCTCTTCAACTTTATTGCGAATAAAAATTGTCCAAGGAAATAGTTCATTAATATTGTTAATTGTTACTTTTATACTATACAAAATTTCAAAATGTTCTACTAATGAAACAAAAACTATAACTCCTAGCTCATTGTTTGCCATAATTTTTTCTTCAATTTTCATCCGTAAGTTTGTTATCAAACTCCATATATTAATATCATTGGCTATAAAACCATCAATTCTAGTAAGCATCTTCATGCCGCAAAGTGTAGGTACAGACTAGAAACTTGGAGGTTCATAGCCCGCCTTTTTATTAAATTTAAAAATGGGGAGGGGGAAGGAATAAGGATTGGGAAGGGATAGGGTGTATGGTGGGGGAAAGGTAATTTTTGTTATTACACTACTTGTGCAAGAAAATAGCCACCAGTGTCTACACCTTGTTCATAGCACTCCATCATAGATTGTGCCCACTGCAACATGCGGTCTCTGTCATTTGGTGTGACAAGTAAAGAATGACTATCACCATACAATATAAAAGAGTCAATTCGTATATAACATCCTAAATTTAACCATTTATTAGCTTCAACCATAAACTTTTCTATTGTATCAAATGGAAATTGTGGATCAATTGCTATAACTTTACGTTCTTCACTAAGTTCAACACTATAATCATCATCGTCTTCACTCTCACTCTCACTACCATTATTTAAAATGTCTTCAGGTTGTACAAAAACATCGGAAATTTCGGAAGAATTAAAATGGTAATTCGCATTAGGAGGCATTTTTTCAAACAAATAATATTTTAAAAGGTGGAGAAAAAAATACAAGAGATGTACTTCACGGCACAAAGTGCGAGTACAGACTAGAAACCTGAAGGTTCATAGCCCCACTTTTATAAATTTTAAATATGGGGAGGGGGAAGGAATAAGGATTGGGAAGGGATAGGGTGGAGGTGGGGGAAGGGTAATGTGGTTATTAAGCCACTCTTGCAACAAAGTACCCAACACCAATGTTCAGTTCGTATGATCTCATCACATCGTCCTGCCAAGTAACAATTTGTTCTCGATCATTTGGAGTTAGAAGGAAGAAGTTACTGTTATTGTAGACAATAGGTGAACCAATTATAATGTTGAATCCTAAATTTAGCCATCTATGTGCTTCAAAAATAAATCTTTCAACTACATCAAAAGGAAATTGTGTTTCTATAAAATATACTTTGAATTGTTCATTAATTTCAATTTCATCTTCACTGTCATCTTCACTTTCATCTTCACTGCTATTATCCATGTCTTCTATCACATCTTCTTCATGTTCTTGGAAAGCATCTTCTTCATGATGTTGGAAACCATCTTCAGGTGGTTGAAAAACATCTGCATTTTCTGAAGGATTAAAATTTTCATTAAAGTAAGGAAGCATTTTAAAAATAAAGATATTAAAACTGGCAGGAACAAAGCAACAATAGCGGCGAAGCAACAAGAGTGGTGGAAGAAACCAGAATGAAACACTAGCCATAGCCGGCGCGTCTTTTATAACGGTATGCAAATGAGAGGGGTTAGCAGCCGGCCATGACCGGTCATTGGCCCGGGAGGTGGGGGAAGGAGTGGGGGAAGGAGTGGGAGAGAGGGGGGGGGGCTCCATTTTTTCGGGGGGGGGGGGGGTCATTGACCTTTCAGGTCCGGTCATTGACCCTAAGGAGTGGGGATGGACACAGAACCCTCCTTTGCTTACTACTACACGGATCAAACTAGCCATGTACCAGAACTTATTTCTGCTAAGTCGCATGTAAGCTAAATAGCTTACATCCCTAAATTTAAGTCTTAGGTGGCCCTGAAAAGGGCCGTTTGGCTGGGTTTGGTGGACTGCTATGGAGCTTAAGGCATAAAAAAATAAGGGACTTCAATGTTGTTTTCCAAATGGATTTCAGCAGGATCGGCTTGTATAAACTTGTACAAATTAAGTGCACAAATATCGCATTTTTCTTCTTCTGGGATGATAAACTTGTATGACAAGTAAGATTTGTATTCATAAACTCCACCATCTATTATGAAATCCAATCTTCCATTTCCTATTGCAGCCGAACCGCATTCTGGACACATATTTGTTCCATCCATAAATTTATACTTAAGGTAATGAAAAACTCCAAAATTTTCCCTATAAAAAGAATACACTTCTTGACGTAGTGTTAGTGGAAGGTTTGCATCTTGAAATGCAAGTTCCACCAACACTATATTTGAAACTATCTGTCGCAAACATAATTCTAATAGAGTAGGCATGTTGCGGCAGTGGCCTCACGGATTAGAATGAAGACTCTGGAGTAGCTAGTATAACGGTTAAATGAAAGTAGACAACCGGTCATGACCGGCCATTCACCCAGAGGAGTGGTAGGGGAAGGACTGGTAGGGGAAGGAGTAGTGGGGGAAGGGGGGGGGCTCCATTTTTTCGGGGGGGGGGGGGAGGGGTCATTGACCTTTCAGGTCCGGTCATTGACCCGAAGGAATGCAGACAAACACAGAACCATCCTTTACTCACTACTCACATGAAAGTAGGTCACGAGACTTAGAGTGTTAAAAAATAATGGGGGAGAAACACAACGCTATAACGCGTTGTGTTTCTCCCCCATTATTTTTTTTTTTAGCAACAATTTGGAAAAAACTAAGTGAATTTACTGTTTACGCCCCCACCTTGTAATACGATCCTTTTTATCCCTGAGGAGAAAGTCTTGAGAATCTAAAGTGTTAAATCTCTTCTCTTTACACAAATTCTCACAAACTCTAATTTTATATTTTAAGCCGTTACATTTTGCCAAAATGTGTTGGTGGTCAACAACACTTAGAAAAAAATATTTCAAACCTTTCTTAAGCCTCTCTCCTCTGACGGATATTATTTTAGGATTGTCTTCAACGGTAGGGGTTTCTGTCAGTTGTGGTTCAGAAATATGTTTCACGATATGTACACGGCAAAAACTTTCATTTTTAACACATTTCCTCCCACAAGCTGATCCTTTCTTAATTCCCTTAATAAGCATTTCAGGGCAAGTAGTGGGACGGCTAAATGCCCTACGACGCTCTTCTTGTAATGATCGAAATTGCTCTGAAGGAGCAGGTTTAGGGGCAGGTTTAGGGGCAGGTTTAGGAGCTGGTTTAGAGGAATTAGTTTTGTGATAGGTATGGTCTTCAACTGTAGCAAGTGGTGGGGTAGGAGGCAATGGTGATAGTGGGATAATGGGTGTACTAAGGTAATGAACAATAGTTTCAATGGAAGGGGTATTAAGACGGGGAACTGGCTTCTGCAGTGGCGGCATCATAGTTGATGGTGGTGCGGAGTCGTTTGAAGGCGAAGGTGAAGGTGGTGAAAAAATACTGCGAAGTCTAGAAGAGTTGGTTGGCGGAAGAATAGCTCCAGAAGTTGAAGGTTCAGATGAAAGCTTCTTCTTATACCAATCCGGACAGTTTTTCAAGCGAAGAGTTTTGTTTGATGCAGTAACAGCCGTAGAAGTCGAAGTCGAAGTCGAAGTCGAAGTAAAAGTTGAAGTGGTAGAAGTAGTAGAAGTAGTAGTAGGCACAGAAGACATCGTTATAACTCCAAGTTCACAGCCTAACGTCTGGAATCGGAATGAAACACTAGCCCCGGCCAACGCGTCTTTTATAACGGTATGCAAATGAGAGGGGTTAGCAGCCGGCCATGACCGGTCATTGGCCCGGGAGGTGGGGGAAGGACTGGTGGGGGAAGGAGTGGTGGGGGAAGGGGGGGGGCTCCATTTTTTCGGGGGGGGGGGCTCCATTTTTTCGGGGGGGGGGGTCATTGACCCTTCCAAAAGTGGGTCAAGGTCATTCAAGATTTATAATGATCCAAGGTGATGGGAACAGTAATACTGTTCCCACCACCCTGTTTGCCTAACGGTTCCCACTCCCAACCCACTAGTTACGTTCTGCAAGGGACATCGACGCAATTTTGTTTGGACCGTCCGGGTCTACCGTAACGGTCCGGTCCGGGTCTACCGTAACCGTGAATTCCAAGGGAAACTGGAACACCTAATGCAGAAACGCAACTCTAACCCCACCCAAACTAATCCCACCCATCATATTCCTAAACAAAATGCAAAAAAAAGTCCGACTTGCGGATGTCCCACCCATTTTAAATGAAGTTCAACTGAACTTCTGAATTTACAGTTAATCTACCCCCTAACATCTAGCTGTAAGGCAAAACAAATGCACAAAACAAACATAAATTAGTAGTACCAACACATCATTATTAAAAACCAAGTAATTCAACACAACCAAATACCATCATTATTCTTAAAATTAATACACCTTAATGCTAAATACCATCATTATTCTTAAAAATTAATACACCTTAATGCTAAACCCAACTTATAACTAACATCGCAATGCGCAAATTATTTCTTAAATTAAATACACCTTACAACTAAACACACACACACATACCACATTGCATTAAAAAACGCAACATAGTAGAAGAAGTTCAAATATATATAGGCCTACTATATATTTGAAACTTCTTGCTGAGTCGCCAACAACCTTTCGCTATGAAAGTTTGTTGGCAACTGAAGCAAAGGTATAGCTCCTATCGCTCCTCTGGTTTTCAAGGAGTGGGGGAAGTTGTTTCACTCCAATACAGTGTTCAATCCAGTCCAGTTCACAGCAGTATAAAAGAAAGGTAAATAAGTGGGGAGCAGCGCATGCGCAACAACACAAAACCAAGGTTTGAGGTTAGAATTATCCATGTGCAGTAGCGCTAAAGTGAGTAATACAAGACTAGGCGCATGCGCATAGCATAGACTCATTCCGATCCAGAGAAATTGTTGCATGCGCAGCAGGTTTGAGGTTAGAATTATCCATGGCAGCTGCCATATTTAGTCTGGTTTCACCACATAAAGTCAACAACCGGTGGTGACCGGCCATTGACCTGGAGGAGTGGGGGAAGGAGTGGGGGAAAGAGTAGGGGAAGGGGGGGGGGAGGGGGGGGAGGGGGGGGGGCTCCATTTTTTCGGGGGGGGGGGGAGGTCATTGACCTTTCCGGTCGGTCATTGACCCCAAGGAGTAGGGATAGACACAGAACCCTACTTCTCTTACTACTCAAGTGAAAGTCGGTCAACCAGTCATTTGCTTGCCATCTGCCGCCATCTGGCTGGAGTTATTGCCTCTATAAAGGTGGGTAGTTTATCTCGCTACAAACATTCATTGCCTCGCATCCGCTCGGTCATCATCTCTCGTTAGTTTTATGTTATGACTACTTCACTTACTAGGTTTGAGGTTAGAATTATCCATGAAATAGCCTTTGTAAATTCTAACCTATAAAATTACTACTCTGGCTTTCTGTTTCAATTTCTTTTACACTTCATTTTATATCTCAGTCTTCTTTTAACTTCTGAACTTAACACATCAATTATAATGACTGCACAATGTTTAAAATTAAATCTTTTGCGAACACAACACATATTACGAAGTACTTCTAAACCTTCAATTTCAAAGTGTAAAACTAATTTAAATAGAGTTAGGAAGAAGTACAGTTTTAACCCATTATACTGTTCAACAACTTCTCAGGTTAATGTTGATGATAGTGTTATTTACGACATTTTACGTTCTATGTTACACTTAAATAACTTAGAACTTGTTACACCTATCGACTGTGTTCAACAAGTTTTTTTATTTTACCCCCACCATTCCCTATATAAGGGCCCCGACAATAATTCCTACTTCATTATCTTCTATGCTCTTCAGCTAACAACATCTCCACTCTAATTCACACTACAATAATAATGGAAACCAACCAAGAAAATGTTCAAGTTCATGAAGTATCATCAACAACTCATCCAAGGGAAAATCCTTCTAGAAATTCAACTTCAACAACTCCTCAGAACCCTGTACAAGTTCCAGATGTATCTTCTACAACAATAAATGATGTAGAAGCTATTCTTCAATCCCTTGTCGGTTTCGACTGACCTGTATGATGATCACCGATAAACTGAACTCTTAGAGTTCAGTCTTTTTTAAAACCCCCTCCATATGACCTTGAAGCAATTATCCCCTCTCCTTTATACACTAACTCCTACTTCAAAAATTAACACCATCTCCTCACCCCTTCTCCACCCCTTCATTTGATTTAGCCTCTCCCCACCTAAAGCTATATGCCATAGCATATGACGGCAGCGACTGATTTGGCAGCTGGCCGATGGCAGCTGGCCGGCAGCGGCTGGCAATTGGCACGACTTCCGTTTTGAAAGTAACCAAACCCCACTACTTCCTTCCGTAAAAAAATGGGGAACACGGCAAGTCAAACGCCGTGTTCCCCATTTTTTACACAAGTTTGGATGACCTTGACCTATATAAATGATGTGAATATTTAAGACAACATTCATTGTGATTATACATGTGATACATGAAACATTCAAACCTGCAATATGAAGGACTTGAAGCAAGAAATTGTCAACGAACTTCATAAACCTGCAAGAAGAAAGTTTCCACGAAGAAATACAGTGATAAAAGGAATAAATGATTTATATCAAGCGGATTTAATCGAAATGATTCCTTATAGTTAACAAAATAGAGGATTTAAATACATATTGACTATTATTAATTGTTTTTCACTATTATTTTTGACTATTATTTTTGTTGTTTTGTGGCAGATGCTTTACCACTAAAAGATAAAAGTGGCAAAAGTGTTACAAAAGCAATGGAAACAGCTATACAAAGAGACAAACATACTATAAAACATTTACAAACCGATGATGGAAAAGAATATTTCAATAAGGAATTTGCAAATTTAATGAAGAAACACAACATTAACCATTACTCAACCAATTCAGAGGTAAAAGCATCAATAATTGAAAGATTCAACAGAACTTTAAAAGGTGCGATGTATAAGATGTTTCCTAACAGAGGATCGCACGTATGGATTGATATGTTACCAAAACTTATAAACGATTACAATAACAAGTTTCATAGAACTATCGGTATGAAACCAAGCCAGGTTACTAATAAAAATGAAAAACTTGTATTAAACCGTATAAAAATGAATACTAAAACGAAAGTTGAAAAACTAAAGCCTAAAAGGTTTAATGTTGGTGATAAAGTCCGAATAAGCAAATATAAAGGTGTATTCAGTAAAAGATATCTTCCGAACTGGACAAATGAGGTATTTACCGTATTTAAAGTGCAACCTACAGTACCAGAAACTTACATTTTAAAAGATAATAAAGGACAATTGCTTGAAGGAGGGTTTTATGGACATGAAATGTTAAAATCAACAGTAGGTGATGTATATCTAGTTGAAAAGGTGTTGCAACGGAAAAAAGATATGGTTAAAGTACGATGGTTAGGGTTTAATAAGACGGAAGATTCTTGGATACCTAAAAAGGATCTAATATAACGATAGAGAATCATTTTGGGTTGTACCATTACAAAGGATGGAGATAATACCGCAAAAAGACAATTTTACTATTAATAATATAGATGAACTCACAGTGGATGGTTCTCAATTTAACACTGGGAAACACGGTGTTTTGTTGCCAAACACGGTGCGTTGTCTGGTTACTGGTCCTTCCAATTGTGGAAAAACAAATGTAGTATTCAATTTGATTACAAACCCTAAAGGATTACGTTTTAATAATTTATATGTATTTTCAAAGTCACTACAACGACCAAAATATCAGTTATTGGAACAAATACTCAATAATGTGCCTAAAGTTAAATATTTTAAATTTAACGCAAGCGAGAGTGTCATGCAACCGCAAGAGGCTAAACCATTCTCAGTATTCATATTTGACGATGTATCTTGTGAAAATCAAAATACAATAAGGAATTACTTCGCCATGGGTCGACATAACAACATAGATAGCATTTATATTGGTCAAACTTACAGCAAAATACCGAAACAGCTCATTAGAGACAATGCAAACATGTTAATTGTATTTAAACAGGATGAAACCAACCTAAAACACATATATTATGACCATGTAAGTGCGGATATGCCATTTGAACGATTTAAAGAGTTGTGTGGAAAGGCTTGGGGTGAAAAGTATGGGTTTTTAACAATTATGAAGGAACAACCGCTAAACAATGGTCGATACAGGATAGGATTTGACAAATTTATACTACTACGCTGATCACGATGTAAAACATTCATTGTTGTACAACACGTCTTGCTACAAACATAGTTAACCAAGAAAAGTTAATAAGGGAAATAAAATCACTTAGTGATTCTATTTGGGATAAAAACAGAGCATTAAAATTAAGTATTAGCGAAAGGGAGAAATTCCTTGAATCTACTTTTAAACCTATTACTGAACCCTTGGAACAATTAAACAAAAAATTTGCTAAACCCGTTTTGGAAGGAGATGCAGTTGCACCTATTACAAAGTTTGAAAGAGAAAATGTAAAATCAGAAGATTTTAGTGATGAAGACCCGGAATCCTCTACATCAGTGGCGGCTCGCCCATAAGGACTCCCGGACGCCGCCCCTCCTTAAGAATTGATTAAAAATCAAAATAAATAAACTAACAAAAATATTATTATGAGAATATTTAGCAGAATGGTAATTGTATAGGTCATAAGTTGAAGATAGAAACAGATCGTACCAAAATAAATCCAAAATCGACGACGATTGTGTCTCTAATTCTATCGCGGCCGGCTCGGGCCGGAGCAACGGACGCCGGCCACGGCGTCCTAGCGCTCTTGTAAAATCAAATGGAGACGCTCATACGCGCAGCTCACTCACACACGCACACCCAACAGCTGCTAATGCAACGCTTTGCCCGGCGCCCTAGGCTGCGCGTGCCACTGCTCCAGCCACTGCTACCAGTGCCAAAAATGTGACTGTCAGTTAGTTCCCTCGCGATGCAGTCGTCCGTCTGGGTTCTGTTGTGCGTAATGTTGTTCGCGTTGTGTTGAAATAGTGAATTATATAGATTTGTGAGGAAATGTAAATGGGTGAAAGTGAAATGGGTGACGTTTGAGATGAGTAACATTTACACCAGTTAAATCGTATAATAAGTAATATAATGAAAACACACTGAATATTAGAATTACTTTGAAGAACCTGGGGCTCCTGAGGCCCAAGTTGAACAAAAAGAAAAATAGTTTTAGTCAAAAGTGTTTTAGAAATTTATACAATTAGGAAAATTGCCTCTGTGGCTGTAAAATTAAAAACCCGTTTTTCTGTAACACTTGCTTGATTATAGGGATTCAGGATCGTGCCTTAACTGTTGGTGGTATATCAGAGATTAAACATTTTAGCTAAAAAGTTAAGATACATAAAACGAGTGACAAACACATCAAGCCGTGTATAGAAGTTGATGAAGTACTTGGAAAGATCAACATTAGATTTGCAACATTAAATAAAACTATAGGTCTACAAAATGTCTGGAGAGATGCAGATTTTTTATTTTTATTTGTTTATTTATTTTTCGCTGGTTTTCTTAAGCAAAATCATTGACTATGTATTCATAGTCAATGACAAAATAATCCCATATTGTGATGTATCCTTTACAGTTAATAAAACAATTGATTGTATTGAGGCTTTCAAGTACGATAAAGAATTTAAATATGAAGTACAAAAAATAAGAAACTCCCCTGAACTAGATTAGTCCAGTGTGTGAACAATAGCGTACATGAACCCAGACGTAAACATGGTTTGAAGACCGGAAATATATTGTCGCAAAGGAAGTGTGTGTCATCCGGGGTAGCGGACCGCTTTCAATTTTTAGAACACACCTCTTTGCGGCAAAACTATTTCAGTCTGATTTGTTTCCTCAATTCAAACAAATGTCACGAAAAAGAAGTAGGCCTAAGCATTAAACGCATTTATATCAACTGAATATACTCGTAACTGATACTCTTCAGTACAACAGATTATCAGTTATGTAGGCCTACAACAGAGAAGACTCATTTTCGTCAGCAATTGTGATTAAGATTTTTAGGTTATATTGCAATTTAATTCAACTTTGTGAATTATACCTGTTTGATGGAGTAACTATTATTTATTGACATAAGACATAACCGTTTTCCCTGAGGCAGACATTACTTATCTTAACTGGCGTAAATATAAATAAAATATTGATAAGAGCCCCCCCAGCGTCCCTAACCACCGGCCGCCACTGCTCTACATATAGTGGTTTTACCGGTGGAGAACCCGAAAGAGAGCTAGAATCACCAGACTATAGTGGTATAAGAGAATTATATGAAGTAAAAGCTGAAAGAGGACATGAAGTTGTATCAACTGCTAGTGAAGAGGAAAAAGAAGAAGAAGCAAGGGAAGGTCCGTCAAACATAAGCTTGTTGGGTGAAAACATTCATAACAAAGGACCTTTAGGAAGGAAATACATGATAAAAATGTTAGCTGGAATAAATCCTAATAAAAACTACCATAGTTATGGAGTAAGGTTAAAAGAAGAAGGTTTAATGGTTGGTAATAGTCCGGTAAACATTGATGAACATGATAATATTATTGTTGGTAATCAAAGATATAAGGGCACAATAAGGGGATTATTTGAATTATTATTTGAAAAAAAGCCTTTAGAATTGTTAGTTAAAGAAGAAGACATGGAAGCATATAAACAGATTTTGGAACACACCAATGCATACAGGAGAAAATATTTAGCTGACCAACCAGTTTTTAGATCTAGGTCTTTAAAATATAGAGAATTTGTATCCAAGTTAAATACCAACAACGAGAAGACAACCAATGCCGATAATGCCAAGAAACCTGTAAAACGAAGGTTTGTGTCATCCACTTTGGATATAAGTGCTGCAGAACCAAGAAAAAGAAACAAATCTGTTACAGGTACAGGTTTAATGAAGAAACTATATAACACAAATGTGATTTATTACAATAATATCAATAAATTGGTGGATAGAATGAAACTAATACATGAAGCTAAAGAAGCGGGTCATACTGGATTGGAAAACAAATGGGTGGCTTTAGTGGATGAACTCCGAAACCGTGGGGTAATCTCATAAAAATGCGTTACTCCCTAGATTACTATTCAGTTGCACCATGAGTGTCGACAAGTTCGGACGTTACTCCTCGGATGAGTTATATTATGCGAATAGTTTAAAAAGAAGTGCTGGTTTACCACAAACACCTGATGGAGATTATGATATGAGTAATAAAAGGTTAAAAAACATAAAAGATCCTACGGATGAAAACGATGCAATAAATTTAAAAATATTAAAGGAAAAGATATCGCCAACATTAAGACTACAAAATAACACATATGACGCAGAAGATCATAGAATTATCAACGTTGGTAAACCAAATCAAAACGGTGATGCAATAAACAAAGGTTATTTGTCATCTGAATTAAAAAATACGTTAAAATTCAATGGGAAAACGTATAGTGCTAACAATAAACGTATATCCAACGTAGATGACCCTAAAGATGCAAAAGACAGCGTAAATAGACGCTATCTACATTCCTTGATACCTGAAAAGACAAAAGATGGATTTTCTTTTTATAAATTTGTTATTAACGATATAGTTTATCCAAAAAATGAAAATGATGCTGTAAATCTCAAATATATAAAAGATCATTGTGTCATACATGATGTGGGAGTTATCGATTGTCTTGGCAATTGTTTGGTGAATGTAAAAGATGGTTCAGCACCATCAGATGGTGCAACAGTGGGTCAAATGAAAGAGACTTTAAAACAAGAAACAACTGGATTTGTAAAACAAGACCAAGTGGTATCACGGCAGGGGGATGTGTTTGTACAGGGAAATGAAAAGTTTACATTACTTGAACAAAACAATAATGTTTGGGATGGTAAAGGAAAGAAATTAACAAATGTAGGTATGGCTGTAGATTTATTTGATGTTCCAATTGTAGCACAAACTATATATTCTAATCCATATAATGATGATCCTTACATATGTAGGTTTAAAAAAATACGTAATGTATCTCCTGGTACCAACGATTTCGATTGTGTTGTAGTTAGTCAATCTTTGATATTAGATAAACCAACTGGTGATATTTTTAATGCAAATGATAAGAAAATAGGTAATTTAAAACAGGGCATTGATCCAAATGATGCTGCAACTGTAGGACAGGCTATCACAACATCACAAATGGATATTAAAGTGTATACTTGTAATAATAAACGTATAACAGATCTTAAAGACCCTGAACATGTGGATAATGCCGTCACTGTTAATTTTCTTGTTAAAGTTTTAGGAAATGCATTATTTGATATATACAATCTTATTGCAACCCGTACACATCATAGTTGGGTGTCTGAATCCGAGAGAGGTAATTGGATTAAACGGGAAATACTTTACTAACCCTAATACGCAAAAGTTTAGATCATCAGATTGGGGTGATATTGATATTTAATTAAATAACCCAATAAATGACTTCATTTATGTGCAACCTGTCATAGAGGTAACACATAGGTTACGCTTTTCGAATATAAAAGTCAATCATGGCATTTCATTACACCAGTCCATATCGAGACACTATACGGAAAGGAGGCGGTATCACGTCCACAGCGGTTTCTCTGTTAAGTAAAGCTTTAAATCGTATTCCAGTAGGATCTATCGTAAACAGAGCAATAGACGCTTTACCATACGAATTTCACATACCGGGAGTTTATCAGTATTGCGGACCAGGAACTAAATTGCAAAAACGACTGGAAAGAGGTGATCCAGGCATAAATAAGTTAGATCAGGCTTGTAAAGAACACGATATCGCATATTCCACATTTACCGATTCAAAAAATAGGTCAATCGCTGATAAAAAGCTAGCAAATATAGCTTGGCAACGAGTAAAGTCTAGTGACGCTAGTATTGCGGAAAAAGCAGCAGCTTTAGCGGTAACAGCAGGTATGAAGGCTAAAACAGCGGTAGGAGCTGGAAAAAGGAGGGATAGGAATAAAAAAGGATCAACCATGAAGAAACATGGTGGTAATATTAGACTAAAAAGACGTTCTAAGAAGAAAAATAATAAAAAACCGACAATATGGTCAATGATAAAAAACGGGGCAGGTCTATACCTAAGACCGTATCGTGCATATTAAATAAAAGAAATCAATTAGTTATACCACATAAAGCGTTGACTAATGTTGAATTATTCAGATATATTTCCTGTTTAAAAATACCATTTTTTCGCGGAGTATTCATGAAGGACAGTTTACCAAAGAAAATATGGAAAAATGAGACTGGAATCGTAAATTTGGATAATACTGAAGGGCCCGGCACCCATTGGGTGTGTTATAAGAAACTGAATAGCAATGTATATTATTTTGATAGTTTCGGTAACCTGCCACCACCAAAAGAACTTCAAGATTACTTTAAATCTGCTAAAAACATATATTACAACTATAAAAGAGAACAACCTGATAACACATTAATATGCGGTCATTTATGTTTGGAATTCCTAGCTAAAAGTATCAGTCACTATTGAGATGTCTTCCTATACGGTATCATTAACAGGAAAATCGTCCACTTTACGAAGTATCCTTTTTCCAGCGTTACGCTTGCAAAAAGGAAGATTTTGGGAGGCTGCACTATTGGATTTTACAACTTACATCTCTATTCCCAATGTTACGGAAGGTAAAAATAACTTATTGCATTATTATAAAGGAAAAGATGCCAGTGGGAAATTTACAGACTTACAAGAGTGCAGGTTACCCACAGGATCCTATGAAATTGATCATATAAATGAATTTTTGCAAACTAAAATGGGAAAAGACAATATAACATTAAAAGGTAATAATAATACGATGAAAGCTGAAATTACTTCCAAATATTATATAGATTTTACTCAACCAAACTCAATTGGTGATTTATTAGGATTTCCCAAAGATGGAGCAATTTTAGAACCAAATCAAACACATTCCGGTAAACAAACTGTAACAATATTAAAAGTCAATAGTATAGACATAACTTGTAACATTATACAAGGAGCTTATAGAGATGGAGCAAATATCCATATAATACATACTTTTTACCCGAGTGTACCACCTGGATTTAAAATTGTTGAAAAACCACAAAACCTGGTATATCTACCGTTGAACACCACTTTCATTTCAGACATCGTGTTGAACGTATTGGATCAAGACGGTAACTTGATAGATTTCCGAGAAGAGCCTATTACGGTTAGATTACATTTAAAATCGACACTTTAATACAAAATCATGGGTTTAACATTTAAAAGCGAACAACCTACGGGAAACCACATTAGTAGCTCTTCAGCTGTGGAGGAGTTAACACGTGAGAACATTCGTTTCTTAGAGAGAATTGGATTACAATTAACCGATTATGGATATACTGGATATAGCGCAGGGTCCAACATTCGACGAAACCCTATGGGAAAAAGAATATCACACCCACAACCCTTACACTTCATCAAAATTAAACAATAACGATGAAATTCGTATTCCCATTCAAAATCAAGACATTTACACACTACCATGTGAAAGTTACTTGTTATTTTGTTATATTGTTAAATAGTGAATATTGAAGGAAAAGTTACTAAAAAGGATGGTACTACTACTGGTACAACAGTTCCATTTATAAATAATCCCATGGCTTTCCTGTTTGATGAAATTAGATATGAAATATCAGTTGTAACATTTGATTCCACTAAAAAAGTAGGTATTGCAACAACTTTAAAGGGATTAACATCTATATCACCTAATGAAACCAATTTAATACAACCTGCAGGATGGGTTTTACCTGCAAAAGACAAAATCACTCCAGATACAAATGGAAATTTTGATTTTCATATTCCATTACGTTTGTTGCTATGTTTTGCTGAAGATTATAGAAAAATTATATTAAATGTTAAACAAGAATTAGTTTTGTTGAGATCTTCTAACGATAAAGACATTATTAAAGCTCCAGACGGTACAACAGATGCAACTTTAGAATGGAAATTAACATTAGACAAAATTGTATGGAGAGTTCCGCATGTTAAATTAGCTGACGAGCATAGAATGCTACTATTAAGAAAGTTAAAGGCTGATCGTGATATTGTAATTCCTTTTAGAAGTTGGGAATTTCATGAACATCCCAGCTTGCCAGCTACGGATCGTCACACTTGGACTGTTAAAACATCTAATTATGTGGAACGAGCTAGGTATATTATATTTGGTTTACAAACAGGCAGAAGAGACACCATCACCAAACATGCAAGCCAATTTAATCATTGCAACTTAAAAAATATTAAAGTTTATTTAAATTCACAATTTTTTCCATACGATAATTTAAATGTGTCATTCGCTAATAAAAAGTACAGCATATTGTACGATATGTATGCAAGATTCCAAAGTTCATATTACAGTAAAACAAATGCACCTTTACTATCACCAGAAAAATACTTAGATGGTTACCCTATAGTTGTAATCGATTGTTCTAAACAAAATGAAACGGTAAAATCATCAAGTGTGGATATAAAAATAGAAATGGAATTCAACCCGGCTATACCGGCTAATACAACTGCATACTGTTTAATTCTGCATGATAAAATCGTAACATACACACCTTTAACTGGAATTGTTAAAAATGTATTGTAAAAACCCGGTTTTGTTACATTCCAATGCATTCCGCGAGTATAAAAGCAGAGCGTTCAGGTCGCTCCTCATCAGTTTGTTGCCTGTTGTTGTATGGGTAGCGTCGTATTCAATATGGCTTCTCCTAGTGGTACACCAGAAAATGTAGTAGATATTGAGAAGGAGATATCCGACTTTTTAAATCTTCAAGGTCAACCGGAAGGAGATGAACACAACCCTTGCGGACAACTACACGCCAGTAATAATGTTGAGGAAAAAGGTAAAAGAAGAAAGAATGTACAGAAGAGGAAAAGGGATATTGAAGATAATATTTCTCCTAACATATTGAGTGAGGTATTCTTGCGAATATTTTATCCAATTTCCTTCAGTTTGGACAAAAGTGTTTTAATTGGTGTTATGAAATCGACGGATTATTCACCTACTGTAATTTTAACTCATGGGCCCAAAATGATTTTGTTTACGGACACTGCTTGGGAATCGTTTATGAAACACTTGCATCTGCTAGAATGCTATTTAAGTAGTAACATGTTTGGAAGAAAGACAAGAGTAGGCCTTTTGGATTCAAATGTGGAAATCGATATTGTTAAACATCGTGGTGATCATCAGTTGCGATTTAGAGACACAACAAGACATGATAACAAGATTCAACTTAATCGAGAAGAGTTTTTTATTCTAACTTGTGCAACTGAACCAATAACAAGATACTTGAGACAACTGGTGTTTTCAAGTTCGATTATTAAAGATTATCTGGAAGACACTTTGGACAAACAACCGGACGCACCTATATTGTACGGGCCTGTGGATACTTCTATATTCAATAGGGTTCCTCATGAAGTACAAATGTGGAGACAATTGGAAAAGTACGCTCAACTACATAAGAAATCAGTAAAACATCAAGAAGAGAAAGAAGAAGGAGGAGAAGAATCAAGTGTTAGTGATGAAAGTGAAAACAAGGAAAATGTAAAGATGGAAACTTAAATGACAATCAACTACACAGCAATGGTTAATTTTTAAAACAATATCAAACACTTTGTGGGGTTGAATGAATGAATGAATGAATGAATGAATGAATGAAAATACTTCTTTATTGAGGCGAGTTTAGGGCCAACATGGCCCTTTCTTACAACTAACCTCTTAACTAATAAAACAAACAGAACTTTTTACTAAAAACAAAAGAAAACTTACTGACGATTTAAAATAAACAATAATCACTAAATAACTATACAAAAGCAAAATAAATAAAACAAAATTAAAAACATCTCACACACTCACACTCATTCCCTGCTACACCCAGGCCTAACGCACGCCCTTCCGCCACGCCCCGGTCATCCGGCTAATATAAAGTTGTTTCAGCGCCACCGTCAGCCGGGATTGGTTTTCTATTGATTTGATCGGTATGGGTAGGGAGTTCCATAATCGGCAGGCAGTCACGGTGAATGAACGGTTAAAAACCGTGGTTCGGTGCCGGGGAATGCGAAGAGTTGACGAGCCAGAGCGAGTATTTCTTGCACCTCCCCCACCCACAAATTCGAAATTGACAGCAAGATAATTTGGAATCCCGGAATTGATAACAGAATGAGTAATTTTGATAATGCGAATCTCCCTTAAATCAGAAAGTTTTAACAAAGAACATTGGATGTAGTAAGGCGTGACACGATCGTCCCGTCGAAGATTGAACAAATAACGAATGCAATAATTTTGTGCTCTTTGTAATTTTGTTTGCAAGGCCACAGCCATGTCACCAATTACGGAGTTACAGTAAGAGAAATGCGGAAAGGCAAGTGATTTGATGAGTAGTAGTTTGATGTGAAAGGGTAGAAGTCCTTGAAGTTTCTTGAGCGTGTGAACAGTCACAAACACCTTTTTACATGTGTTCACAACTGTGTCAGTCCAGTCCAGAGTGTTGCTGATGATCAACCCAAGACTATTCACTTTGTCGTAGTAAGGTAGTAAAGTGCTGTCAACAGTAAGCTTGGGTGCAGTGTTTAGGTCAATTCTGTGAAGGAGACGAGGGTGACCAAGAATGATTGGCTTAGTCTTGTCAGGATTCAATTTGAGCCCGTTTTTGGCTGCCCAAAGAACAATGCCGTCAATGTCGTGGTTGATTCGAGTGATAGTTTCATTCAGTTCGCTGACTTTAAAATGAGCATAAATTTGTAAATCGTCAGCATAAGAATGAAACTTTGAGTGAAGTAAAACTGCAGAAATGTCGTTTGTGTAGACTGTAAATAGTAAAGGTCCAAGTATCCAAGTAAGGGTTAGGCCTACCGGGGACGGTGCCCACGTTAAATATACACCAACACGCCAACAACTGTACGGCCTGGTATAAAAGTCGTACCTACCGTGGTGTGGAAATCAGTTGGCGTTTGGACTTCGTCATGAGCAGATGGGTGACCTTCACAATAGACAAGGAAGAAGAACAAGTAAAGTCCAAACCTGGTATAATTGGTTCCAAGCGTTTCGGGGTGATGATGATAGATTTATCATAAAAGAACTTGTGTTTTTCGACATCAATACAAGTGTTCCATATACATTTTTGTTCAAACCACCATGTTCTTATTCATCTTTAACTAGCAAAGCCACTACTACCAACAGGTGGATTTCAAAATATTTCCATCATATCGATTGGTATGATGGTTTTGCAAGTTACACGGACTTGTATCACATCATGCATCAGTTTTCAAACAGGTTTGCCGATATTTACACAAAAGGACTGGAAAAGAAGAGATGGATCGAAGAATTTACTCATGTTCCGGTTAATGATGTGGAATTGGATAAAAACTACAAGAATACAATGGAAAATGTTTGTATTTGTACTAAAAGTCCAGAACATGAAAAAGATAGACATTGCGCTTTAAAAAACGCCTATAAGCTCGCATCTTACCTTCAAAGTGGGGAAGTGGGGAGTGGTGGGAGAAATGGGGATTATATAAGTGAGGAGCAGACCGGGACCTGGCATGAGTATTACTCGAGATTCCGAGACGACAACATCTCCCAGCAAGAAGACGAAGAAGACGATCTATAAATCGACCATGGCATCTCACCAGTTCCTGCAAACTTTGGTTGAGCAGTTCAATGCTCACTCCAAGTCTACCATACTACCTGTCAAGAAGTGTTCCGAACTTAAAGACGAGAAGCACTACATTATCCATGCCATGAAGAAGATGGAGACTACAGTTGGAGAGGCCATCTGCTGCAGTCTTAGCGAGGCACCGTTCACTCCGGGGGATGAGCCCAAGTTCCAAGTCTACCTGCCGAAACGGTTCGTCCATCTCCTCCAGAACGAGGATCTGCGCTCCATCCAACCCGGATGTCTCTACCTGGTTTCCCACGGTTGCACGGGTAGCAATTCCACCGAGTTGACCATCCACATCGCCGACAAGCAGCAGTGTTAGATTTAAGTTTTACTGTTGTACATATGTTATTGTAATGTTTTATAAATAAATGATTAAAAAAAAAACAAAAAAATAAAGAATAAAAAATGCAACATATCAATATGTTAAGTTTGTCAAAACATTGTAATCTTAATCAGAATGACACCTACTGGAGTGACATCAGACGCTTCTAAAGCCACTAATGATTGTGTCATACGAATAATTATACCCATTACCCAACGCCCAATACACAGTAATCAGGTTCAACAATCGGTAACTTAGTGATATGAGACCCATAGAAAAATATTTTTTATACGTTAACATGACATTTACCAGAAAGGGAAATGGTATAACAATAGGCGATAATTTAAGGATCAAGTATTCCAAATGATCCGGTAGATCGGCAATTCATACATTGTCCGTTATTGGGGGGAAAGTGATACTGAACTAAATTGATGTTTCAACGGCGTCGTTTTTTTAAATTATTTTGTATTTGTTGTCTTTGGCTGCAGACATCACATGAATGTTTGGGATTTGAAACCTTTTCCGTAAAGATATTATCAAGATTAGTTTGAAATTTGTACAGGTTTTATCTTTTGAAGGTTACCTTATTCCAGTTTATAATTTTTAAATTCTATAAATGTACTATTAGTACGATGAAAGTCCAACCTGATATGTAAACAAGAATATAATAATTAAATTAAATTGAAGCATTGTTGCTCAGAAGGATCTTAACCTCTTCTCCAATAGGCTAAAGCAATGATTTCTGTATCGTAATCCAATTTTAATAGTACTGTCCTGGACTAATATGTTAGTTCGTGATCAACGTAGCATATTTTAAATTGTTTCGTTAAAAGATACAGTGTTACCATAATGTCTGTGTATATAATGAAAATTGGTTTCGAAAACAGAATTTGAGATTGGATGAGAGCTTATAAGCATTTGGGAAGCAGCAGCTGTTTGTTTGTCCCCCTAATTGCCACAAACAATGGCCTTCTTTCAACATAATTTTTATTTTCACTCTTCCATTGTATTAGCAATCTAACAGTTATTTCAATGCTTCTAAATAAAAAAACCCATACTTCTCAGATAAAACCCCCCCTTCCCCATATTTGTTGTATTATATGTATATAAAAAATTTAAAACACTTTGTATTGCTAAGTTTTACGTACAAACAAAAAGCTTTATAAATTTTATACCTAGAGAAATATTTAGACAAAATATTGTTTAATCAGTTCTGGTGTATCTCTTAAAGAATAAAACACAACAAAAATGTTTGATCAACAAAGACTTCTAAAGTCTTGTTATCCATTTTTATCAAAGTGTGTATATAAACTTACAAAAAATTGTTTACTCGAATATTCTAGGTTGGACTGAGGTTGTACGATTATGAAGCTTACCTTCATAAATGACGGAATGGTCTCCTGATTGATCATATAGATCCTGGCTTCACTTAAATAAAACAAATGCATGCACCTGTATGTCAGCAAAGAAGGTTGTCACATCTTCGTTTGGCATGTAAGTTAACATCTTCGATTACCAAGTTTACTCACACCTCTAGTAAATAAAATCTATTGTTGGACTAAATAAAATCTTTTTTTTTTATCTAGAGAAAGATCCATGTTTCAATTGTGGTTAGAAAATAATTTTCCGATGGCGTAAGACTTCAAGACATCGGTCTAGTACTGACATATGAATAAATAAAATAAATAGCATATCAGTACTGTACATGCTATCACTTAAACTTAAATATATGCCAAAATACTTATACTGGTAACAAGGTGCACTAAATTTACAGAGTAGAAAACTATTTAATCAACTTATATACATGATGGATAACAGCTAGAATACCATTCTGAATACTAAGGACTATCAGGTAAAACAAATCAATACAGTTGTACAACAAATAAATATGCCACCGTCGCATCATACCTAGGCTACGTATTCAGCGAATTTCCCATTGAATTCATTTTCCCATAAAAACCATGGGGGTCAGTTTGTGTTTTGGCGCTAAATGGGTTTTGAGAGTTTAAATAAGTTAACCCTATACATAGAGAATGAACATACAAAATTTTATCAATTTCTAGACTTTTTCCCCATAAACACCATGGGGGTGAGTACGAAGGTTAGCCACCATATGGTTTTTGTGAAAAAATATATTTTAAGCCCTTCCTGGTAAATGTACATAGTAAATTTAATCCAGGTAACGTATTTCAACTAATAAGCCAGACAGAGGATTTAGTTGATTTGTCATAAGAATAACATGGGAAATATATTTTTGTATTTTCTCCGAAACCATTTGGTAATTTAAAAACTTGAAACCTTAAATTCTTTGATTTTTATTGCTTGTAAAAGTTTTAAGTTAAAAATCGTTGAATTTTAAAAACGCATGCCAAAAAAGACAAATCCCATTTATATAATTTTTTTAAAACCCTGTTCCCATTATCTGATAATTCTGGTTTGCAAATTCATTCAAGTAGATGTTGCCCTACAACCTTGTACCGAATTTCATCAAAATCAGGGATTCCGTTCGAAAGTTATCATGTTCATGAATACACATATTAAAAGTCCCTCCCTACCCCATAATATATTTTCAACTGCACAGGAATGTTTAAAAATAAACTAGTAAACAGATAAGTCAAACAGAACATTGTAATATTAGAACATGTTTGGGACTCGTGTTTCAATTAATTTCAATAGCGGAAAATAGTGCGTTGTGTGGGAAGTATCCATTAGTTGTATAGTATAGTGACATAGAAACAACAGTTCACTTTATGGACAGTGTATCAGGAAGTGAGGAGGATTAATACGATATTCCGGTCGTGCATTTGCCAGGAATGCCGCTCGTACATATCCGCGATTGTATGCATCTCATGTTACCCTACAGACAGTTTCATTTGCATTCCATTTTATAATTAATATTCCAGCGGAAAGGTGCAAATGGCTTTGTGTTGTGAATGCGTACTACCCATGTCATATACTAAACCGAACAAGACCTGCCCTGCTATTTTATTACTGATGACTCGTTATATTAATTTTCTGTTATTGAATTCAACGTGGTTGTCAATAAACTGGAAATACGGATGTTATGTTTTAAAATAACATTTTTATTTGTTCAAACCGTCTTGGATAAATATTAAATAACTGTAGTAAATTACAGTTTGAGACTAAAAATTAATAATCTCTTGAGGAAGTCATAAAAACTGTATATGTTACAATCAATTGCCAAATCCGGACAATGCCCGAAGTTTTTACCTACTCTGCGATGTGACAATACAGAATACGAACATCACAGTGTGAGCATTTTATTCGGACATTGCACGAAGCATAATTCTCAGACCTTGAAGTGGGTAGTTTTAAGTGCGCAATTGCCGAAATAAATACATTCTTCAGCGGTTGAGTAAAAAAAACGTTACCCACACCGTGGGTAAATTTGCTCGTCTCGGTATGGGTATTTTTAATCTGTGCAAACGCCGAAGAGCCTGCATCCATACACAGCTTCTAAGACAAATCTACAATAAGTTAAATAAACTAAAATTGTTTGCTTTAAAAAAGAATTGAGTGTATTTAGTGAATGCATTTTCTGGTATTGAGCCTGCCTGTATGTGTACTTATTGTAATACAATACAATACAATGTAAGTAAAATACAATACAGTGTAAGTAAAATACAATATTATTACTAAAGTAGCTAAATTATTTTAAAACTAATATTACTAAATTACTAAACAGTTTACTAAACTGTATTATTACTAAATTTATTTTAATTTAAGAAAATACCAATAAAAGTGACCTGTAGGAATGTTTAAAAAGTAGATACTTTTTCATCATACTGCACGTAGAATAGCCGTTTTCTGGACTGTATTTAGTCCACAAAGTTGGCGTTTTCTGTAGACTATTAAAAGTGCACCGAAAAAACATCTGTTAACTTTTTCAGTGTGCTAACCTCAAAAGTTGTTTTTAGCGAATTTCCCATAAGGAAAAAGCTATTACCGTATGTCTCATGGTAAGACCTAAGCCCGGGACCATGTTACTTTTCCGTTTTTAGGTGCCCAGAGACCAAAAATAATAGTCATTAAATTTATATATATATATTTATATGTGTGTGTGTATAAATATAAATAAATAAATATATATATATATATGTGTGTGTGTGTGTGTGTGTGTGTGTGTGTGTGTGTGTGTGTGTGTGTGTGTGTGTGTGTGTGTCTAGACACAATAACTCTCGTAAAAACGGTCCGATCGACACCAAATTTGGTGGAGATGTGTAATACTATGTTTATTCGGATGAATTTGTAAACCAGACATATCGACCTACCGGAAGGGGTAGTTTTGGGGGGTTTTGTACCCCAAAAATGTTTTTTTTCCATTTTTCATATGTAATTTTTAAAAGTTTTTAATTTGTATTTTTACTATTGGATTTAGCTAAAGAAAACACACAATTTAGTAATGTGACGGCCCAAAAATCCCTAGACCCATAAATAATACAGTTTGCACCACCCTAATCATAACAATTTTACCGTCACTAAGTATCATATTTTAGGGCATGGTGCTTTATTTGTAGTCTAGCCCATCTTGGCAAGACAGCATGACAGTAGCCTCTTGGATAATCCCACAGACCTCGGCTCAGACGGCGTACGGGTTATGGAATGTGCTGACGTGGTGTCTGTCATCACCAAGCTGTGCGTTGAGTTGTCGACAATGTTCAGTTTTAGTTTCATTAATGTCCGTTGTGATCCAAAGAGCGCTCCACTAATCAAGGCACCAGCGTGAAGCAGCAGTGCTCTGATTGGTTGACACTGCTTCAGCGTGCTGACGAACGATTGTCACCTCGCCCCAGTCGGTTCTGAGTCGTTGAGTTAAGCGCCTGCGTCTGGCGTTGCGCGCCGCGGCGCCACCGCTGCGTTAATGGCGGTGGTCCGAGTTTCGGTTTATCGGGTGTTTGTCCTCTGTCCCCCGTATGTATCGATAACCTGGTAGTGAGCGGTGTTGTTTAATTTGTATTTAATCAGTTAATAATCGTAAAGTTTTGTAATATTACATTTTAGGCCAACCTGACAAATAAATTGTGTTAGTGTGTTAAATGATTCTTTTTATTTAATTCCCTAAGAAGACGTGCGGCGTTATATATATTGGTGTCGAGGTGTGCGGTTCGTTGCAAGAATTACGCTGATAAAGAGGAACTCACGGGCCAAGATGGATTTTGGTAAGTACATTAAGTGATTTATTGTTTGATGTTAAAAATTTTTCTGAAACTCAGAAAATGCAGAACTTAATCAAGGAAATTAATTAAAAAGTTTTGGCGAAACTCCCGTAAGGAAATAACAATTTCTTGATTTATTACAGAATTTTGAAGTAATTTAAATAATTTTTGGAAACATGTCGGGCCGCCATTGTCAATGGGGCTTTGCACACAATGCATAGCGTGGGTTCCCCCACTCCTGTCTTTGTGTAAAGCATGAAGACAATATGGCCGCAACTGAATAATTTGTGAAAGGTCGTGACTGCAGACGACACTTTAGCCGAATCGGACTTTGATATTTAATTGAGCTGACCGTGTTTTCAGCAAGACGGAAGATCGCGAATTTATTGAGTAACTATTATAATATTTTGGAATATTCTAATTAATTGTTGATTTAATTGTAGGAGCAAGACTTATAAAAATTAATTTTCCTGATGTCGCCGTGATCGAGAAGGCTTGCGTTGTAAATTGAATTGAATTGATGCTTCATACAGCTGAATACGTTGAGACTTTTAGACCGATTTGTGATTGTTGTTAGACTATTGAAATTTTGTGTTGACAAAAACTGGTACTCATAGGACCTTACTAATAAACTAACACTAGGCTTTTGTATTAACCTAAATTTACTTGCATGTTGTATTAACATTGGGCTAACCCTAGAGTATTGTGAATCGATGGGTGTGTTGGAAGATGTCTGGGCGTCATTGAAAATAGGCCAATACATTTAAAAAGTTATTTTTAAAAAGGTAAATAGATAGATGACTGACTAAAAATTTGGTTTTCAATTTTTCTTTGAATTTTTCTTTTTAGTTAAAGTGATTATTTTGTGAGAAAAGCTTCTGGCCAATTTTCTTTGTCAGGTCAAAGGACACCAACACACTTGGTTCACACTAGAAATTAAGATATGAATTTTATTATTTTTTTATATATTTATATTCTGAAGAGAACAGTAAGTGGAGAAAGGGGGGTCTTGGGCCATCGGAATAATATCGATCCGGACTTGGGACAAAGTCTCGCGGGCTGACTTACTTGCAAGGGAATGCTGATGTGTTATTGATTTAAAAATTTATTGCGGATTTTCAGCTCAGGACTTAGCCGAATTTCTGAAGTTCATGAGTTGACTTGCAAAATTTTTAAGAATCGAATATTTTCACTTCATTACTAACAGGTGAATAATTGAGAATGATTTTCATATGGACGGCAGGTGTTTGAAATTTTATTCAGGAAAATTAGTAGTGGCTATATGGGGAGCATAGCACATCTTTTTCGTGAAGAGGGATATTCAATTAATTATTGATGTTGGAGCATTGTTGACTTAAATTACTATTGGGAATGTTTATTATTACATACTAGGAGGTGCTTGGGACTTGTGAACATAGCCAACCCCTCTGAGTTGACATGAAATTAGAACTGCTTAGTATTTTAAAATTAAATAGAGATTTAATTTTTGGGCAGTGACCGACTGGGGTAATATTGAAACGGATAAAATTTATTTTCTTTTTTTTTGGGGGGGGGGAGCAGAGGACGGGAATAGAATTTAATAGCTCGTTGACCGTGTATTTTTGAGGGCATATCATTGTAATTTTGTTATTGGATCTCCCGTGGAACTCAGGATGAGTTGGAGAAATTGATATACGCGTTGCCCTCACCCACGGTACAGCGTTCGAGAGGTGAACCTCCCAGAGGTGACCAACCGCGTAGGCTTGTTGTCGTTTTTGGAAATCGTAGAGGAGTTGAGTTTTTGTGCACAAAAATGGAGTTAAATTGAGGGAATTTAAACCGAAAATAGAACGGGCTTTCTTATTTACGATCTAACTAGGTTACTTTTATTAATGGAGGTTAATGAGTGATTTCTGGGTCAGTAGTTAAATCTTAAATTTATGAAAAAAAATGTTTTTCGTTTGTTTCCTTTTTTTGGGTTACGGTGATAGCCTAGGAGATAGTAAAAATTGCACTGGGCAGTCAATAACATTTTTCTCTGTTTGACAGTAATAGGATAGAATTAGGTTGCACTTGTAGTCGCCCTCGGACAGATGTTCCTGAGGATTGCCCACGCTGAATGCCGATGGGAATCCACGATGGACGTCACTGGGATGCTCAAGAACAAGGCCTAAGTATAAATTCAAGTATCAATCATGTGTTCATTTTTATTTTTATTTCATTGGAGTTAATAGTAGACCGCAGACGATTCTGAAAAAGGAAGGGGAGTGTGGCTTGACTGGTTACGCGTTGTTAGTAGGACTTCGATAATTTTACACATTAAATAAAAATAACTAAGCACAAGTATAGGAGAAAGTTTTTTTTTGCTACAAACAACTATCATTATTATTTTTCAATAAGTTGTTATTTCGTTGAGCTGGAAACCGAAAGTGGAGGGTTACTTTGTGTTTATAGTTGAAAAAAAAAAATCCGAGTGTCGTGCCTGCTTTCTGCAGCTGACAGCACGGTGAACTAGAGTCGAGAGGGTAAGAGTGTTTCTGGTAGGTTATATGTCAGATGGTCTTGGGGACCTGACAAACGTGAAGCTAGTGCTCATAGTAGGAGAGCGCGCCCTGCGATGATCAGGCCCTCTGCCTAGCAGCAAGTGGTAGGATGTTTTAAGTTGGATTAGGATTGGTATGGGCAAAGTTGGTTGTTTTGGTTTCCATAATTTTTATTTCATACATAAACATCTTTTACAGTAAGCTAACCAGTTGATTTGCCACCCCTGAATTAAGTCAATATTGTACTGAATGAAATACCTAGTTAGAAAGTACTATTGAGAGGGAGTTTGATAAAAAAAAAATTTGGAGATTGTGTTTAGTGTTGAGTGTTGTTTTTTTTTTATATGGGGCTAAAAACTGGCTGGCTCGAATGGCTTGGAGATTGCCAACTTCGACCACTTGTTTGATTTTTGTGTGTAGTAAGAGGGGAAGAGAGTAAAAGGTGTTTTTTTTGCCTCCTGCCTGCCCAAAATTTCATGAAAAAAAATGTTTGGCAGCAGTTGAGATGGGTGTGAATTGACATTGCCAGAAAGTGAGATAGAGGCAATTGTCTGGATGTTTAACTGAATTCAGGATGCCTGCCCGACTTGTCGGCAGCTCCAGTCGAGTTGATGGGGACACGGTCAAGTTGTGGTTGAGTTTTGGTCTCCCCTGCGATAGGGTTGAGTTTCTGTGTCCCCTGGTGTTATTCACCCTTGCCCGCAAGAGCGGCATGGTGGTGGTTGGGGCGGATGTGATGGTTAGAGTAGAGCCCCTAGTTTGAGCTGCTCTGAGCGCTTAGCTTCTCTAAGCCCCAGACATTGCTCGTGGAACAACGAGATGGTGAGTGTGATGTTTTTGTTCGTTGTTCCTGGTGTTAAGACTTGAGTCTTGGTCTCCCCTGGCGATTGGGTTGAGTTTTGGAGTCCCTCGGTGTTGAGTACCCCTGCCCGCATGAGCGGCATGGTGGTTGTTGGGGCGGATGTGATGACTAGAGCCCCTGGTTTGAGCTGCTCTGCGCGCTTAGCTTCTCTAAGCCCCAGACATTGCTCGTGGAACAACAAGACGGTGAGTGTGTTGTTTGTGGTTGTTGTTCCTGTTGAAGAATGTTTCCTGTGTGTGGTTTTTCTGTCCAGGTGCACCTGAGGAGGGAATGCCGTGCTGCTCCGTGCCAGTGCCTGGGTCGCAGACAATGCAGAGGTGTTGCCCGGACATGCATGATGAGCAGATCTGCGTGGAGAGTGACGAGCCGGTGGAGAGTGACGAGCCGGTGGAGAGTGACGAGCCGTCGGAGGTGTTTGGACGTCCAAGACGAGATTGTCTCCAGTAGCCTTCTCCAGAAGCTGCTGTTGACCCAGAGGAGTCGTCGCGTGTGTTCGATATATCGAGAGTTATAGGGGATCCCCACGGCTGTGCAGTATACCGGTAGAGTGGAATAATCCAGATTTGGACATTGCTTAAGTGCATGCTTCGATAGTTGGCCAACCTGTACAGTAATGATTTTCGGACTTCTGATATTATCAGATTATTAGTACTAATCTTCCTTGAGGTTAAGTGAAGAAGAGATGTATTGAAGGAGCAATACCGAGCTCCCGCGTATGCAGCAGCCGCGTTGCGCTGTATGGACATACTAAGCTGAACTGCGAAAGAGGGAATTCGGTGTGGATGAACTAGTAGTGCGTTAATCATGATTTGGTAGAACGAGTCTAGACAACGGAAACCAGTGATGTTTTAGTCAAATCTCCGACCTTGATGGACTGTGTCAGGAATTTTGTAAACTGATCTAGAAGTTTCGATTATAAAGGTTATGTTAAGGATAACTGTTTTGTAAATTGTTTTGATAAACTGGGAAATGTTTTAGTTGTTGTACTTTAGTGGGATCTACCACTTGGGGTTTCGGTTGAAGGCTGGTAGTAACAATAATTTCCTCATTTTCTGTTTGCTTTGGCAGTGTAAATTGGTTGTATTGAAGACAAGTATAGGGACGAGTCTTGTGTCCACAGGAAGGTATGCGCGCAATCCTTTTCTCCTAAAACATTATCCCTCCCCTTCTTCTTAAGCTGGACTGTGAACACTTAGGCTCAACCCAAAATAAAACTTTTTATCATTTCATTTGAGTGACATGACCATGATACCGCGATGGAACATGCCTTGCTGGAGGGTGTTCCGGACCCTTCTAGCAAGACAAGGCGTTAGCACATTACCAGGCCTTCGAAACGTCTTATGATGTTAATTAGTTGTTGTAATTTTGATTTGGTGTAAAATAAGTATTTTCTTGAGTTGTGATTTTTGTTGGTTGTATATGTTATGTGTTTGTGGGTCAGAACGCGCAGTCATTCAATCAGCACGCTAGCTTAGTTGAGTTTTGCATTCAATACCTTGAAATAATTTAATGGATTTTTAATGGTTAGGCCTATTTAAATAATTAGTTACAGTACAAGGCAACTGAAGCTACCACAGCCTGGTCGGCCACCTGTAGAATGGGTTGCGAACAGAGTCTCCAATAGTGACAACGAGGTTTTGTGCCAAAATTGTTTTTTTAGATTTTTTTATGGAACGGTGCCCGGTATGTGTTCCGGCCCTTCCTAGAAGTGTGAGCAGGTCTCACAGTAAGATATATACGGGATGAGTCAGGGGGACACTGCGCAGAACCTCTACAGGTCAGGCATGGATTGCTTCAAGAGTCTTTGTTGAACAATTTTAACAGAGTTCCGTTGGGCAATGTTAAGAAGCATTTTGTGGTGCCTACTGATTGACTGGCTGTTTGCTTACTCGAGTGTATTTTGTAAATTGATAGCTTGTGCGTGTTTTCCAGCTAAAAACACACACAAAGCTGAGTAGACTAAGTGCTTGAAAGTTTTAGTTTATTAAGTTTGTTTTATTAATTTTTAATAGTATTTTGTCTGTAAGAAACACTTGATGAAGCCTGTTGCAAGAGAGCCTCCCATGTGGAGCATACGTTATTGATGAGATTTTTTTTGGTTCGATTGTGCAAAGGCTGAGGTATTCTTTGTGAGTTGTCATAATTAGTTGTTTATGACGTTGGATTTTGTCTTGCGGAAGTTATCGATTATGCCGTTGATTCGTTGTTCAATTTTGTTTTTGTTTGTCAAACTTGTTGTAGATCAAATATCGTAGATTGTGTACTATGTAGCCCTAAGCTCGACTTAGGCTTCACCGGCATGTGTGTCATTTATTTTATAAACAGTAAGAAGCGCTTGTTAAAGCCAGTTGCGAGAGAGTCTCCCCGTGGAGCATATGTTGTTAATGAGATTTTCAACTGATTTTGTACAAATCTTGAATTGTTTATGAAGTTTAGCTTTGCATTGATTTGGTTGTATAAATGTTTAGATTTATGTAATAATTGTATTGTTCGATTTTGTTGTAATTATTGAATTTTTGTACATAAGGGTGATATTGTAGATCGTGTGTTACGTGATAAGTTGGGGTTGATTAACTCATTTAGCGTGTTATTTTGCTCTTTTGTTTAACAAAAAAAAAAAAAAAAAGGTTAAGAGGGGATTTCTGACGAGACAGAGGACATTCGCTGCCGTATCTTCCAAATTAGAATTCATTGTCAATTTGATCTTTTGTAGTAAATCAGTAATGAGCGAATATTCATTCTTTTTTTTGGACCATTTAGAGACCTGAGGCTGCCATGAGTTGAGGTTCGGTGGGTTTAAGCGAAAGTTTTCTGAGGCTGAAGATCTCTGGTCAACAGACTGTCTGTTCCAGTTTATTTGCTGTGACCTCTTGCTGGGGACAGCAAGGTCTAAGGGTGAGGGGAGTGTGACGGCCCAAAAATCCCTAGACCCATAAATAATACAGTTTGCACCACCCTAATCATAACAATTTTACCGTCACTAAGTATCATATTTTAGGGCATGGTGCTTTATTTGTAGTCTAGCCCATCTTGGCAAGACAGCATGACAGTAGCCTCTTGGATAATCCCACAGACCTCGGCTCAGACGGCGTACGGGTTATGGAATGTGCTGACGTGGTGTCTGTCATCACCAAGCTGTGCGTTGAGTTGTCGACAATGTTCAGTTTTAGTTTCATTAATGTCCGTTGTGATCCAAAGAGCGCTCCACTAATCAAGGCACCAGCGTGAAGCAGCAGTGCTCTGATTGGTTGACAATGCTTCAGCGTGCTGACGAACGATTGTCACCTCGCCCCAGTCGGTTCTGAGTCGTTGAGTTAAGCGCCTGCGTCTGGCGTTGCGCGCCGCGGCGCCACCGCTGCGTTAATGGCGGTGGCCCGAGTTTCGGTTTATCGGGTGTTTGTCCTCTGTCCCCCGTATGTATCGATAACCTGGTAGTGAGCGGTGTTGTTTAATTTGTATTTAATCAGTTAATAATCGTAAAGTTTTGTAATATTACATTTTAGGCCAACCTGACAAATAAATTGTGTTAGTGTGTTAAATGATTCTTTTTATTTAATTCCCTAAGAAGACGTGCGGCGTTATAGTAATTTGAAGCTTACCTATTTTTTATATATTTTAATATAGTATCAACACAGGATTTTACCAATATAGGCTTAGTAAAATAGTAGTGTCAAATTGTTGGTGCTGGCTCAGTTCAAGGTCACCTGAGGGATGACGTCATCGAGGTCAATGACCTCACCGATGACGTCATCGATGACGTCATCGATTGCGTCATCGATGACGTCATCACTAATGACGTCATTTCGATGACGTCACACCCATGACGTCACAGAAATGACGTGCTGATGACGTCATCACCCCTTACGTCATCAAAATGACGTCACCGACGCCACTGAGGTCAAGGCCACGCCGAAACTTAAAATTTTTTGGCACTTTTGCCGTTTCTCGCACTACGCTCCGAGTTTCAGTCAGAGTCCCCGTGACCTTGACCACTTGGAGCGAATATTCGACGAGAAACGGCAAAAGTGCCAAGTTAAACTCGAGTTTCTGACATGACTCTGCCTAAACGGGCAATCGGTTATCCCTCAGGTGACCTTGAACCAGCACAACACCAACAATTTCATATTACTGTGACCTTGAAAACCTAACAACGGAGCGCCGACACCGATGCGCACCCCACGACAGCCACCGAGTGACTGACTGTCAGGCTCTGTGCACTCTAGGTATATGGGGAAGTGGAGGGGGAAATCTCAAGGTCATCCAAATGGAGTTTTAAAAAAGTTGAAGAGTAGAAAGACTACTCTTGTGCTTCCTGGGCGACCTCATCAATTTCTAACGGATCTGTAAACCAATCCGATCTGTAGCGGCAGGAGTCCAGAAAACAGGTGCACCACCCATTGGGTTGTCCGTAGCATTTCCGACAGTTGGTAAGATTGGAGAAGTGAAGTTTAATACACCGCTGCGGACAACAAGTATAAAAGTATTTGGATTTGTAGATTTTGAAAGTTTGTAGTACCGGTGGTGGCAGCTGTTGGTTCTTGCATCTACACCTGCAACATCCGAAGCATTCACATTGCCGGCAGGCCAGCCCATCCACTTGCCACTTTGGTAAGAGGAAACACTTATCCTCACAGCAATAGGTTGTCCCCGTCTCTTCCTCCCAACGCTTCTTTGCACAATATGTGACGCCTTGTATCTCCAAACACCTATGCTCGCAACATGAGATGCGCTTACTTTCCATAGCTGATGTTGCTTTGACGAGGGAGCACGATGAAGTGATGCTGTGGTCAGTGGGAATGGGGTTTATATAAACTAAGGTGGGTGGAGGGGGAAAGGTCAAGGTCATCCAAATGGAGTTTTAAAAAAAGAAAAGAGTAGAAAGACTACTCTTGTGTATCTATAGCGATTTCATTGATAGTGAGTGCTTCTGTATGCCAAGTTGATCTGTACTGACAGGCTCCTAAATAATGTTTGCAAAAACCTGCAAAATGATTGTTGCACAATTTGCAGCCAGTTAGCTGTTTTAATGTGAATTCAATGCAACGTTCAGGGCAACAAGTGTACTTATGCCCTCTCATCTGGTACACATGGAATGTCTTCAACTCCGGTTTCGGCTTCTTCCAAGACTTGCACTTACACATGCATTGACCAAAAGCTTCACATTTTCTACACGCCAGGCCATCCGCAACATCAATGTCATTTGGCCATGAAAAACATTTCTGTTCGCAACAGTAGTTGAGTTGACTCTCCATGTTGCTGTGGTGAAGGTGCGCGATGAAATGATGCTGCAGTCATTGAGAGTGCACCTTAAATAAACTCAGTGGAGGGGGAAAGGTCAAGGCCATCCAAATGGAGTTTTAAAAAAGATAACTAGTCGTCCTCCTCCTCGTCCGTTGTACTTAGAGAGCTGTCAGACGAAGAGCCCCGCGCAGGTGCTCCCCAGATGAAAAACATATCAATTTTAAAACGAAGACCTGGATCTTGCATCATCAACTCCTTTAATTTATCACATACTAAGTCAACCTTGTGTAAGGTGTCAACAATAAGCTTCCAATTTGTTGGCTCAATATAACTTGTAGTTGAATCAGCCTCGCTAATAACCACATCCTCCGGCTGTATTGGAGTGTAAAGATGTGTAAAATCCCTTGGTTGAAGCTGAGGCTCAAGCTGGCTGGAAGTGGAAGGTTGAGTGTGGACTCCTGTTGCATCGAAATCCATAGTCATCCTACATTCAATGTTAGGGTTTTCGTTTAAAACATATACCAATTTTTCATGCAACATATCCACTTCTGCTGAATCTTGCAGATGAACATTCCAAGAAAATGGCCATTCTTCATCCGTAGTTGAGTCAACTTGAGAAAGAGTGCTGTCCGCCATGATAGCTAAGCAAGGAATGAGGTGAGCTACAGACCGTGGTAATAGTATTGAAAAGTAGAGGGGGTAAACCAAAAGTATGTGGAGGGGGTATTCTCAAGGTCATTTAATTTGGGTTTTAAAAAAAGGAAATAGTGGAGGGGGAGTTTTCAAGGTCATCCAATTCAGGTTTTAAAAAAGGAATGAAGGTTACTCCTCTTCAGCCTCGTCATCCACGTTGTCTCCCACATCTTCATCAACCTCGTCCCCCACATCTTCATCAACGTCAGACTCACCGTAAGGATAGATTGGTGACATAGGTGAATATTGTGGAGAATGTTGACCGTTGTTGTCGTCCCCTTGCATTCTAACTTGGGACCAATCATATTGTAAATTCATTTGAATTATCATCCCTGGGTTGTCCCGCAGTATTTCTTTCATCCGTTCACAAATGGTTTCCAAATAGTGAACACTGTCGATGGAAAGTGTCCAACCTGTACTCGTTTCAACATCAGTAGTGGAGTCAGCTTGGCTGATGGTGTTGTTGTCTGCCATGGTTGCTTGTCGGACAAGGAATGACGGTTGATGTGATGCTCATGCAGGAACATGGTGAAGTGGTGGAGTAGTGGGGGAATTTTCAAGGTCATCCAAATGGAGTTTTTAAAAAAGGAAAACCTACAAAGTAACATTGAAACTTTCCAATTGATGGTGGCGAGCGTTTTCTTCTGCAACCTTGCCGACACATGTGACTATGCCATACAGTATGAAAAGTACAACCATAATAAGGCCGAACAATAAAAGATAGCCGTTGACTATCATGATATTTTCCGAGTGGATCTGCTTTCTTCTTATCGCCCTCTCCTGCATCCTCTTCTCCAACTCGTGGACGAAGTCACAACATGCGTGAGGACATCTTTCATCTGTTGGTAGGTTTGCCATTGTTGATGTTGTCGGTTTGGCTGTTGAAGATGGAATGAGGTTTCCAATTGTGATGTGCCATGTACATCAATAGTCAAGTGGTGGGGGTAGCAAAGCAGTGGAGGGGGAAGTTTCAAGGTCATCCAAATTGTGTTTTAAAAAAACCTATCTTGTTACTGAGCTTATAAGTCAGTAACAAGATAGGTGTTTTTGTTCTTTTACTTCTTTAATATAATGAAAAAATATACATATTCTATTATTGTAAGAACAAGGAAGACAACTGCTAGTCAGCTGAAGTAGTCCAAGTTGTCTGGCTCGGTCTTCATCGACGCTGGTGAGGAAGCTGTCGAGGAGTGTCCAGGCTCTTCCTTTGGCTGCCGGGTGTTCCGTATATTGCAAGCGTAAACCTGCACGTTTATACGGTAGCCTCGTGCCACCATCAGCTGCAACTCCTTGTACAAGTCGTTTAGCTCCTGCTGAGTCTTGATGCTCACCTCCTCGTAACTTGCGCAACTGACGTTCAGAGACATCTTGATGTTGCTAGGTTGGCTGCTGGAGTAGAAATGAAGCCGAGGCGCAGCGCTTGGAGGTACATGAAAAAGTGGTGGGGGTAATAGTGGTGGGGGTATAGAAGATCCAATTAAACAGTTCTAAACTTTTTCCATCGATACAATGGAATGGAACAAATAGCGCAGGTGTCCTTGTAATTTTCAAATCGAAACAGTGGCGCTAGAAATCCGAATTGTTTTATACCACCATCCTGTAAGAATCGCCGAAGGTCTCTGACGGCGGCCTCGCCACAAGGCCTACAAAACTTTTCTCCATCGTGGAACTTATACCAGGAGTATTCCGAATACCCTGTATTTTCCCTCCTGTAGCGTTTGACATCTTCTTTTATTGTTAGTGGGATATTGTCTTGTAAACATGTTGGGAACAAGTCTTTGTGAGTTATAACTCGTTGTAAGCAAAGCTCGTACAAGGTGCTCATCGTTTGCTAGTTGGCAACAGACTGACCGTTTTTTCGCATCCAAGCAGGTTTGAATCCTAGTGCGGTAGTGGGGGTAATTACGGTAGTGGGGGTAATTGTGAAATGCAAAGGTCAAAGGTCAAGGTCACCCGCGAAGTTTAAAAAAAAAAATGCAACATATCAATACGTGAAGTCTGTCACATATTGATATGTTGCATTTTTTTTGTTTTTTTATTTTTTTGTCTTTTATGATTCGTTTATTTATAAAACATTACAACAACAACATATGTACAACATTAAAACTTAAATCTAACACTGCTGCTTGTCAGCGATGTGGATGGTCAACTCTGTAGAATTGCTACCCGTGCAGCCGTGCGACACCAGGTATAGACACCCGGGTTGAATAGAGCGAAGATCCTCGTTTTGTAGAAGATGGACGAATCTCTTGGGCAGGTACACCTGGAACTTTGGTTCATCCCCCGGAGTAAATGGCGCCTCGCTGAGACTGCAGCAGATGGCCTCCCCAACTGTAGTCTCCATCTTCTTCATAGCATGGATTATGTAGTGCTTCTCGTCTTTTAGTTCCGAGCACTTCTTTACAGGTAATATTGTTGACTTGGAGTGAGCATTGAACTGCTCGACCAAAGTCTGAAGGAACTGGTGAGATGCCATGGTCAGGTTACAGATCGTCTTCTTGCTCGGAGATGTTGTCGTCTCGGAATCTCGAGTAATACTCATGCCAGGTCCCTGTCTGCTCCCCACTTATATACTCTCCGTTACCCCCACCACTCCCCAATTCCCCATTTTGAAGGTAAGAGGCGAGTTTATAGGCATTTTTCAAAGCGCAATGTCTATCTTTATCATGTTCTGGGCTTTTTGTACAAATACATATGGTTTCCAGCATGTATTGATAATTCTTATCCAATTCCACATCATTAACCGGAACATGAGTAAATCCTTCGATCCATCTTTTCTTTTCCAGCCCCTTTGTGTAAATATTGGTAAACTTGTCTGAAAAGTGATGCATAATGTGATACAAGTCCGTGTACTTTGTAAAACCATCATACCAATCGATATGATGGAAGTGTTTTGAAATCCATCTGTTGGTAGTAGCGGCTTTACTAGTTAAAGACGAATAAGAACATGGTGGTTTAAATAAAAACGAATAAGGAACACTTGTATTCATGTCCAAAAACACAAGTTCTTTTATAATGAATCTATCATCATTACCACGAAACGCTTGAAACTCAATAATACCAGGCTTGGACTTTACTTGTTCTTCTTCTTCTCCCTTGTCCATTTTGAAGGTCACACGTCTGCTCATTACGAAGTCAGGAGGTCAACTGATTTCCACACCACGGTAGGTACTACTTTTATACCAGGCCGTACAGTTGTTGGCGCGTTGGTGTATATTTAACGTGGGCACCGTCCCCAATAGGCCTAACCCCACAAAATGTTGGTTATTGTTTTAAAAACTAACCATTGTCATTTAAGTTTCCATCTTTATATTTTCATTGTTTTCATTTTCATCACTAACACTTGATTCTTCTCCTCCATCTTCCTCTTCTTCCTGTTTTACTGATTTCTTATGTAGTTGAGCGTACTTTTCCAATTGTCTCCACATCTGTACTTCATGAGGAACTCTATTAAATATAGAAGTATCCACAGGTCCGTATAATATAGGTGCGTCCGGTTGTTTGTCCAAAGTGTCTTCCAGATAATCTTTAATAATCGAACTTGAAAACACCAGTTGTCTCAAGTATCTTGTTATAGGTTCAGTAGCACAAGTTAAAATGAAAAACTCCTCTCGATTAAGTTGAATTTTGTTATCATGTCTTGTTGTGTCTCTAAACCGCAGCTGATGATCACCACGTTGTTTAATAATATCGATTTCCACATTTGAATCCAAAAGTCCTACTCTTGTCTTTCTTCCAAACATGTTACTACTTAAATAGCATTCTAGCAGATGCAAGTGTTTCATAAATGATTCCCAAGCACTGTCCGTAAACAAAATCATTTTGGGTCCATGAGTTAAAATTACAGTAGGGGAATAATCTGTAGATTTCATAACACCGATTAAAACACTTTTGTCCAAACTGGAAGAGATTGGGTAAAATATTCGCAAAAATACCTCACTCAATATGTTTGGAGAAATATTATCTTCAATATCCCTTTTTCTCTTTTGTATATTCTTTCTTCTTTTACCTTTTTCTTCAACATTATTACTGGCGTGAAGTTGTCCGCAAACGTTTTGTTCACCTCCTTCCTGGTGACCTCGAGGATCTAAAAACTCAGATATCTCCTTCTCAATATCTATCACATTTTCAGGTGTACCACTAGGAGAAGCCATATTGAATACGATGCTACCCATACAACAGTAGGCAACAAACTGATGAGGAGCGGTCTGTACGCTCTGCTTTTATACTCGCGGAATGAAACAAAACCGGTTTTTTACAGTACATTTTTAACAATTCCAGTTAGAGGTGTGTACGTTACAATTTTATCATGTAGAATTAAACAGTATGCAGTTGTATTTGCAGGTATAGCTGCAGTAAACTCCATTTCAATCTTTATGTCAACACTTGATGATTTTACTGATTCATTTTGTTTAGAACAATCAATTACAACTATTGTGTAACCATCTAAGTATTCTTCTGGTGATAGTAAAGGTGTATTCGTTTTACTGTAATATGAATTTTGGAATCTCGCATACATATCGTATAAAATACTGTACTTTTTATTAGCAAATGACACATTCAAATTGTCATAGGGGAAAAATTGTGAATTCAAATAAACTTTAATATTTTTTAAGTTGCAATGATCAAATTTGCCTGCATGTTTTGTGATGCTGTCTCTCCTACCTGTTTGTAAACCAAATATAATATACCTGGCTCGTTCTACGTAATTAGATGTTTTAACAGTCCAAGTGTGACGATCCGTAGCTGGCAAGCTTGGATGTTCATGGAATTCCCAACTTCTAAAAGGAATTACAATATCACGATCAGCTTTTAACTTCCTTAATAGTAGCATTCTATGCTCGTCAGCTAATTTAACATGTGGAACTCTCCATACAATTTTGTCTAATGTTAATTTCCATTCTAAAGTTGCATCTGTTGTACCATCTGGAGCTTTAATAATGTCTTTATCGTTAGAAGATCTCAATAAAACTAATTCTTGTTTAACATTTAATATTATTTTTCTATAGTCTTCAGCAAACCCAAGCAACAAACGTAAAGGGATATGAAAATCGAAATATCCATTTGTATTTGGAGTGATTGTTTCATGTTCAGGTAAAACCCATCCGGCAGGTTGAAGTAAATTGGTTTCATTAGGTGATATAGATGTTATCCCTTTTAAAGTCGTTGTAATACCTACTTTTTTAGTAGAATCAACTGTTACACCTGATATTTCATATCTAATTTCATCAAACAGGAAAGCCATAGGATTATTTATAAATGGAACTGTTGTACCAGCAGTAGTACCGTCCTTTTTAGTAACTTTTCCTTCAATATACAAGTAACTTTCACATGGTAGTGTGTAAATGTCTTGATGTTGTATGGGAATACGAATTTCATCGTTATTGTTTAATTTCGATGAAGTGTAAGGGTTGTGAGTGTGATATTCTTTTTCCCATAGGGTTTCGTCGAATGTTGGACCCTGCGCTATATCCAGTATATCCATAATCGGTTAATTTTAATCCAACTCTCTCTAAGAAACGAATGTTCTCGCGTGTTAACTCCTCCACAGCTGAAGAGCTACTAATGCGGTTTCCCGTAGGTTGTTCGCTTTTAAATGTTAAACCCATGGTTTTTGTATTAAAGTGTCGATTTTAAATGTAATCTAATCGTAATAGGCTCTTCTCTGAAGTCTACCAAGTTACCGTCTTGATCCAATACGCTCAACACGATGTCTGAAATGAAAGTGGTGTTCAACGGTAGATATACCAGGTTTTGTGGCTTTTCAACAATTTTAAATCCAGGTGGTACACTTGGGTAAAATGTATGTATGATATGGGTGTTAGCCCCATCCCTGTAAGCTCCTTGTATAATGTTGCAAGTTATGTCTATACTATTGACTTTTAATATTGTTACTGTTTTCTTACCGGAATGTGTTACATCTGGTTCTAAAACGGGCTGATCGTTGGAAAATCCTAATAAATCACCAATTGAGTGTGGTTGAGTAAAATCTATATAATATTTGGAAGTAATTTCAGCTTTCATCGTATTATTATTACCTTTTAATGTTATATTGTCTTTTCCCATTTTAGTTTGCAAAAATTCATTTATATGATCAATTTCATAAGAACCTGTGGGTAACCTGCACTCTTGTAAGTCTGTAAATTTCCCACTGGCATCTTTTCCCTTATAATAATGCAATACATTATTTTTACCTTCCGTAACATTGGGAATAGAGTTGTAAGTTGTAAAATCCAATAGTGCCGCTTCCCAAAATCTTCCTTTTTGCAAGCGTAACGCTGGAAAAAGGATACTTCGTAAAGTGGACGATTTTCCTGTTAATGATACCGTATAGGAAGACATCTCAATAGTGACTGATACTTTTAGCTAGAAATTCCAAACATAAATGGCCGCATATTGAAGTATTATCAGGTTGTTCTCTTTTATAGTTATAATATATGTTTTTAGCAGATTTAAAGTAATTTTGAAGTTCTTTTGGTGGTGGCAAATTACCGAAACTATCAAAATAATATACATTGTTATTTAGTTTCTTATAACAAACCCAATGGGTGCCAGGCCCTTCAGTATTATCCAAATTTACAATTCCAGTCTCATTTTGCCACATTTTCTTTGGTAAACTGTCTTTCATAAACACACCGCGGAAAAATGGTATTTTTAAACAGGAAATATATTTAAATAATTCAATATTGGTTAATGCTTTATGTGATATGACCAATTGATTTCTTTCATTTAATATGCACGATAAGGTCTTAGGTAAAGACCTGCCCCGTTTTTTACCATTGGCCACACGGTGGGCTTCTTCCTGCCTTTTCTGCTAGATCGTCGTCTTCTTATATTTCCTCCATGTTTTCTTGTGGTTGACTTCCTTTTTACCCTTCTTCTCCTCCTTTTTCCACCTCCTACTGCTGTTTTAGCCTTCATACCTGCTGTTACTGCTAAAGCTGCTGCTTTTTTTTCTATGCTAGCGTCACTTGATTTTACTCGTTGCCAAGCTATGTCCGCAAGCTTTCTGTCTGCTATCGATCTATTTTTTGAATCGGCAAACGTGGAATATGCGATATCGTGTTCTTTACAAGCCTGATCTAACTTGTTTATGCCTGGATCACCTCTTTCCAGTCGTTTTTTCAATTTAGTTCCTGGTCCGCAATACTGATAACCTCCCGGTATATGAAATTCGTATGGTAAAGCGTCTATTGCTCTATTTACGATAGATCCTACTGGAATACGATTTAAAGCTTTACTTAACAGAGAAACCGCTGTGGACGTGATCCCACCTCCTTTCCTTGCAGTGTCTCGATATGGACTGATGTACTTGAACGTCATTATTGTCCTTTTATAATCGCAATGTGCAACTCATGTGTTAACTCTATGACGAGTTGGACATAAATGAAATCGTTTATAGTGATCTTATATTAAATATCAATATCACCCCAATCTGATGATCTAAACTTTTGCGTATTAGGGTTAATAAAGTATTTTTTAAAAATTTCCCGTTTAATCCAACCACCTCTCGCGGCTTCGTCCCAAATTTTATGACCTGGTCCTCCTTGAAGAATATCCGGTGTGAAATGATTGTGAAAATCAAATAACGCATTACCTAAAACTTTTACAAGGAAATTAACAGTGACGGCATTATCTACATGTTCAGGGTCTTTAAGGTCTGTTATACGTTTATTATTACAAGTATACACTTTACTATCCTTAAATGATGTTGTGATGGTCTGTCCTACAGTTGCAGCATCATTCGGGCGTCTTCCTGCTCTCAAGTTTGTAATATTGTTATCATTACATGTAAAAACTGCAAAGTGTAAATTTGGATCTAGATGTACGGTTTGTGATAAAGCAGCTGCATCATGATCCTCATGACCCATGACACGTTTGATAACTTTTTATCCATGCAATCCCAAGCATTATTTTTGTATGTTAATAAATTAAATTTTTCTTTGCCTTGAACAAATTCATCCCCTTGCTTCGATACTACTTGATCTTGTTTTACAAAAGAGGTTGTTTCTTGTTTTAAGGTTCCCATCATTTGACCTACTGTTGCACCATCCGATGGCGCCGAACCATCTTTAACATTTGCTAAACAATTATTAAAACAATCTATAACCCCTACATCACGTATGATGCAATGATCTTTAATATATTTTAGATTTACAGCATCGTTTTCAGTTTTTGGATAACCTATATCATTAATAACAAATTTATAAAAAGAAAATCCATCTTTTGTCTTTTCAGGTATCAAAGAATGTAAATAGCGTCTATTTACGCTGTCTTTTGCATCTTTAGGGTCATCTACGTTGGATATACGTTTATTGTTGGCACTATACGTTTTCCCATTGAATTTTAACGTATTTTTTAATTCAGATGACAAATAACCTTTGTTTATCGCATCACCGTTTTGATTTGGTTTACCAACGTTGATAATTCTATGATCTTCTGCGTCATATGTGTTATTTTGTAGTTTTAATGTTGGCGATATCTTTTCCTTTAATATTTTTAAGTTTATTGCATCGTTTTCATCCGAAGGATCTTTTATGTTTTTTAACCTTTTATTACTCATATCATAATCTCCATCAGGTGTTTGTGGTAAACCAGCACTTCTTTTTAAACTATTCGCATAATATAACCCATCCGAGGAGTAACGTCCGAACTTGTCAACACTCATGGTGCAACTGAATAGTACTCTAAGGAGTAACGCATTTTTAAAAGATTACCCCACGGTTTCGGAGTTCATCCACCAAAGCCACCCATTCGTTTTCCAATCCTGTATGACCCGCTTCTTTAGCTTCATGTATTAGTTTCATTCTATCCACCAATTTATTGATATTATTGTAATAAATCACATTTGTGTTATATAGTTTCTTCATTAAACCTGTACCTGTAACAGACTTACTTCTTTTTCTTCGTTCCTGAGCACTTACATCCAAAGTGGATGCCATAAATCTTCGTTTTACAGGTTTTCTTTGTGTTAACGGCATTGTTTGTCTTCTAGTTGGTATTAACTTGGATACAAATTCTCTATATTTTAAAGACTTAGATCTAAAAGGAAGCTGGTCAGGTAAATACTTTCTCCTATATGCATTTGTCTGTTCCAAAATCTTTTTATATGCTTCCATGTCTTTTTCCTTTACTAACGATACTGAAGGCTTATTTTCAAATAATAATTCAAATAATCCTTTTGTGCCCTTATATCTTTGATCACCAACAACAATATTATCATGTTCGTCAACGTTTAACGGGCTATTACCTATCATTAAACCATCTTCTGTTAATCTCGCTCCATAACTATGGTAATTCTTATTAGGAATTGTTCCGAGTAACATTTTTACCATATATTTCCTTCCTAAAGGTCCTTTGTTATGAATGTTTTCACCCAACAAGCTTATGTTTGACGGTCCTTCTCTTGCCTCTTCTCTTTTTACCTCTTCACTAGCAGTTGGTGCTTCTTCAGGTCCCCTTTCACTATATCCTGGTGATTCTAGCTCTCTTTCAGATTCTGCTCCGGTAAAGCCGCTGTATGTAGAGGATTCCGGGTCTTCATCACTAAAACCTTCATATTTTACACTTTCTCTTTCAAACTTTGTGATAGGTGCAATCGCATCTCCTTCCAATACAGGTTTAGCGAATTTTTTGTTTAATTGTTTTAAAGGTTCAGTAATAGGTTTAAAAGTAGATTCAAGGAATTTCTCCCTCTCGCTAATACCTAGTTTTAACGCTCTGTTTTTAGCCCGAATAGAATCACTAAGTGATTTTATTTCTTTTACTAATTTTTCTTGGTTAACCATGTTTGTAGCAAGACGTGTTGTACAACAATGAATGTTTTATACCATGTTCAATGTATTAATATAAATTTATCAAATCCTATCCTGTATCGACCATTGTTTAGCGGTTGTTCCTTCATAATTGTTAGGAACCCATACTTTTCAGCCCAAGCCTTTCCACATAACTCTTTAAATCGTTCAAATGTCATATCCGCATTTACATGATCAAAATATATATGTTTTAGGTTGGTTTCGTCCTGTTTAAATACAATTAACATGTTTGCATTGTCTCTAATAAGTTGTTTTGGTATTTTGCTGTAAGTTTGACCAATATAAATGCTATCTATGTTGTTATGTCGACCCATAGCGAAGTAATTTCTTATTGTGTTTTGGTTTTCACAAGATACATCGTCGAATATGAACACGGAGAATGGTTTAGCTTCTTGTGGTTGCATGACACTCTCGCTTGCATTAAACTTTAAATATTTAACTTCAGGCACATTAGTCAGTATCTTTTCCAATAATTGATACTTTGGTTGTTGTAGTGATTTTGAAAATACATATAGATTGTTAAAACGTAATCCTTTAGGGTTTGTAATCAAATTGAATACTACATTAGTTTTTCCACAGTTGGAAGGTCCCGTAACCAGACAACGAACGGTGTTTGGTAACAAATTGCCATGTTTCCCACTATTGAATTCTGAATTATCCACTGTGAGTTCATCTATATTATTAATAGTAAAACTCTCTTTTTGTGGTACTATCTCCATCCTTTGTAATGGTTCAACCTAAAATGATTCTCTATCGTTATATCAAATCCTTTTTAGGTATCCACGAATCTTCCGTCTTATTAAATCCTAACCATCGTACTTTGACCTTATCTTTTTTCCGTTGCAACACCTTTTCAACTAAATATACATCGCCTACTGTTGATTTTAACATTTCATGTCCATAAAACCCTCCTTCAAGCAATTGTCCTTTATTATCTTTTAAAATATATGTCTCAGGTACTGTAGGTTGTACTTTGAATACAGTAAAAACCTCATTGGTCCAATTTGGCAGATATCTTTTACTGAATACACCTTTATATTTACTTATTCGCACTTTATCATTCACATTAAATTTTTTAGGCTTTAGTTTTTCAACTTTTGGTTTAGTATTCGTTTTTATACGTTTTAATACAAGGTTTTTATTTTTACTAGTTACTTGGTTTGGTTTCATCCCGATAGTCCTATGAAATTTGTTATTGTAATCGTTTATAAGTTTTGGTAACATATCAATCCATATGTGCGATCCTCTGTTGGAAAACATTTTATACATTGCACTTTTTAAAGTTCTGTTGAATCTTTCGATTATTGAGGCTTTTACTTCTGAATTGGTTGAGTAATGGTTTATATTGTGTTTTTTCATTAAATTTGCAAATTCCTTATTAAAGTATTCTTTTCCATCATCTGTTTGTAAATGTTTAATAGTATGTTTGTCTCTTTGTATAGCTGTTTCCATTGCTTTTGTAACACTTTTGCCACTTTTATCTTTTAGTGGTAAAGCATCTGCCATTTTTGAAAAACAGTTAATAACAGTCAATATGTATTTATATCCTTTATTTTGTTTGCTATAAGGAATCATTTCGATTAAATCCGCTTGATATAAATCATTAATTCCTTTTATCACCGTATTTCTTCGTGGAAACTTTCTTCTTGCAGGTTTATGAAGTTCGTTGACAATTTGTTGCTTCAAGTCCTTCATATTGCAGGTTTCAATGTTTGTTGTATCACATGTATAATCACAATGAATGTTGTCTTAAATATTCACATCATTTATATGGGTCAAGGTCATCCAAACTTGTGTAAAAAAATGGGGAACACGGCGTTGGACTTGCCGTGTTCCCCATTTTTTTACGGAAGGAGAAAGGAATAAGGTCGAAGTTGTAGAAGGACGAAGAATAGGTTACTAGTTGAGAGGGTTTGAGGAGTAATGGCCGAAAGGAAGAGTGTGGATTTTGTCGGGCATAATATGTCTTTTATCATCCCGGGCTGACAGTGCTTTTTTAATTTCGGTGACACTGTAGACTTGATGCTTGAAGCTTCGGATATTGTTGAATGTTGCTGATATCGTAGTATCTTCAAACAAACAAGTCTTGTAGTGGTCAAATGTCACGTGTTTTTTTCAAATAAGATGTCTTCACTCCTTTTGCTTTCTTGACTGTCGGTGTGTTGTTCTCGTGGTACATCTTAAATGAATACAATTTCGCCATCAGCGCCACTATTTCTTCTAAAGGCATTCCATTTGCTTCATCTTTGAATTTTCCAATTACTTTTTTTATTTCTTTCATTAAAATTTGGATGGTTCTTCGGATAGTCAGAAAAGTCGAAATCTTCTTTGTATGGAAAAGTCCTTAGGTCTTCATACATGTCCAAAGTTTTTATCCAGTAGATAAACGCGTCCGTATCCATGTATGCGACTCCAATGTTTTCCCTTCCGTAGTGTTTAACCATTTTGTTATAATGGAAATCATACATCAGGGTTTTACTGATGTCCAAAATCGACATACCTATGTATAACGGACGGTCCATGACTATTGTTGTTTTCTTCATACTGACAGCGACTAGATTTTCGTTTATAATCATGGATGTTCCAAAATTTGGTTTTTGCACTAATTTTTCCAATTTCCTAGGATCACTTACTAATTTTACATTTTTGTGTTTTCTTTTGTTCTCCAAGGTTTTTCCAAAGATGGCGTTGTTCATTAATTTATAGAAGTCCTTTTCAAATGCTGTTGTCGCTGCAGCTCTTCTTGTAGTGTTGGAATCAATATATGGTTTCAACCAACAAGACTGGGTGAATTCAATTGCTCTATGAATTCTCACTATACGTAGACCTAATTCAAGAGCCTGTTGAACTACCCAGTAGTGAGCCACATATCGATCTTTATTCTCCAAGGTCATCATCAATTTTGGCCATCTTCCTGTCGGTGAAACTTCAGTCTTGGCTAGGAGAGGTAAGTCGTAGTGATGGTCATGAAGGTGCTCCGGGTATTCAAAATCACAGTCCAAAATATAGCCTTTTGAACCATCCTTTGGAATCTGTGAGATGTCTCCGATGGTGGCCGGGTCGATCCATTTGAAGTCAGCGTAGGGAAGCGGATTTGACATTGCCCAACCATAAAGGTTGTTTGCGTCAAAGTAGCCAAGGTAGACCGATGGTTGTTGCTCGTCGAAGCCGGGGATGTACTTGTTGTTGGCTTTGACATGACGTGTTACAGCTTGTGTCAAACCGCCCCGTACACCAGATTCCATCATGAGCACCATATCTATATCTGTTAGAAGTTCCAATCGACAGTTGGTTGACTTTAGCATAGCTTGCCATGCTAATCCTGGAGATGTGTACGAGTGTAGAGGGTCCAGTCCATAGGCGGAGAAGCAGGTGTTTCGAAATTCTTCCATCACATCGCACAGCAGAGTTACGTCCAATTTTATATAAAAGTCGGAATATTCCCCTAAGGTTTGAATGTTTAGTTGGTTCCAAACATTACAAGCATGATTGTAGTCTTCAACGGAGATTTCACTTTCGTTTAATTTACTGTTGAAGGCTTCAATCGGTGGCAGACTGGTTTCTTCAAACTTTTCTGTAGATGTTATATAATCATAGGGGAAAACTCCTTTCCGTAATACTAGGTCCAATTTATCCTCAGATACAATTTTGCTGGTTTCTTTTAAGTCTTCTCTTCTTAGGTTCTCTGACAATTTGGCTAAACTAGATGGCATAAATCTGTAAGAGTCTACGAAGCGAAGTTTAATTTTACCTACTGTTTTTGAAAAGCTGATGTACTTTTCCAATGTTGTAGCAAGAACATCAATTTTACCATCATCTCTTCCTAACTCTGGAATAATAAAGTGGGAGTCGTAGCCGCTAAGATTGTGTAAAACGACAGGAATAAAGTTTGGCAGTTTGTAATTTATATTGCATGAATTACAAGCAGCTCCTCTGTATAACCCTGTCAGGTGATCGTGATCTCTTACTTTTGGATTTTCTTCACTAAACATCTTCTTGCATAAATAGCATCTTGTCGCTAAGTTGTATTCTTCTTGTTGATTTTGGTTTAAAGGTTCCATAGGTACAATATTACCGAACAAGCGTTGAACCTTTCCAGCAATATCGTACAGTTGGTCTACAAAATACTTAGCGGCTTCTTCACCACGGTAGAGTATTGGAGTGGATGTTAAACCATAGTCTTGCAATTGGTTTTCAGACAAGGTTGATTTAACTAGTAAACAAAAACTGTTAGGTTGATGCAACTGATATTTTGTTCTTCTAGTCACTTCGCCGTCCGGCAGCTCCTGTGGTACTAACGTTGATTCAAAATCTGCGTAGACCACTAGTGGAATTCGGTATTGGTGAACTGTCTTGTTAAATTGTATTGAAGCTCGGGTAGGCGGTGGAAGACTTATCTTTACTTCATAGTTCTCGTTGCAAAGTCTTTTATGTTCCAATAACCAGTCCAATCCTCCACGTCTTGAATCTTTCCAAGAAAAGCAGAAACATCTCTTGCAAACTGTAATCCTATTTACTCTTTTGGTCAATTGTTTTACAACTAACGCTTCAAAGTCTTTTATCCATACATAATGGGAAATTTCACCCTTAGTTATCAATAGCAAATCCGTATGGTTTCTTTGCTCAACCTTTACTACCCGCAAAGGATAAACGTTGTTGGAATCATCCAGACCAAAAACATTGACTGAAACGCCAGGATTTTTCTTTTCAAATTTGTCAATATCTTTTAAAGTAACTGGGTAAGTAAGACCTTGAAAGTTATAGCGGTGTTCATTTTCGTAGTATTCTCTACCAACTCTACAAGGATTGTTTTTAACATACTTGGTTAACATTGCATACTTGAAACATTCATTACCCTCATTTTGAACATTTCTACACGAGTTAGTGTTTTGGATTTTCTTTGGTAGAGGGATAAAACTACTACCTCTTAAACCATATCCATGTTTATGAACCCTAACATCCATACCTTCGATTGATGACAAAGTCCATCCAGATCCTCTTCCTTCATGTTCTTGGAGTTTGGTTATAAGTTCCTCCAAGCATTCTTCAATAATATCATCAATGTCGGAGGTGAAGGTAAGGGTTCGATTTTTGGTAATGAATGCTCTCAATGCTGTTTCACCATCAGTATTGTTAAACATAGCCTCTAACACCATTCCAAATTTAATAAAATTTAGCCTTTGTAATTCTTCCCTCAACGTTTGACCAACAAGTTCCTTAGCCTGGGTTATGAATGTTTCCAATTCCAATTGAACGTTATTAATTTTAAAATGTGTTACAACTCGTCCTGGCAAGGCCGTGGTGCGCAGTTGTCTTACATCTTCCAGTTCTTCTTCTTCCATATCCTCTTCTTCGGTGTCCTCTTCTTCGGTGTCCTCTTCTTCAATAGGTCTTGTAGCAGTAGATGGTCCAGCACCAGCAAATTGTATCACACTAGGTCTTCTTCTTTGCATTTGCTGTAGATAGCTGTCCCAGTAGTCCGTCTGCTTCTGGTGCTCTTCCAAAAACCGGTCAATTGAGTCTAAGTCTATTTCATCCATGGTAATATCTTCTTTTCTATCTTCGTCTTCATGTAATTCTCTGTGTATGGTGAAAAGATCTTCGTCTTGAAAGATTTCCCCACAAATGTCGCAAAGAGCCATTTCAAACAGTTTGGCTTTGAATGCACACTCTGTGAATGTCCACGCAATAATGAGCAGCGCACTCCACCGGGACCCTTTATATCCGAAGCAGATAGGTGGGGAAAGTGACGTCATATGGAAACAGGTTATCACTCATGTGCTAAATTTAGCCTTTACACAACCGTTTGTAATACATTTATCAGTAGGCTTGATAAATTGATGATATTTGGTCTAAATTCAATAATTTGTACAAGTTTTTTCAAAGACGTCTGTTTGAGCAAGTTTATGTAGGTCAAGGTCATTTGGAATTATTATTTTGAGCGGGGGATAGAGCACTAAGCAGCATCATTTACTACAAAGTGCTCTATCCCCCACTCACATTCTTTTTTTTTAACTTTTTGTTTAAACTTTTTACAAGGGTGAAACATCACCATCAGAGTCGGAATCATCCTCATCACGGAATAGGCAGCGATGACAATACATAATTCTTCTGGCAACTAACATCCTATCCATTGGATGATGGGGAGTGTCTTGTTCTTGTTCTTCTTCTTCTTCAATTTCCAATTGGAATTCCATTTCCGACTCAGATGACGACTCTAATGTTTCGTAGGCGTGCAAGTCCACTTCATTGTCCGTTGAACCAGCTTCGTCAGAGTCCGTTTCAATATCCATTATTTCTTCCTCCTCTTCCTGATCAACCGCAGGTAGTTGGTCCTCTGCTTCTATAACTTCTACAGGTATTACCTCCAGAATTGAAAGAATTCTGTTGCGATGGAACACGGTGTTGTCAAGTGGAGCCATGGTATGAAAGTGTTGTATCCATCCAATTTGCTTACCCTTTTTATACCCCCACCAACTATACAATTTATGTGGGTCAAGGTCACGTAAAGATACCCTTTGAGCGGGGGATAGACCACTAAGCAGCATGCTAGTCCATTGCCGCAAAGTGATCTATCCCCCGCTCTGTTCTACAAAACCTCAATCAAGTCCAAGTCCAAGTCCTGTTTAACACATTTTATTCTAATTCCATATCCAATTTAAAAATTTCAATTTCACATGGTTTACATTCCTGATGTATCAAACACTCCAGCTCCCTAAACATATCGTCCAGTTCGTCCAAATTATGATGTCCTACTTTTAACACATGAAGGTGGTTCATGCTTTGCATTGTAGCATGACCATCAACAAACAAGTTTCTTTTCCACGCTAACATAAATTGGCAGTTTTCTTGAAAGATTTTTCTCACCAAACAATCATACACAGCCGTCAACATGTCTCTACAATCTTCATAGTGTACCATCACAGAATACCTGTCCAAGTTAGCACCAAGCAGCGATCCACTCATTGTTTCTAGCGTTCCACTGGAAGGTCCAAAGCAGAATGAAGTCGAGATGTATAGACCCCCTCTTTTATACCAGTTAACCGGTTGTCCTTGCTGTAAAGTGGGTCAAGGTCATCCAATGCTACCCTTTGAGCGGGGGATAGACCACTAAGCAGCATGCTAGTCCATTGCCGCAAAGTAGTCTATCCCCCGCTCTGTATTCTACACACACACACACACATGTCCCTGTCCAAGTCTTTCATTACATACCCAATATATATTCAGTTCCTTCATCATCACTATCACTCATCACTGCTTCCACAAACTCCACAGGATTAAAGTTAAATTGTTTCAATTGTTCTTTTAAGTTTTCAATTTGTTGGTCCTTTACTTCTAAAACACTGTGAAGGTGTGATATGTAGTCCGCTGCCTCGTTGATGCTTGCTACTCTCGGATCGCCTAACTTCAAGCTGGGAACTACACCCTGCAGCCTGAAGTACGCCATACGCCTTTCTTGCTCCTGCCGTTGACCAGGACTGAGCAAGCCTTGCCCGTCTTGGCTCACCTCCAGCAAGGTCCGTAGCATTGGAGCTTTGCAGGCGTTTGCCCGAGCAACAGTTATGCTGTGGAATGGTCGAGCAGGTCCACGAGTAGCAGGCAGGACGTTGGCAGCACGCCTTCTTGAAGAAGAAGAGGAAGCCTGAGAAGTTTTGGAGTTGAAAGCCATGTTACAGTGCTGTATTCAGCTAAGCGGTACAAAGCAGAATAACCAAACTGCACGTTAATACCCGTATATATACACTTATCAGTGGTGGGGGTACTAGCTAGCCTTGGTAAAGTGGGTCAAGGCCATCCAAAAACATTACCAGAACGGGGGATAGATCACTAAGTGGTTTGTTAGTCCATTGCCACAGAGTGATCTATCCCCCGCTCTGTATTTCACATTCACGCACACATTCATACATACACACAAGTCCCAGTCCAAGTCTTTACCCACACACCTATCCACTCTCATCCTCACTATCATCACTGTCCAACAGGCTTTCACACTTCCTAATTAGTTTTTCCCATTTACTCCGGATATGAAGTAGCTCCCTGCGAGTATTCTCTAGCATTCTGTCCCTTTGCTCTATCACTTCGTCGTACCACTCGATGATGTTTGGTGGAGTCTGAGTTGATGCGTCCATCGTGGTTGGTTGAGACGCTCCGCTGCTCCGCAACTCCTTCCTCACAGGACCAAAGCCGGAGAATCGGACACGACTCCTTGACGAAGGCCCCGATCGGATTGGTCCAATGCTCGGGCTGGAGTTGGAGGCGACCGGGCCAGAGGTAGAGGCTGGGACGTTCATAGCAGACATGGTGGTGTTCAGCTTAACGGTGTAAAGCAGAATGAGAGGACGGTTGATCACCACTCCTATATATACCCATTTTTAGTGGTGGGGATAACACGGGGGGGGGGTTAAAAGAAATTTTGCTTAGTCTTCCCGGTCATCAGTTTTACATACCTTTAGCACACCCATTATTTTGGTTTCTTCAATAACTTTACACACCTCAAACACCCAAGCAAACAGCTCATCTATGTTGTTATAATTAATTTTTGTCCAGTGTTCATACTTATGAGTTTGGTTGTTTATAATACATAGATAAAATGTAGACCCGTCTCGTCTTATACAATACTCAACTTCCATTCTATGCTGGTTTAGCACTTCCCAAGCATTGTGTTGATCTATCAAGAAGTCACCACCTTTGTAATTGTACCGTGACATGTTTACCACGGAGCACAGAAACAGACTGAAGCAAATGAACGGCTCATACAAGCTTAGTAAGAGCGTTAGAGTGGGGGTATCACGTGATACACAACATTAGTTGTAAGGTTAGCACTTTACTTTAAACAGTAATTTATATGGGTCAAGGTCATTCAAACTTTGAAAAATTTTTACCTCCAAACACTTGTAGCAAGCTACAAGTGTTTGGAGGTAAGTTTTTATTTGTTAATGATTTATTTGTAACTTAGTCTTCACCCTCAAGGACACGGTTTGAGATTGTCCCAGTGACTTTACATCACCGCCAGGTTAAAGTATTATACAAGTCAAGTATTTTTTTTTTTATTAGTTGACTTGTATAATACCCCTCTCCCTTACTTTAAGAGGGTTAAGACTAAATTTGGAAAAATAATTTGGAAAAAGACTTTTAAATATTGTCCAACACAACCTAACAATTTTGACTTTTTCTTTTTTAGTGAGCCCATGTCCTAATCCATTTCCCAAACAGATCGGCATCCTTTTCTTCGAATTAAATAAGCACCGGGGACAAAAAATTCTCTTTGTACCATCGCAGGTGGTACTTTCATTCTATGAAGGCGGCCATCACCTTTTAGAATGATTTGCACATTTATGTTAAATGCTCCATAAGCTTGAACAATAAAATAATATTTTTTGTCCCTCTTGAGCCTATTAATTTTCAGCTTCTGCGGACTGTTGGGGTGTTTGAACTTGGACTTTTCAGGCATAATATTAAGGCTATAGGGCTTTGGTGTCGGAATTTTGATTTTCTTATTCAAGTGTCGTTGGCAACGATCTTTTTCTGGAAGAGCAAAACTCGGACAACAAAGAACCACAGCCTCTCTGCTAAACAAAACATAATCGCATTTATCACGCTTGCCAGCAGGGCATTTAACACGATTACGTTTCTTTTGTGTTGGACTCTTAGTGTTTTGGAGCTTCTCCGAATTAGGCTGGCTAGAAGAAATAGGGGTGGAAGGGGGTGGAAGAGGCAAAGATTGGTCAAAAGGAATGGAGCAAACAATTTTGGGTGGGGTAGGAGAGCGTGTTAGGTCTATGGAGGGAAGTTCAGGGGAAAAGATGGATTTACGGGGTGCTTTGGTTGGTGTGGATGGCATGGGGGATATGGGTGAGGGACATTGTGATTTGGTATAGGATAGGATTTTTCGGGTTCTGCTGTAGGGGGTTATCCTCGACCTGGACGTCTCTTCGAAGACTGCAGACTCCGATCCTGAGTCCGATAGCAGCGAGAGTGCTGGAGAGGCTACCGGGACTCGACCGCTGAGTTTTCCTGACGATGGTGGAGGTGCACCGGCCTCTTCCACTGTCGGCGGCAGTGGCGACAGGCTGGGCATGGAGGCGGGCTGTGGTGGCGGCGGCGGCGGTGGTGGCATCGTCAGGCAGCTCAAGATGTTTGCAGTCATCAGATATTCCAGGATCGAGGTGGAGGATGATGGAGGTTGAGTCGTGGGGGGGGGGCTCACACTTTTTCAAAAAAAAAAGAAGCCCCACTTGGGGCATTTATGTTGCCATCGCTGAAGCCTCCCAAGAGACCCAACTATAAACAACTCCACACTTGTGTGTGTTACTAATACCTAACTGTTAACTTTTAAAAGACCTCTATATATAAACTGTGTTGATAAGATCTGACTGTTAAAGATTTTGAAAACTTTTATATTTAGGTCAAGGTCACGAAAAAACTTTAAAAAATTAAGCCCCACACCCCCATAGGGGGGTGTGGGGCACTTGGGTTGTCATCGCTGTAGCCTCCGAAGAGACCCAACTATGACAACAAGGCAACATCCAATGTCGTGTACCCTTCGCCACGCGAGACTTGTAAACATTTACTGCATTTCTAACTAATAACTTTTCCAATAGCTAACAAAATGTCATTTACATAATTTTGAAAGAAACTGAGGACGCCCTAGTGGCTTACGTCCTCGGTCCGAGTGCAGAGGCCATCGGCTCATTACCCCCGTATAAGCGTACAAACGGACCACCTCCTATTTCTCAGCCGCATTGAAGCATGCATGAGAGGAGCCTAACAATTATAAATAAAGTGGCTTTACACGGGGGCCTACTCCCGTAACCCTATCTTTAATATTTTTTTAATTTAGCAATGCAGTAAATTTTTACAAGTCCTATGTGGGTCAAGGCCACACGGACATTAAAAAATTTCGGCCCCCGTACATCCATGGCGAACCACGAATGTTCGGGGGCCTTGGGGACAAAAAAACACAAATAGCTAATAAAGTTTCATTTACATAATTTTGAGTTTCCAGAAGGGAAACTAACTGAGGACACCCTAGTGGCTTACGTCCTCGGTCCGAGTGCAGAGGCCATCGGCTTATTACCCCCATATAGGCGTACAAACGGACGCTCCTATTTCTCAGCCGCATTAAAGCATGCATGAGAGGAGCCTAACAATTATACAAAAGTAACTTTACACGGGGGCCTACTCCCGTTCCCTGTCTTTACGATTTACTTTGAGCATTGCAAAAGCTCAAGGGGGAAATGCTACAACAAGCGTATACACTTTAGAAAAATATAACACACTTACAACACACAATTGAGCTCAACGTAGTCAATGCTGGAACAAGCACATACACGTTAAACACATATAACAAACAAGACACAAAGGATAAAAGACACACAGGAGACATAAGGTACAAGTAAAACACTCTCATATAAAACAATTCGCAATACCCAAACGCAAGCGCAATATCTTACAACTAATACAAGTCTTAAAGTTAGAGTAGACTTCGCTAAACACTGAAGGCGCCATTCAATGTTTAGTGATGCCTATGGCGGTCCGTCCCGATCGTTCACGTTCAACGCGCGGGAGCGGACTGCGAGCCGGCTCTGGCTGGGCCCCCTTATATCCCCACCGGGGCTGCCACGCCCAGGATATCAGGGGTGGGGGAGGGGGTGGGGGTGGGGGTGGGGGTGGGGGTGGGGGGGGGGTTCGCACTTTTTGTCGGGGGGGGGGGGGTTCGCACTTTTTGTCGGGGGGGGGGTTCGCACTTTTTGTCGGGGGGGGGGGGGGGTTCGCACTTTTTGTCGGGGGGGGGGTCAGGTAAGTTAAGTGGGTCAAGGTCACCCACAACACTTGTACTCTAAGTGTTGGCTATACCCCCACCACAACTGGGTCCCTAGGCTGCACAACACCGCTTCGCCAGTATGTCTCCGGCTTCCATGCGGTGCGTCTCGCTGTTCTCTAGCTCTCTATATGTAAGTAATTTTACAAGTTCTGAATGTAGGTCACTACACTTTAACTCTGGGACGATATCGACTTGTAGTATTTCAGTGTTTTGACTCAAGGTCATCACACTTTAACTCTAGCACATCGGTTATCGTACCAGAGGTGCTCAATAACCTAACTTGTAATGTTTAGGGTGGCGTTTGCACGCCACGTGGTATCGCCATGAGTGTCCAGTCCAAGTTTTAAGTTAAATTAATTTTACTGTAATCTTTTCCATTTCCGCTTCGTTTTGCCAAAGTATAAGGTGTCGCTTAATAAAGTGGTATTTCTCTAAAGTTATAGGAGATTGCAAGGATACAATTAGTTTATTTAGGAGACTCTTCATCTTGGAGTTTAACACAATTTCCACTTTGACTTTGCTTCCTCGGCTCTCACAGCCTAAGCTGTACAGAAATGTTTCTTCTAGTGCCAACTCGGGCCAAGAGAACAGTGTGTTGACTGTAGGACAGCTCATGGTGAAGTGATGCGAAACTCCAGCGTACCACCTCACCTTCCCCCGCCTCTGTGACCTTCCCCCACTCCTGCTGTTTCCCCCACCTCTTTTCCCTTGACTCATGCGCTACAAGCAGTCTCTCAGTATTGTGCGGACTTTTGTGAGGGGAAGCCATGTCGCGGGACGCTTTAGGTAAGAAACTTAGCCGTGTTAAGACTTTGTTAGTTGCTCACTGTCCACCACTTAAAGTTAAGAAGGTTTCAACTTTAGCTAAGTGGCGCAAACTGTTGCGTGGACACCCTAAGTTTTATACCAAACAGACTAATGTCAGTTTTACTGATGACGATTTGTTTAGAATATTAGATGAAATGACTTTTCCTTGCAAAATTCAGTTAGTTACTCCCATTCCTGACAGTTTAGAGTCTTAGTCTCTCAAGCCGATATACCTAGCGTACACAGAGCCTGATAGTCAGTCACTCGGTGGCTGTCGTGGGGTGCGCATCGGTGTCGGCGCTCCGTTGTTAGGTTTTCAAGATCACAGTAATATCAAATTGTTGGTGTTGTGCTGGTTCAAGGTCACCTGAGGGATAACCGATTGCCCATTTAGGCAGGGTCATGTCAGAAACTCGAGTTTAACTTGGCACTTTTGCCGTTGCTCGTCGAAAATTCGCTCCAAGTGGTCAAGGTCACGGGGACTCTGACTGAAACTCGGAGCGTAGTGCGAGAAACGGCAAAAGTGCCAAAAAATTTTAAGTTTCGGCGTGACCTTGACCTCAGTGGCGTCGGTAACGTCATTTTGATGACGTAAGGGGTGATGACGTCATCAGCACGTCATTTCTGTGACGTCATGGGTGTGACGTCATCGAAATGACGTCATTAGTGATGACGTCATCGATGACGCAATCGATGACGTCATCGATGACGTCATCGGTGAGGTCATTGACCTCGATGACGTCATCCCTCAGGTGACCTTGAACTGAGCCAGCACCAACAATTTGACACTACTTAAAATTAATAAAATAATGCAAAACAATTGTATGTATGCAGTAACACCAATACATAAATAGTAGCCCTGAGCTGAGCATAAATAGACAAACGGCCATCTTGGATTAGCATTTTGAGTTTGACAGCCTCCCACCAATAGCAGTGTGACCAACACAAAAAAGCTCATTTTGGACCAAGATGACTGTAGTGCCATGACTGGTGAGCTACATCCCATAAGAGTAATGGTGTTAGTTGTTTCTGCGACATCCGTGAATGTCGCCACAGAGTTTTTGTTGGTTAAAAAAGTGTTAAAAACCAACATTTTACTCTTTGTTACCTGCAAGTGTTGCCAACGCTGCAAGAAACTGATTGTTCTCGTTTGCGTTGGAGATTTTGTTTCTTAACTCTAACTAAAATAAGGGATTTCAAAGCAAACTAGGGTAGAATTTATGGTTTTATATTTGCCTTAATTGTTAATTTGGTCATTACTTAATGGTTTGTTGTTAACTAATAATCCAAATTTAAAATAGAGTAATATGGTGTCATTCGATACGATATCCGTTGCGCTTCATTCTCTTTTTCAATCAGCCGTGTAATGGTAAATATTATAACGTAACTTGACTTCCGTTATAGTTTTGACGCTTCATATCCGGAACACAGAAAAATAGCTATTTAGCTGACCTCAGGTAGAAGTTATGATTTTTCCTCTACAGACCTTGATTTTGGACGCCATATTGATGGCACGCTTTTCAAAAACCTTGAATAAGAGAGTAGTGACTCTAGTTTAACAAAGAGCTCAGTGCATTCTAGTATGTTATTTACCTTCTTTACTTACTGATTCAACCCCAACTAGTGGTAGGGGCATAGATATATATATACTAATACACCTGGATCGATAACTGAAATGGCGGAATAGCGGTAAAAACGAGCCGGCTTCCCCCACCACTAGCCAGTATTGCCGCCGCTGCGCCGCCGCCGCGCCGCGCTGAATAACAGCTGACATGATTGTTGTCGGTGCGTCAGCTGCATTCTTGTTTGTTTACATTCTTTTAAATTTTCAATTATGATTATGATGATGAAATATGGTTCTTACTGTGCAGCTTTTGGTTGTATTAGTACACATTCATAAGGCTGAAATTTATCATTTCATAGGTAAGGAAGACTAAAAAATACAGTATTACTGTAGTTTAATCAATTAATTAATTTAAATTACAGTACATAATTACTAACACAGGGTTGGCAACACTGACCACGAATACTGGCTAGTGGTGGAGGTAACGGCTCGTTTTCGCAACATGGAGTTACCGATCCAGTTGTATTAGTATATATCTATGGGTAGGGGTAACGGCTCGTTTTCGCAACGTGGAGTTACCGATCCAGTTGTATTAGTATATATCTATGGGTAGGGGTAACGGCTCGTTTTCGCAACATGGAGTTACCGATCCAGTTGTATTAGTATATATCTATGGGTAGGGGTAACGGCTCGTTTTCACAGCACGATGTTAGCGATCCAGTTGTTTTGTTTATATCTATGGTCGTGACCAAAGAGGTTTTAACCTCGTTGGTAGTGACGTCTTGACTCTTGGCTGCATGGAAGCTATCCGAAACCAAGCCTTTTCTGTTTAGTTTTTTTTTTGTTTTTTTTTCAGAGTTAAATTAAAAAAGAACTCGTGACACTTGACTAGTGATGGCTAGTGAAGCCAAAATAAATACGATTTTTCGGAAAATTCGATTTTTACTATTCGATACATTAATTTTTTAAAGACGATATTTTACTGAGATCGATTTTTTCCCCTAAAAATATCGATTTTAAAATCGGTCAGGTAAAAGACAGAGCGTGGCGGTTTTTACTTCTCTAAAACAGTATATTTTAAGATCCTAACCTTAGTTTGGATTAAAATTTTCAAAATATTTTGCATTACAACCCATTTTCACAGTCAAATAACTTGGTAGGCCTACAGTATTAGCATTGGCTGTATCGTTGGTGCACAGCCATCCTCTAGTAACAGGCAAGTTACTAGAGATGGCCATTGGACTGTTATACGGTTCTGTTTGAAATCGGCAACCAACTATAGTTCTTGAATGAAGTTAAAACATGCATAAATTTCCTTCTCCTTTTGACCTTATATGAATTTGTGTTTAGGCCTATCTATAGCTTTACCATACATGTCGATTCTATATTTAAAATAAACCAAAACTGCGTTAAAATACATTCAGAAAGTCTTGCGATATTATATACTCAACATATGTCTTAAAGCTTTTGAAGCAATTTAAATAATTTGGTTTTAGTCTTCGATCTAATATACCTTCTTAAAAAACAGATAATGATTTATTTTCGCAATTCTATTCTATCCCAGTCAGCAAGCAATATGTGAAAATCACGTTTTTTTCACGTGAAAACAAGGTGAAAATGTAAAAGTAAAAAATAATACGTTTTTCACGTGAAAATAACGTAAAAATGTGAAAGTAAAAAAACGTGAAATTTAAAACGTGATTTTCACCAAAATTTTTTTACCTTTTTTTTACTTAATGTTTTAAATGCACTAAATCACATTTTTAAGACAGGGACCTCACACAGTGGGTATTTCAACCTGAATATGAATGAGAGATGATTGTAGGATGATTGTGGCACGATCTTGTAGTCTTGTTACTGACTAAGGCCGACATTCACCTTAGACAGAGTAAGTATTTTTGCATTTAAAAGTTATGTAAAAAATGTATATTTAAAAAAAATTAAATTAAAAAAATTTTTTTCAAATTTTATTTTACTTGTTAGTTAAGTTATTGATAATTTTATTTGACTGTCAAAGTATCAGATTTACTTATGTAGAGATGTTGTCTAATTATAGCTTTCGAAATAACAATTTAAATTACAATTTGTGGTATCAACAATTTATAATTATATTTTTTAGCCTTTACATTATTCCAACAGGATGTAATTTCATGCGTTGGTTATACTAATTTTAATACACTTTAAATATTTAATACGCAATAGTAAATATAGTATAAAAGATTAAAAATTATTATTATTATTAACAAACACAGAGTTATTTCAAATTGGGCCAGAGTTTTAATTTTGACTTGCTCAAGTACAAGAAAGGTTGAGTATTAAATGTATAAATAGTAATTTAAATCCACTTGGAGGTACAGCAAAAGTGGCTGAGAGGGTGAAAGCACTAGGACATTGGCATAAAGATTGTGGGTTCAAATCCAGGTGGAGGTGGAAAATTTTTTTATCGACTTTATTTACATTTTTTAAATGTATTGGTTGGATAATAAGCACTCATTTACAAATTTTGTTGAAAAAATTGTTAAATGTTCAGTAAAACATAAGTTAAAAAGGTAAAAATTAAGTGAAACAAAAACATCATTTTCACGTCTTTTTTCACGTTATTTTAACGTGAAATTGAGTGCGATTTTCACATTATAATCACGTTATAATAACGTGATTTTTACCTTTTTTAACGTCAAAATAATATGTTAAAAGTAAAATTTAAAACGTTATTTTCACATAAAAATAACGTTTTTGTGCTATCTGGGATTTGATTTTAAACCAAATAATGTAGTGTATTATTTACATGTGCGTAGGATATATAGTCATTGATTTTATCTACAAATCAATGATATAATCAAAGGCGTGACTATTGACTAATAATAGTATTAATTTTAATGTTTTTGGTTATTTTTTTCCTGGTACAACTTACTATATATTCAATTTCATAGCGTCGATAAAAAATCGATTTTCTTAAAACATCGATTTTTTGTCCACGATTTTTTATCGAAATCGATTTTACTCTTTCGATACATCGATATATCGAGAAATCGATTTTTCAAGAAATTTTGCTATCACTTGACTTGACGTGTTGTCTCGCCGTCTCACCTCACCTCTCACGTTTCTGTGTGTTTTGTTTAGTGACTCCTCCGTCCGTCCGTCCTGACTCCGTTCCTTTCCTCCAGTCCTCCTGTATGAGCTGATCAACTGATGAATGCTAACGATAGCGATTAGCGATAACTTTTTTTTAGTCTCAGTCTGAATCCCCGGTGGTTATGTGTTGATGTAAATATCCTAGTGATGTGCGATACGGCCGTGTATCGCGATACGGCGATACGATACGTATCGGAGCCATATATCGTATCGGCCGTATCGTATCGGTCCTGTGTATCGCGATACGCGTATCGTATCGGCCAAAATATCGCTTAAACGATACGTATCGTATCATTTTCAACAAAGCAGTTAAAAATAGGTTTAGCCATTGATTTTATATAATAATTTGCTATTATTGTAATGAAACAGAATCAAAAGTTTTAGGTAAACATCATTAATGTTTATAATAAGTACTTAAAATAACTAAAACTATTGTTTATTGTCATGCTCATTCATATACTGGCCGTATCGTATACGTAAAATCTTACCTAATAAACTTGTTATATCTCCTCCAAGGAATTGTGTAATTTAAGTTAAAAGATAGGATATTACGGAATTCAGTTTATTTAATGGGCAAATAAGTAATTTGATGCAGCTAAATCCATTTTCTTCTGGATATCGTGGTTGCATGGCGAAAAAAACAATATCGCGTGAAAAAGTATCGTTTTTCTATGACGACTGTCTCACCGCAGTAATGCACCTGACTTTTTTTTACGTTGTAACTGTTACTTTCACGATCCGGATTGTTCCAGTGACAAAGTAAGGAATAGGTTCGGTAGAACGGTTGCATCACTTTAAGTTACTTGTTGCTTCCTTTGTTGTGGCTCTTTTCTGACTGAGTTCCACCTTGAACTGACTTACTACCTACCAAATATTTCAGTATAATCATATTGAGACTTGGGCTTAATTTATTCTTGTTTGAAAGCTTGCAGCAATTAGGCTAGTATGTATCACAGCTTTTTAAATGTTAGGGATATTTTTCTGAAGTTATCTAATGATTCTAAGATGTTAGTACGATTGTGACCAAATCTTAATGTGTTAATGCGCTTTATGTCTTTTTCTACACTTAAATTTATGAGTTAGAAAATATATATTTTAAGTGACTTCCAAAGTTACATCAGGTCATTGTTATGGTGTAGATATTAATTTTTAACAACAAAAGGTTAATAATAAAACCACACTCTTGAGTGTATCCCTTAAGGAAATTTGCTTAAAACTAAGTATTGTATGATTCTAATTTGAAGTAACCTATTAACTTAAGTTATCTAATAGGCCCTATAAGTTACCACTTTAAAATAATGCATTATTGGGTACCATAAGTGATCAAACCACAAGTACTGTCTCAATTATCACTGATTTTACACTATGGTACCCATCAAGTTTCATTGAAAGTATTGTTATACCACTTACTTACTTTACTTTTCCCACGTCGTCTCGATTGACCATCTTCTGGCATGAGACCTGTCATGTTCCTATCTCTATAAAATCTTGGCACTTCTGTCTCCGAAGTTTGTCCAATGTAGGTTAGGATAGCAGAAAAATGATATGATTAGGTTAGGCTAGGTTGGGTAATTAGGTTATTAGGTCAGGTAAATAGGTAGCTAGTAAAAACTTTGTTCCAAAAGAAATATTTTAAGTTCTTTCTTAAATTTTTTAATGTCGCTGATTTGAACCAGTTTTACCGAAAGCTGAGAAAGTCGCTTGAGGCCAATGTATTCAGGTTTTTGCTCGAACAATTTTAATCTATGAGATGTTGAAGGGTTAAGATTTCTGTTTCTAGTATTGTACGAATGTTCATGAGCCTTTACAAGGTGTCTTTCCTTTACAAAAGAGATTACCTCAAACATGTAAATACATGACACTGTTAAAATTCCACGAGTAAAATTGTTGATGTTTCATGGAAAGGACCTTAGCGTTTAAAAATTGTATGTAAGTTTTCTATTTCTTTAATAAAATAGTTTATTATTAATAGCTCATTTAATAAAAAATACTGTGTAACAATTTTACACACAGTCCTAAATAGTAGTTTAGTTATTGGCGACCTAACTAAATAGGTAGTTGTAGGCCTATATAGCCAAGTATAAATGAGGGATGAGTGTTTAACGTATTGTTTAATGACTTCGAAAAATGTAGACTTTCAGTCTTGTTGCTTTTCCGTGCATTGAGTTGAGCGTCTACCAATTAAAACACAAATCAAAATAGCTATAACGCTACCTAAAAGATAAGATGGCTGATTGGATGTATTCTGAAGCCATGCTACAACGTAGCTATCCGTTCCTTTTCACTGGAACGTAACAGAAGCACCTAGTCACAGTTCCATCGGACATGTTCCAAAATGTCAAAAAAAAGTCAGGTGCATTACTGCGGCGAGACGGTCGTTTTCTACGTGCCGATATAAAACCGAATATCGTTTTTGGCGATACGATACGTATCGTTTCCAAAATATCGTATCGAAATATCGTATCGCCCCTCCGCGTATCGCGATATTCCGATACGATACGATACGTATCGCACATCACTAAAATATCCGAAGTTATTTTTTTGTCTATGCTGAGTCACTCAAACGATGTGTACAGTTCACATCCAAACACATTCTTTTATTATTTGTTTTTGTGGCCTATATTGTGACTAACCTGTTGATTTGTATGTTGGTTTGGTAGGCCTAGATGAGTACAGAAAGTTAATTATGGTCTGTAGGCTACAGGTCTTAAGATTATTTTTAAGTCTTTCCTGCTCTATTAAGTTTACTGTATTGAATTTACAATACTGTAGGCCTATTTTTATAATGCTATTTTTATGGGCTAAGTATAGGCCTAACTTAGTTTGACTGACAGGCCTTCAAAGTTTTACATAAATTTGAAACTTCAATACCTATTTGTGAACCTCACTGGCTAGCTGTTAGGGGTCGTCCATAAATAACGTCATCTGAAAATAGGGGGGGAGGGTCCAGATTGAAAATGACGTTAAGGTGATGTGCAAGGGGGGGGGTCGGCTTTGATATGACGTCATTTTAATATGATGTTTCATATCAAATTTTAACAGTAAAACAATAATAAATTCTAACACAACTCAACTATTATAAATTAATTATCTTTAAAATACATTAGACTACTTTAAGGCGTTGTTTTAGTTTATTTTTCTATTGAAAAAGTCATTTTGGCTTTATTTCTGAAGGTAAATTCAGATTTGATTGGTAAATTTTTTTTAGTTTATCATGTAAGGTAGACTGGGGTAATAAGCACCAGGGGTAATAAGCACCATTTATTTTGTTATTTTTATTTCTTTGATATTCTACACATTGATAATCAGCTGGTAATCTGTTATGATTCCTTCCAATTTGTTCTTACTCTTCCCTTCATTTTTACTACTTCAGTGACTTCAGTGCCAACGCCAACGTGCCAACCTGTATTGGATTGTGGATCTGATTACTTGTTGGTAGTTTTTGGAGCTCTTCAATGCTTCAAAGTAAAAACTTTTGAAGCTATGTATTGAAGTCAATTTATTATTAAAAGTTTTTAAAGTGGTTATTACTAAAATACAACTTAACTAGACTTAATATTGATATTAAATACATGCTTGAGGTAATTTTGTTTGCACTATAAGAAGCATTATAAAAAGTCTTGCACCTGGGGTAATAAGCAACTTGGTGTTTCGGGGTAACAAGCACCAATTATTAGCATCACAAAACTATCACTGAATTCTCAATTTTGAAGGCTAACTTTTAAAATATGACTAGGCCTAACTAAAGTTTAGAATTTAGGAACTCTATTGGTTTCAATTAAAAAAGAGGTGAGTATCTTGAACTAGAAAAGGGGAGTTTTATCGGTTATCTGAAACCAGACATGCCTTAACATCGGTAGAGCAGCGCTATGTACAACTCACTCGCTGGCTTTTTTGGCTTGCATCAGTACAGGCACCCTGATTAACTGATTAATCTATCTATATATTAATAGGCAAGCATGTTTCGTTTCCTCCTTTTTTCTCAGCTCGTCAGCATCGTAGGAGAAATCCCCGCATACTGTTAGAAAGGTATAGTCCTGTAGATGAGCAGAATCCCATTCTAATTCACATCGGACTCCAGGTCTACGCCCTACAGGCTTTCAAAGTTTCAATGTTAATCTTATGGGAGAAGGGTAATTGATTGAATCATTAGACAGCTGTTGTAGTGAAAAATGCTAGCAAATCAGGAAGAACAGATGTTTAAATTATAAAACATTTGAAATCTAATTGGCTCAAGATCAACTGGATTTTTGGTCGAATTTCGACCAGTGGGCGATCTCTAGTACTTATTTAATACGCTAAGGGTTTTTTTGTCTTGAGAACTCCTCCTACAATTTTCAGCCGATTTTTAAGTTTTTGGTGTCGTTGGATAGGGCTTGGTCTGTAGTTGTTTCTGCCAAAAACTGGTGAGAATCGGACTGAAAATAAACTCGCTATCCACCATTGAAAACTCCAAATTTCCCATTTAAATAACATTAGGATTGAATAAAGCATTTTAAACAACTGTTAATAATCAGCTGTAAATACGTGTAGTTTTAGTGATTAAAGATATTCACAATATTGGATTGGTCGGATGTCATATTGATTTAAAGCTAAAAGTAACATTTCTATCGTATGAAAATAAATTGCTCGATTTCGAGCAACACGTATACTAGTATAGGTAATGTTAAAAGAGGAAAGAAGTTAACACTTATCTTTTCCTCATTTTTCAGACACCATGCCGCGGAAATATATTAAAAATAGCTCATTGGGGAAGGTGGGAGACAGTCCTACAAAAACAGTGATGCCAGTGGACATTAATGATGCCTTATTTATCAATAAGGTTAGGCCTAACAATGAACTTAAATTTAATGAACTTTTAAAAATAATAGCCTTGTGTTTTACAAAAGTTAATTTTACTCAAATGTAATTTTTGTTAAGTCTTAATATTAAACACTATTTTATGTTTTATACCGGGATTGCATTCATTGGTGCTTGTTACCCCTTGAAATTTAACATGGAGTTGCTTATTACCCCGGAAAATTAACATTTGGTGCTTATTACCCCGGTGTTGGGGTAATAAGCACCGCCGTGCAGACCTAATTATAAATTAATTTTTAAATAACTTAATATCAACAAATTAAACATATTTTTACACGAAATTATAGGGAAAATATTGAATTTCACACCTGAATCTGGTATTTTTATGTTAGAAAATAACTTCAGTGTTCTAATGTTATTATAATATCAAATTGTATATTTCATGGTGCTTATTACCCCGGTTTACCTTAGCGTTTAAAAAGCATTATTTTTACTTAAAACGGAGGTTTGTTAAAAATTACGTCATTTTTTCGAGAGGGGGGGGGGTCAGACAAATTATAATGGTAGGATGATTTTAGGGAGGGGGGGGTCCAAAAATGGCCAAAAAGCGATGACGTAATTTATGGACGGCCCCTTATTTTTACAAATGAGTGTTATGGAAATATCCAGTTGTTATTGGGGTTAACCCTCTACCTGGCGAGCGGCGAAATTTGCTGCTCCCAATGCCGTTTTCCAGCAGCGAACATCAAAATTCGACTTCCAGCATCGTCAGGTTTGAAAATAAATAAATATATTACATTGAAACAGGACTGCAATAATACATATCTAAGTTACCATTGGAAAGAGGAGGTTCTGTACTTTCTTTTTCATGCATAAGTTAATATAGGCCTAGGCTAGCCTAGCCTATATTTTAGAGGCTTTGATTTATCTCATGACCGTCCAACAAAAACTCGATTTTTCTTGAGGAGCGCGTTACACTGTCATGCAACAGCTGTCAGACAAAATTTGGCTGCACTTCCGTGCACGCCCGGTGGAACTATAGAATGAAAATTATCGATCGATTTGATTGATATATCGACTGAAAATTATCGAGATGTAACTTACAATCAAATTCATCCATAATTCATGTATAAAAATATCGGGTACTGAAAAGATCCAAGGCAATAACATCTGTTATCACTCAAACCATAGAATTGTCATGGAGGGCCATACAAAGTAGGGCCTAGGCCTAATTGAAAACAAGACTTAAATCATCTAAAATCTAGCCGACCGCATCTAGGCCTAGCTGATTACCTCTTTAAAAGAAACGTTTAAATGCCGGCAGCTGATCCATTTTTTTCATTTTTTTATTGCCACAAAAAGTCTATATTCCAGTAATTGAAAAAGAGGGATGTTTTCTTCATATAGTCCGTTTTTTTAAACCTGATCCTTCTCGAGGAAATTGGGGTGGGGGAGGGGTTTAATCTGTAAACAAAAAATTTAAACTGTAAACAACTCATTTTAACTCGTGACGAACGTGTGTCGAGTATCAGATTTCCTCAAATAACGTTTTAAATAAGTTATAATATCTTTCAGTAACTCCTAGTCAGCTGTTATATTTTTAAGCCAAACCTATCCCTTGTTAAAAAGTAACAGTTCTAAAGTAAACTGATTAAAAAACAACTGCTACCAATAATATTGTAAAACTGATACACATTATGTTGTGATGTAAAATTACCAGCTGGTATGCAACAGTGAAATAAAACAAAAAAACAACAAAAAAACCAACAAAAAAACCAAAATACTTCAGCCAATGGAATAGCAGCAAGTATAAACAAACCCCCTCCACCATCTCTCCCTCGAAGGATCAGGTTTAAAAAAACGGACAATAATATAAGATGTTTTTTAAAGGTTGAATATTTTGTTATTTGTTTTTTTGTTGAAATTTTGACTGTAGGTTATGTTGAACCTAATTATGTTTAATGTTTATACTTTTTAATCAACTTAGGCCTAGTTAACTTACAATATAATAAAATCTTTGCTACAAACTTTTAGTTTATTTATAAACTACAATATGATACCAGGGGGTATTTATTATTTACAAACAGATCTAGGCCTACATAACTTTATAAAAACTAGGGGGCCTGTGCAGCGCAATGCGCTGCATTTATTAGGGTACCTGGTGATCAAACTTTGCTCCATGGTAATACTTTGAAAAAAATTTCACTATAGTGAAAATCAGATGGAACATTATTGGTGTTTCATCGATCGATCTTCATTACCAACCCTTCAATTTCCCAAAGTGATAACTTAGTGTTGAGATGTCGTGCTCGTTCTTTTAGGTCTAAATTAGCTAAGATTACATAGTTGTTCTTTTGCCGATATGTCTCAGGGCCTTTGTTTAAACCCTCCTATAAAATTTAGAATAAATTCATAGAATATTGGATCCACATAGTTCATGAAATATAAAACTTGAATGAAAACAGAATAAAAATCAACATTTCATTACTCCCCGGTCCTGTTATGCAGCACTCACTGCGGCTGTTTTCATACAACTACTGTATGAGGTTGTCAATGAGTCCACATTACTATACATGCCTAAATCCTCTTTCAATTAACTTTCCATGACATTACAAAATTTAAATAAAGAAATCACAAAAATTAAGAGAATCTACATCTTTGTTGGTGTGGTCCATTTTGTTTTTAGTGGCATTTTTATTTTGGTTAAAATATCTCTTTATAAAATCATTTTTGTAATAAGCTTGTTTTCTATACTGGAGGTAAAAAACTTTTAAATGTTGTCTTTTACACAGGTTTTTTAATATGTGTAGCGTTCTACATAAAACTTATTTATGCTATAATAGTAAATAAAAAAGTTATTACACCTACAATTAACTAACCCTTTTCCTCATAGCTTACAGTAGTTTGAAAACCCATGCACACAAATTTAGTATTCTATTTTAATATTTGTTATTTTTCATTATTGTTTCAATACCAGTCGGACAACCAATAAGACCCTTGTCAAAAATTTCAATTTCCAAAATTGTTTTCGTAAACAAAAATGAATTTTCTAGGGTTAAGTTACAAAACTTATTTTTGTGTCCAAATACGCGTAGATAAAACTTTCAAGCAAAAACTACCTGCCACATTTATTTTGAGAAAAGGTTAAAACCCCAGATTAGACACTCCTCGTATTAAAGAATGAAATATTGTTTTGATATTTCAGTGCCAGTTTAATTTGCTTCTATTCAGCTTTTAACATATGTGTTTGTTTAACTATCAACAGCTGTTTTATTTATCAATTCAATATAAATTTTTTCCCCATGTTAATCTTATGGACAAAAAATTAACTTTGAAGGCTTCCCGTGGGTTTCAGAATTAAAATATCAAAAATCTAAAACCTTATTGCAAAACTACGAACTGAGGCCATTCTTTTGACACCTCAAACTTTAAAATTGGTCCAGAAATAAGGGAGGAGTAGTGTTAACAAAAAAAGGGCATCACGTATTATATATATAGAATAGATAGATACTTATAAAGTACTTTATAAATATTATAGATTTATAGCTTTTCCAAACAGTTTCTGTTGATGATTAGTTAGTCATTTTTCACCAAATAATCAAAAGTATCACTTGCATGTATTTGAAATCAGTGTTTGTTTTATAGGATCATTTGTAAAAGGGGGTTTTCACATCACTTGATGAACTATTTTGGCAGCTAAGGCCGGGGACCCACTATCCGGCGAAACGCACGGAACACAAACTCCGTGTTTTCTGCCGGAACCGGACGAGGTAGAAATACATTGTAGTGCATGGGTGAGGACACATTATCCGGTTCCGGCGTCCGGCAAAACGCACGGACGTATTCTCTACTTTGCTGGACGACGTCTTCCGTGTTTTCTGCCGGAAAGCAGGTAGCTGGGCATAGTACAAATGGACGAGGACACACTATCCGGCGAAACGCACGGAAGACAGCATCGGAGACATTAATTTTTAGTTTATTTCTACTATATTTAACTTAAATATTTTAGGTTTACGGTTTAAAAGTTTGAGATAAAGAAATATTTCATCAACGAAACTGAAAATTTACATGAGTTCCACCTCGTATATCTTATAAAGAAAAAATCTGATTTCGTACAAACATCTGGTTGTTGATAATTTAATTAAGATGTGGTCGGTCAAGTGAAAAGAGGGTTATGAGTGTTGCATTTGGAAAATAAAGGGTTTTTGAAGAGTCCGTCGCAAAAATGAAATCCTAATTTGTGTACTAAATATCTATTGCTTGGGTGGCACTCATAATTACAAAGGGGCTTGTTAAAAACATAATCTCAGAAGTCAACGAATTTTTTATATTATAATCTATTTTCATCGTGTTTATTGAAATATTCATCAAACACATATTCAAATACTAAACCTAAACCTTGGTAAAAAATGCCTATGTGTTTGTTTAAAACCCCGTATTCATAATGTTACGATTGTGTTTACAGTTTAGAAGCAGAAACGTATATATTTCCACAATTATGTTTCCAAACAATGTTTATTAACAAATCCTGATTTATCATAAACATAATTGTGTCGTGTTTGGTATCATTTTTCTTATTTTTATGTGCACTTTTCAAATATATTAAAATAAATATGATTTTCCGGCACACGTAAAAATATTAAAGAGAGCAACAGTGATGCCAGTAGGTGACTCATCACTGAAACAGCTGCACGAGGACCATAAAGACGGGGTCTTGAGATAGAATGAAATCAAATGTCGAGGTGGACATGCGAAAGTAATTAAAAAACTTGGAATCGTCTTCCCTAAGTTTTAAAAACAATGAATAGAAGACACCATGTAGTCTCCTCTGTTCCACAATGGGATGAATCCATACAGTTCTTTCACGTTTTCTTTTTCTTCTGTGCCTTAATAGGCAAAGCACAGCTATTCTCCGTCTTGACACCATGGTTGCTGCGACTCAACTAGATGGTTCCAGACGGCCTCGTCAGAGTGCAACTGCGCAGTTTCCGTCGTCCGGCGTTTCGCCGGATAATGTGTTCTGCTCTTCAAAATCTCGTACGTTCCGGCAGAAAACACGAAGTCCGTGTTCCGTGCGTTTCGCCGGATAGTGTGTCCCCGGCCTAAGTGTTTAGGGGGTTTCTCAATATCCTGGCGTCACAAATAAGAAATACATTTTTTTGATTCAGCGTGAATTGGTTTATAATGTTATATTTTAAAATACTGTAAATTCATAAGGCGTACCTGATTAAATGATTTTTTACTATGTTAACTAAAACTTGTATAAATATGTGGGTATTACCTATTTATATATTGATGCTTTCTTGTACATTGTTATATGTATGTTCTAAGAAAGAATTAGAATTTAAATGGGGGCGTGGGGTGGTTGAGTGTGGCGACCTGGATTCCTTATGAGAAAGGCACGGAATCTTTGGTTAGCCTTGAAAGTTGAGCTCCATAACTAATCAAGGTATTCAGTGTATTGTATTACATATTTTTTGCCAGATCATTATTCAAAAATTTTTAAGATTTTTAAAAATTCCATCACACACACCTTGGATGAATATTATAGGTCTAGGCCTAATTTAATTCTGTAATCTTTTTCACTTCAGGTAATACAATGGAGTCAAACAATACAGAAGAAGATTTGTTATATTCTGAAGTGGGAAATTTTTATCTAAATAATGATAAGCTACATGATGTCCAATTTATCGTTGGAGAGCAGCAAGTAAGTAATCTAGGCTAAAACCATAGATAAGTTGAAATAGACCTGTCAACAATAACTACCTATTGATAATAATTATTGAACTTTTGATAACACTACCAATTTAATACTCCTGCAGATACTGACACGATCTACAATAAATTTCTTACAATTTGTATATCTTGTAATTTTCATAGGGCTACTGGTAAAAATTGTATACACTTTGAAAATGAACAAAAAATTTTTTTTCATCATCAAAAAATTGTAGTTTCTTTTCCTGACATTGATATCAGTGATTTTAGAAGAATACTATAGGAATATATATATATATATATATATATATATATATATATATATATATATATATATATGTGTGTGTTAATTATTATATAATAATATATAATATATATATATATATATATATTATGAAAAAAATTGTAATTTACTTTCAGGAAATATCATGCTTGTTAAATCTTTTTTTAGGAAAATTGTAACGTTTTAGAAAAAAGGTATAACTTTTTTATTTTTTGGAGCATTTCAAATTTGTTTACATTTCCATACAGGAAAATAAATATACTTAGGCAGGGCGCACACAACTATAGAATCAGCTCGGCCGAATCAGCCCAGATCGGCCAGAATCCGCATTTACCCCTGCATTAAATCGGAGTCTCCGGATCAAAATCGGATCGTAGAGCGCGAATGCATCCCCACTTTTCCCTTGCTCCGAATCATCTTATTCATTTGTGCCTGAATCAGAGCAGTTTGGTTTGGTCTTCTCACACATACAACACACAGATCTCACTGGTTTATTGAACAACACAATTTTCAATATTTCATTAAGAAAATGAGGTATATTCTTTAATAGGAATTAATAAGTTATATGGACTGCTTACCTAAAGAAATACATACTACAGATAAAATCAAGTCTATCCTAATTTGACCTTATCTTATGTTTTATGTTGCGACAACTTTTCCTTCCAACTGGATGTTGCTCTTATCCTTCCGTTGTACCGAAGTTTATGTTACCACATATCATCATTACATTACCATTACGCCGCGACGCTCCTTGTAGAACAGAACAGGTGATTGGCCGGCGAGACAGAAATCGCACCGGCGTGGCACCAGAGACAACGGCCGTCTTATCTGGTCTAATCGCGTTATCTTACATACCTTTTGTAACACACTTATTTTACCCAGTTCACTGACCACCAGGGTTTAAATTCATTATTGCTGCTTTAGAAATATTCATATTCATATTCATATTCATAAATTCTTTATTCACAAATTGTACATGGTACAAGAATAGTGTCAAGTGTTTAACAAAATAAAACAAATCAGAAATTATAAAAAACCATTCCCTAAGTAATAACTCTAAATCAAAATGAATTCATTTATTTCTTATAATATTTTCTCATAGAGCTGGTGGATCAGTTGAGCCTCATATCAAAAAACTCTTGAAAAGAGTAAAGTGGAAATTTCAATAAGTAATCCTTTAACCCTTTTTTTAAAATTGTATTCATCAACCTCCACAATGAACTTTCGTGGGAGGTGATGAAGAAATTTAGTTCCTAAAAAAACCGTTTTCTTTTTAAAAAATTCTAAATTATGTTTTTCAACCTTACGATTTAAGCGGGTGTTATACGAATGATTTGAATTTTGTAACAGAGGGTTAGCAAATTTTTTGACAAAGTTTACAGTTTCAAGGATAATCAACCCATAAACAGTCAAAATTCCCAGATTTGTGAATTCTTCCTTAACAGAAACTGTAGTTTTTAACTGTAGTTTATACGTATTGTAAACATTCGTCGGGGAGTTTTTTAGCCAAGTTTGTAAGATTCGTTTTTATTTAATTATATATGTGTCCAAGTGTTAAAAATCAAAAAAATTTATTTTGTACACTGGAAAAGTATCTAATTTCTAATTTGTAACAAGAGCACAGTTTAGAACGAGTAACCAAAATAGTACAAAAGTTTGAGACTGGCTATATACGCTTAACTAAATAATTATTAAGGAAATAATGAGAAATTTAAAACTATAAATTGTTTATAAACTGCTGAAATATTTTCTGTTATATAATAATATTTATTTGATTCAAGAGTTAACTATAATAATTGTTAAATAATGCATTTTTTAATTGAGGCATAATTTTTTAAGGTGAATGTAAATTAATTACAGTTAGTGTAATAAAACATTAAAAATATCTAGGTATAAAAAAACCATTTTAAGTTATATTATTTATTGCACACTGAATGACTGTATATCAAGTAAACATTCTTAACTGCTTTTGTAATAAAGAAATGTTGACACTAAGTCTTGACTAAGTGTACAAAGTAAATCTATGGACTTACACTCCGTATACACTACCATTTTCGCGGGCGTAAATGAGTAGGTGGGGGGGCAGACCCCCCCGCCGCCCTCCCGCCATCCCCTCTCCATCTCCACCCTCTGGGACGCTTCGGCAATTCCGTCAGAAATCGCCTCAGCATCGTCAAAATGCCGACGGCAAATGCTGATCCGTGCCATGCCGTCCCGATGCAGTGAGTGCGTCTCCATTACATTACACGCAAAGCAAATTCACTCATTGGGCCGATTACGGCCGAGCCGAGCCGATTCCGAAGAAGTGCGCGCCCTGTCTTTTATTCAGAAATAAATGCTTTGTGGTAGAAAATGTCCCAGTATCAAGTGCACAAAAAATGTCTGCCACTGAGAGAATTCAGTACACGCCAGATATATAGGGTTGGTTAAGGATTACAATAAAATAAAATATTTCCGATCATAGAGACTTGTGTACATTTTATTTTCATTTAAAAAAAGAAAATCTTTTGCAAAGTTTGAAGAAAATCGGTAATGCCGTTTTTTTAGATCTGTGTACATACATATATACATACATTACATACATACAAATATACTGTACTTGAAGTAGAGTATAAGACTTATATAATTCCTCTTAATTAATATTTTTTGTTTTGGTTTTTTCCTTTCATTAAGTAAGTCAGTAGGCCTACCATGAATTATTTTTAAATGAATGTTAATCTAGATTTTTTTCAGGAAATTATCAAAGCAGTGAAGTTGCCACTAATCAACCAGAGCAGAACGTGGTGGTCGATGCTAAGCGAGGACAGCCCTCTAGCAGAGAAAGGTGACATACGAGTGCCCGACATTGATCCTGAGGTCTTCACTCTGCTGCTCAAGTAAGTTCACTCAATGTTACTGTGTACCGTAGTCTAGGTCCTGTGCACTTTGAGCTACACACAATTATTTGAACGACTCACATGTACCATTCCTTATAAGATAATTAGTATTAATAATATTCATGAATGAACTAATCGGGACCTGTACAGTCAACTGAAATCATTCTGTAGTCTCCCATAATTTATGGTAAATAAAAGACCTTTGAGGGTGTCTATATGAAAAGACTTGTTGTAGAATAGAAATTTTTGTAACCTAAATTTACTAAAATGTGTTCTGGTTTGGCCTACTTACCATGTGATTGACAAATTATTAACAATACTTTTAAACCTGCATTGAGCCTTAGTTAATGAGGTTTTGGTTCTTAATGTGATTTTTTAGCACTGTAAAACCAAGTGAATATTATAACAAGGATTGAAGCAACTTTGAACCGGATACAAGAATCTGTTTTGAGTTTTGTCATGAAAGAAATGCATTGATAAGGAACCTATCATTAAGTAAAAAAAAGTTGTTGGGGCTGCACTTTGCTGTCACTAAAATTCAAATGGCCCCTCACAAGTAGAGTGCCGCATGCTCAATCATTTATATTGATGGTCCAGCTGTCCTCTTTGATTTAATTTCTTTGAACAAAAATGAAACCTGTGAATAATCTATCACAAAACAGAAACTGTTATGGTGTACAGATAATGACCATTGCAGCCATAGGCAGGACCACCTGTACCTAGACACTACCTAATGCCTGAGGTTGGCGAATATTTTAGTGTATTTATTATTATTATTGATTTATTATTATTATTTTTTTAGATTGGATGGTAAAATCTGTAAATCCTGTGCATCAAATGATACAAAGTGACATAATTTGTATTACTGTAGCACTTATCTCGTGCTATATAATATTCTGCCACTTGTTGTGTATATTTTGGTGTGCTACAAGTAGTGTCTACCTAGTGGTTCACCTCATGAATACAGCAAGTGCTGTCTCGTGGCTGAACGCCAGAACACCCAACTGTACTAACATCAGTTTAAAACCACAGATAACCTATCTGTGATAAAAGCCATGGAAGGGATAGCAACTTCTGAACTTCTCTCATAGCTCTGGCAAAATAAAATCCTAACCTAACCTTAATCGACACAACGTTAACATTTTATGATATTCCGACACTTGCTCTATCTTAAGCCGTGTCCGCACTGGCCGAACATTCGTGGCGAACTTGTTCGGCGAACACAAAAAATAACAAACATTCCTGATGAACAATTGCCGGATATATGATTTACATACTAAAAGGTTAGTAAGGAACGAACAATAGTTTGGAATAACTTTGTTTGCGATGTTCGGCCAGCATGGATACGGCTTTAAAGACACTTTAATTTTAGTAACCTCAAAATTGTAGTGGCCATGTGATTAGTTGTTATGAGATAATACAAAATATATGAGACCTGTTCTTACAAGACTTTGTATTAGGGGTGGGCGAGTAGTGGTTTTACGATTCGAGTCAAGTCAAGTCGAGTATTGCATCAACTACTCGGGTATCGAGTCGAATCGAGTAGTAGTGTGAAAAAGTTGTAAATGAGTTTTTAAAAATAATATTAAATAATAAAAGTAAAAGTATTATTAAATTCATCTTTATGCATGAGAACACTGAAAGATAACATCAATTTAGGGTACGGCAATAAGAACTACTTAGATAAAAGTTGATAAAAAAGTAAGTATATTTATTTACAGTTTTCCTCTTATAATGTGTAGTACAAATCAATTTCTGAGAATTAGGCCTAAGTAAAATATTAATTTCATCAACAACAAAATTAGGGATGGACGGGAATGGATTTTTAGTTCGGGACGGGAATTTTTATTTTCCGTCCAATTTCAGGACGGGATTGCTCTCCTCGACGCTATCAGGAAATATTCGTTTTGACTTTTATCTGAGTGTCGTATAAAGAAAAATGAATGTTAAATATCAACTGGTTCTGTTTCCAAACTGTTCCACTTGTTTTTGTATAAGTTACAATAAACCTCCTTTAGTTGAAAAGATTTTAAATATCTAATTTTTATATTTGCAGTATACAATAAGATAAGGATACAGTACAAATTTTCTTGTAACCAAAAAAATTAAAATCAAATCACTAAACAATATACATATAAAAATATCCATTAAAATTTTATAAAAGTTTTGTTGAATGAAATATTAAACGTTTTGTACAAAGAATTAACAGAAAAATTATGTACATCAAAATATAGATTAAAACAAATGGAAGAATTGTAAAGAAAACAAAACTGTATTACATAAATAGGCCTAAGGCCTGCTCAGTTAAAAAATAACAAAAACACAAGAAATTGAAATTATAATAAATATTAACACTAAGGAATGAAGTGGTTCAACAAACCAACACCATTTATAACCCCCAATGTTCTTTTTTTACTTATTGATTTAACTGAGACAGGTTCTTACTTAGAGATTATCATAAAATTGAACTTTGAAAATATACACTATTAGACTTAATTATTATTATTTTTATTTCTATGTATTCATTTAGCTATTTTTTGCTATATTAAAAAAAGGAGTGTATGATGAAAAAATCAATAAAAAACAATGAAGGTTTTAAGTTATGAACCTCAAAATCTAATAAATGTATTTGTAATGTTTAATAAAAAATATATATATTTAATGGGATTTGAATTTTTTCATTTAAAAATTAGATTAAATTATAATAAGATACTTTAAACATTATAAAACAGTAATTCAATTAAAGATTGATTTATTTAACAACACTTTGCCACTTTCCTTTTGGAAAGTCACACAACTTTGGTTGACGTTTTGTTTAATTTGTAAGAATTAGACCAATTAAACGAGCCATCCCTTAGTTTTCTACGACAATTGGTTCAGAAAGTAGCATTTGGTACTAGGAGCCAAAAACACCCCTCTTGAATAAATTACTGCCGGGCAGCCGCCAGACGTAAACAACTATTGTCACGGCTGCGGGCGTGCTCCGCCGGGAGTGACGATGACGACTACTCAACTCGATTCTCGAGTATTTGCAACTACTCGACTCGAGTTCGAGTAGGACTAATTACCCGAGCCACTACTCGAAACTCGAGTACTCGCCCACCCCTACTTTGTATTCATTAGTTCAATTAATTGTTGTATTCAATGCCTTGATTAGTATTTGTTTGCAACGCAACAAATCCCGCTGTCCCTGTCTTTTTTCGTCACTGTTTCAAAGCACTGATAAAAGAACTCTCTTTTATGTGTTTTCGAAGCCAATAGCACTTACTATGATGAATATCTATGATCAGATAACTGACTTCATTAGCAGAAGATGCTATGTTCATCTGTCAGCCAGTGATATTTAGTATTTTTTGTATTTGTATTAAGTGTAGTTAAAAAACTTACTAAAGACAGTTAAAAACTAAAGTGCAGTCGTATAGCTTATTCAAATTCCTACAATTCATACCGTTTTTCCTGCCGCCAAGAATCCAACCAATCACACACTGAACGTTATTATAGCTGTCTCAAGTGGTTTTATGCGATTGTGTTGTTTTTTGTATAAAACTTGGTTGTTCTAATGATTGAGATAAAAAGAAGCCCTCGCAAAGGCAGTTAGAAGTACCCCGAGATCAGCACTATTTGGGGGGTGGGGAGGGGGGGGGGGTTGGGGAATTTAAACACCTAGTTAGGAAAAAGAAGAAGAATTTAGGATAATATGGGAGGGGAAATAAAAGTTTATCTTTCAAATGTACATTACTTTTGATTTTCGATTTCAATACTAGCAGATAGATAGCTGATAAGTGCAGCGTTGCAGTTCGGAATGCGACTTTTCCATTAATGTCCATTTTCACATTGGTCATTGAAGAGAATTTTTTGGTAACTTACAAAAACTACAAGATAAATTAATTGAACATTTTGTATTTGGGTATCTGAAATCCGTTGTAACTTCAGCTTTTAAACTAAAAGAATTATACAAAAACAAAATATATGTTTATATATTTTCTTTAAACAGTAATCTATATCATGTCCTTTCTGTAATGTCAAATTTGGTTGAGCACTACCTAATGAAATGATCTGCTCATGCCTATGGTTGCCACTTTTGCATGGGGCCTGCATTGCAATAACGGTCATTATCTATTTATCATTAACTAAAGACGACACGTTTACTGATGGATATTAATAGTTTTATTTTTTTCAAAAGAAATTAAATCACAAAGAACAGCTGGAAAATCAATATAAGGACGGGGCATATGACACTTTACTTCTAAGGGGCCATTTCAGTTTTAATAATAGCGCATAGTGCAGCCCTACCAAACTTTGTGACATACAAATAGGTTTAGACTTCAATGCTGACATTCACATTTCTCTGCCCTCTCCCATCCATTGTACCAAAAAAATAAAATGTACCAAAATTCCATTGGAAATTTAGCAGGTCTGCTGCGACAGGGGTTATATTTTTAAAGTGTGGAGGTAACCTCTGCACAGCGCCCGATGGAAGGTTTAGATGTTTTACATGTATCACATAGTAGACTTTGCCACTAGGGTAGGTACTGTAACTGAGGCAAGTGGAGGTAAAATTGATAATCTTTTGACAAACATAGTAAAAATTAGCCCATTGACTTTAAATTTATTTAAGTCAATGGACTAATTACAGAAGTTGCTGACCATGATACTCAATTGGTATAAAATAGCGATATTAAGATATGCAACGACCAGAACAACTTTATCTTTGAAAATTAGAATTTTTTAGGAAAGACCAAGTAATCTTATTTTTTGCAATATTTATCATAATAGTCCAAGTTTGAAGTTGATTGTGATAATGTTCAGAAGAGGGTAAATTTAATATTTTTTTTAAATTTCACGTATTTTATTGTGCTGCGCAATGCGCTGCATTTAGCCAGAGTACCTGGTGATCAAACCTTGTTCATGGTAATTTACCGAGTTACTTTCAATGAAAATTAAATTGTAGCAAAAATCAGATTACACCATATTGGTATTTCATCAATCAATCTTCATCAATAATTCTCTAACTTCCCACTGTGATAGTGTTGAGATTTGGTGTTTTTTATGTACAAATTAGCTAGGTTTAAGTAATGGTTCTTATGCCGATTTGTCTTAGAGCATCTGCCTAAAAACTCATATAAAATTTAGAATAAATTCACAGATGTTGGATCTAGATAGTTCATCATACAAATAACGTAAATGACAACAGTAGAAAAATATTTAATTACAACTCCCCCATCCTGTATGAGCTATGCAGCACTCACTGCGGCTGTTTTCTGGTAATGTATGAGTTAGTAGTCGACATAGTGGATAATCCAACACGACTATACTATTTATACCAGACTAAATCGTCTTAAACTTAACTTTATGTGGCATTAAAGAAAATCTACATATTTGTTGGTGTGGCACATTTTGGTTTGATGTGGTGTCTATATTTTGGTTAAAGTTTCTTTTTAAAATACAAACCATTTTTGCAAATAGCTTGTTATCTTTGCAGGAGGTTAAAAACTTTAAACGTGGTCTCTTCTAAACAGGTGTAGTATGTGTAGCATTCAGGATTAAATTTGTTTCAGTATATCACAGTAAACAGGTTATTAAATTTACACTAACAACCAACTATCTCTTTTCTTGGTTCACAGCAGTTGAAAACCCATGTGCAAACATTCGATGTTCTATTTAAATTTTGTTAACGTTTGTTGTTGTTTCAATACCATTCAGATAACTTATAAGAACCACGTCAAAAATTTTAATTTCCAAGCTTGTTTTGGTACAGGAAAACTAATTTTTCTGTTGTTAAGTTATTAAACTTATTTTTGTGCCCAAATACACATATAGCCTAGTATATTTCACCACTAGTCCGGAAAGTGACCCATTTCTGGGCGAGATAGTGCTTATCGCGCGAGGCGAAGCCGAGCGTGGAAAACACTATCGAGCCTGGAAATGGGCTTTCCGGACGAGTTGTGAACGATACTTTTCATCACGACGCAACTATTAATAAATGTGGAAGTTTTAAAGGAGGATTATTTTTGTAAATTCTTCGCTATTGGACAAAGTAATCAAAGCTGGAATTCAAAATTTAATTTGTTTTAAACCCAGCTGATTGTTGCTGTACGGAAAAGTTTGTTTACCTTGGACGGAAAGTAATGTTTACAAACATTACTTTCCGTACAGGTCAGTAAAATCAGCTGACGTTGACAGTTTGGGAAATGACTACTTTCCAAGGTCTCAGCTGTACGGCAAGTTGTCACTTTCGTATACTGAGTGATGAAAAATACATAGTTGAAGACAAATATACCTGCTACAATTTGAGGAAAAGGTAATCCACACAATAGACACTCCTCAACTTAAAATATGGAATTGTGTCGATATTTCAGTACCAGTTGTTCAATTAATATTTACGGGGGGGGGGGGGGGGGGGGTATAATATTTTATATCGATGTCCAGCTAAACAGGGCTATGGGAGCCATTAGTGGTACACTCATGGCAACCCCTGTCCCCTTTCTCCCGGTCCTGTGTAATATCGCTCCACCTGAAACCAGACGAAGGGATGCACTCATTAGGGAATATACTAAGATCTTATCTGCTCCACACCTACCCATCCATGATTACCTACCCCAGGAGACGGGCAGATTGAGGTCCCGAAGACCACCACTGCGGACAGCATCCCAGTTGATGGACACAAACTTTTCAATCCATACCGACTGGACTTCCTCCTGGGACTCTTTCCAAGGTCAAGTCAAATCAATCTTTATTCAAACATCATGGTCGGAATCACTTTTTGATTGCTGACCCAACCTTAGCAGTAAGTGGTATGGATGTTCCTCGGAAGCAGTGGACTGTTCTCAATCGATTCCGCACTGGAGTGGGAAGATGTAATTATTGGGAATACAAATGGGGAATGACAGAAGACCAGTCATGCGGCTGTGGAGCGGAGTTCCAGACTATGACTCACATAGGCAATGAGTGCCCTTAGAGTGCTTTCCCGGAAGGGCTGATGGGCCTTCATTGTGCAAGTGGAGCTGGGCTGCAATGGCTTAGCACCCTGGATTTAAAGCTTTATAGAGAGATCATTAATGTTTATTTTAGTTTTATTTTAAATGTATTAACGCAGGTGTTTTGCACTGCAGAAAATCTTTTATTTATTTTATTATTACTATTTTTAAGATGGTAGCTGGTTATAACAGCCATACGATGTATATATATAGTTGTTCAATTGCTTCTATATAGCTCGCTTTTCGCATGTGTTTGTTAGTTTTACTATCTACACCTGTTTTATTTTGCAATTCAATATCAATTGTTCCCCATGTTAATTTTATGGACAAAAAACAAACTTTAAGGGCTTCCCGTGGGCTTCAGAATTAAAATGTCAAAAATCTAAAACCTTATTGCAAAACTAAGAACTGAGACCATTCTTTTGACACCTCAAACTTTAAAATTGGTCCAGAAATAAGGGATTAGTAGTTTTTACATAAAACGGCTTCTAAAATAAAATGAAATAAATAAAAAACTATTTTACCACACAGTTGAGAAATTTTCAAGCTGAATTAAGTATTAAGTGAATTAGTGGTAAATTTTACAACTTTAGAAACAATCCTACAAATGTATTTTAAATAATTTTATAATATTTCAATCACAATTTAGAGCAAAGGAAAATAATTTAAAGCAAAATGGTCTGAATTCCATAAGGAAATTCTTTAATGGAAAAAATTTGAAATTCATCTAACACCGTAAAACTACCTGGAGTTTGATAAAAGAAGGAGTAAAAATAAATCTATAGAGTATTATAATATATCTAATATTAGTCCTTTTTTTTAACTAAATCTCAAAAGGCAGAGAGCCCCCAAAAAGTATCTGAAATATACTGAAGTAGTTTGAATATGTGCAAATGCAAATGTTGTAAAAACAAATGTGTTACCAGAAATTTGTTGATAAGCATTAAATAATATGTCAAAATTTAGTTGCGCTTCAGTTAGACCTGCCCTCTAGCAGGTCTTAAGTTGCTAGCAAAAATTGCTCTTTTCATGCTTGAGATTTTTTTATTTGCGCTATAATTTGGACTCTTAAACCTTGTAAGACCCATCCTCTGTTTGTAATTATCTCAACATTTATTTTGTCAACATAATAGATGAAATGTTAGATGAACTCCCTCCAGCCCAAATACAAACTGATGTTTTAAATAATTCTACAGATCAATGTATTCCAAATTTTAGGTGCCTGCTAATCAATGAAATAGAGCTGGACAATATTTTCGACTTTCTAAAAAGTAAATGGTTCAGTGGTTACAATGACGTTCCCATTAGGTTGATAAAATACCTTAAATATCCATTAATTAAACCAATTTCACACTTAATAAATTCCTCTTTTATATCAGGCATATTTCCCAACAAATTAAAAATATCAAAGGTTATTCCAATTTTTAAAAAGGGGGACAAGACAGGAATTGGAAATTATCGGCCTGTATCAATCCTCCCTTACATTTCAAAAGTTTATGAAAAGGTAATGAAAAACTGATTGGTCAATCACATAGAACTTAATAATCTTTTGGATGAAGAACAACACGGTTTTTGGAAAAATAAATCCACTATTTCAGCTTTAGTCTCCTTTACAGAATCCCTATTAGAGTCAATGGACAAAAAAGACAAAACAATTGGCGTCTTCATGGATTTATCAAAAGCCTTTGATAGCATATCGCATGACCTACTTTTGGAAAAATTGAATAATTTAGGGAATCAAAACAATCATCTAAAATGGTTTCAATCATACCTCACAAATAGAGTACAATATGTAGAAATATTATATACATCTAATTAACAGAGTTTGAAAATTTAATTCTCAAACTCAAACCATAAGAAATGGGGTGCCACAAGGTTCAATCCTGGGCCCTTTGCCGTTTATATGTTATATCAGAGGAATGCCACAGTGTCTAAGTAGCATATGTGGTGTAAAGAGTCAGCTGTGTTTATATGCAAATGATTCCAACATGATCATCATGGCTGCTGGGACAGAACTAGAACTGGAAATAATGGCTCATGTTGAAATTTCAAAATTAATTGATTATATCATTAAAAATAAGCTAATATTAAATAAGGAAAAAACTAACTTTGTGGCTTTTTATACAAAACAAAATAGAACCGGTCTAGATCCTCTCATTCTGGGAGGCACTGAGAAAATAAATCAATGACACAAAATTCATTGGATTGGTGTAGTGACTTTCTGTAATAAGAGTTTTAAATAAGCACACATTCGAAATAACTCTATAAAATTTATTGAAAACGTACATTTTAGAAAGATGTAAACAACAAACTGTAAACAGGATGAACTAGAATATTTAATAACAATTGAAACATATGATCAGGTGATTATAAAAGATACAACAGTCTCCCCCACTTATTTTGGAACTTCATACAAGACGTAATCGTTCAGATGTTCTGGAGGCTTACGTACTCTAGTAGAACGACGAAGCGGTGGTTGGATTGGTACTTGACAATTTTGTGGATGTGGTCTGTCATTCACCAATTCTGGAACTGGTTGTTCTTGTCGAGGTATAATAGGTTCTGGACGTCGAACAATGCTTGGTATTTGAATTGGCTGGGATTTATTATTTTCTGGCTCTAACACGTCAGTGGTCTTGAAGTGTACTTTCTTCACCTCTGTTCTACGAAGTTGATCAAGATGTCGCTTTAATGTTCTGCCAGAATCTAACTTCACGATGTAGTGCAGTACTCCTAGTTTTTCAACAATTTCTCCAAGAGTCCAAATATATTTGTTATTAGCTGAATATTCTCTTACAAGGACTCTCTCCCCGACGTTGAATGATCGTACTCGAAATTTCAAGAGATGATTCTTCGTATTATTGTTAAGCTCCTCTTAGACTTGAGTTCGGAGGGCAAAAGGGACATTACGCTCTTTGGTGTAAACCGGACTAGCATTTTCAAGAAGATGGAGGGACACTGTATGATTCGGTATGCAGCCAATTTTCTGTTCGAATACAGTGGAAAAGCCTGAAAATATGTCCTCAATTGAAACTGCTGTTTTTGAGACATTGAAACAACTTTGTTATACTGGTACAGAGTTTCGGTCGATTTCCTGGAGGCTCATTTGAAGATGTCGAACCCAAACTCGTCCAAGGACTGCAGGACGACCATTTGGAACAATATACATGTCCTCAGTTGACTTAATATTCTTATGGGTAACCTCAATTGTAACCTTCCCCAAGGGTTGAAATACCTAGTTTATGAGGTATATAACAATAGTTACCCAAGGGTTGAAATACCTAGTTTGTATACTAGGGATGGTCGGGTCCCGAAATTTCGGGAAAATTTTCGGGAAATTTTTGTCCCGATCATCGGGCGGGAATTTTTTTGTACACGGGAATTTATCGGGACGGGAACTGCCGAACGGCGGCCGGCGATCGTGGCCGACGATCTCGCTTACGAGAACGGCGATCGCGGCCGACGATCTCGCTAACGAGGACGGCGATCGCGGCCGACGATCTCGCTAACGAGGACGGCGATCGCGGCCGACGATTTCTCTTAACGATTACGACTGTCGCGGCCTACGATCTCTCTAACGAAGACGGCTGTCGCGGCCTACGATCTCACTAACGAGGACGGCTATCGCGGCGACGATCTCGCTAACGAGGATGGCGATCGCAGCCGACAATCTCGCTAACGAGGAAAGCACGGCTTAACTATAGCTTGGTTTATAGCTTTAAATTTACATTTTTATAATTTTTCCATCAAACACTCCTTAATTTTTTTTCTGAAGTGGCAAAAATAGTTAGATGAATTCATGCTAAAATAATAACTATAATAACTATAAATAACAATAAAAGTATAATAGTTTCTAATTTCTCAGTTCAATTTTCTTATTTATATTCTTCAAGTAAGAAACTGTCCCAGCAAAATCAATGAATATAAAAAAGAAATTGGCAAAATATTTCATAGGGTTACAAATGGCATTGGCTTGTTGAACAACTTCTTTTCTGAGTGTTAATATTTATTCTAATTTCAATTTGTGGTTTTTTGTTCTTTTTTATCTGAGCAGGCCTTATTTATTGTAATAGTACCAGGGGGACCGAGCTTAAGCTCGGTAAAATTATTACTTTCGTTCTCACACAAAAGCTCGTTCGCTCCGCTCACTGACCCCCTTCCATTTCAAAGACGAGCTCGTTCGCTTCGCTCACTCCCCAAGCCTTTGTTTTCATATACGGCTGCTGCGCTTTGGTATAATTGTCTTAAACTACAGGTTAAAGATGTAACACATTGGTTTATATCTACAGTTATCAGCTGATTTTGGTTCAATTAATAAAATCCCCATAAGGATAACATGGAAACTTTGAAGGGCTCTAGCGCGAAAACAGGATTTTTCCCAGCTATGGGACCAGCTCCAATCGATTTCCGGTGGCCAAAACCCCCATATTCAATAAAAAAATCAAAAATCCTTGGAGCGAAAAAAAACTTTGCCCGGACAAACGGAGCTTGTTTTAGAGTAGGGGAAGTCGGGGCACAACGGGATAACGAATTTTTATTTGTTGTAAAGTGCTGTAACCTGGTGGAGAAGCGTTTAACTAACTTCTGAAGTAAAGTGGAAGGTGTTGCGGCCATCTTTGTTTTGGTTGGAACGTGCAATGCTGGTGAACTATTGTGACCCGTGTTTTTGCTCAAGATATTACAACTTTTAGCAATTTTTGGGGTAAGGTAATATATTTAATAATATGTATATAGCTTTTACCAAGATATATTCATAAAGTATGCTTATTTAGCTACAGTTTAGTCATGTTTAAAGGTCAATTAAACGTCTTAAGAACCCAGCATGGATTCATAACCTAAAATGTGTTGTTGGGGCGGAACGGGATGGGGCGGAATGGGATGATATCCCGTTCTGCCCCAATATATTTTCGTTAAAAAAATTCTAAATATTTTTGTGTTACCGTAACAGATGGTCAGAAATTGCATGAGGAAAACTGATGGACAAAAATGAGACGAAAACTAAAAAATATAGAACAGGAAATGAACACACAAAAAGAAAGAGAGAGAAGAGAAGACTGTGAGCAAAGGGAAGACTGTTTCAAAACGCCCTTTTTTTAGAAACTACCCTAAAAAATTTTGGGAAAATTAAGAAACCTAAATTTGAACCGGCAAAGAAAAAAATCCAAAGAAGACAAATTCAGAGGACTGTGACAAGGATTCTGATGAAAACGAAGATGATGCTGAATGCCTCTGCTGCGGCGAATTTTACTCAAGTTCAAAAGGGGGTTGCATCGCTTGTTAGGTGTGCTTTTAAGGGGCTCACAACTTGTTTTCAGTGGTAAATAATGAAGAAGATACAATAATTTGTGAATTTTGCCAGTAGCATGTGTCAGTTTAACATTGATTTTAACGAGATTCGATTGTGTTGCAATAATATAATTTTCAAAGTTTTGATGAAGCTTGAAAATGTGATTACTACATTTAAAATTTCAATTAAAGGTCATATTTACGTTTTCAATTTGGTTGATACTTAACTTTTCCCTTCATTTAATTTTTCTTTCAAAATTTACCGTATCCCATTCTGCCCCAAGGGCATTTCCCGTTCTGCCCCGTGGGTGGGGCAGAATGGGAAATAGGTAAGCATTATTTAAAAATAAAAATAAAAATTGAAAAGAGACATTTAAACATTTAACAATCATACCAATGTGTTCTTAACGAAATAAAGTTTTGTTTTATACCTTTATTACGTATTTACTACACCCTGTGTATATTTTATGGTAATGTTAACATTAAGTATCCCGTTCCGCCCCGAGTTCCCCTATAAGATATTAGTGTTTACTTTACAATTTTTCTAATTGTTTTAATCTATATTTTTTACCTCCCAGTACCGCACATAATGTTTATTTTTATTCTTCGTACCAAACGTTTAATATTTCATTAAACAAAACCTGTATTTAATAAGACATGGGCAACATTTTTCCTTTATGTGTGTTTAGTGATTCAACTTAAATTTATTTAATTTCAATAAAATTTATACTTTCCCATGATCTTATTGCATCCTGAAAATATCAAAACTATATATTTTAATTTTTTCAACAAAAGGACATTCATTGTAACTTATACAAAAACAAGTGGAACTAGTTGGAAGGAGAACTAGTTGATATTTAATATTAATTTGTCTTTATACAACACTCGGATAAAAGTCAAAACGAATATTTCCCGATAGCGTTGAGAAGAGCAATCCCGTCCCGATCCCGTCCTGAAATTGGATGGGAAATAAAAATTCCCGTCCCGTCCCGTCCCGAACTAAAAATCCATTCCCCGTCCATCCCTATTGTATACGCTCGAAAGTAAACATTAGTTGGGTTTAGGGTGACATTGAGATTTAAATCTTTGAAGTCATTTTCAGGAATGAGGGTTAAACCAGCCCCTGAGTCTACTTCAAATCGCATAGGCTTTTGATTTATGTGCACTGTAACAAAGTATTTGTCTGAATCTAATGCGATTGGTCGTTGACTGTGGTCGAAAATATCAATTACATCATGCGTAGGAGTGTTAGCAGCAAGGATTTCCGTGACTTTATTTAAACCTAAAGGGATTTCATCAGAAGTTGAACTAACATATTTTGTAGAACTGGAGTTAAAATAGTCATTTGAAAGTTTGTTCTTCATCTGACTCGAAATGCACACTTTAGCAACATGCCCTTGTTTTGAACAGGAAGTGCAATGAAGGCGTGATTTACTTGTGCGGCATTCAGATGCGCGGTGGTTATTTCATCCGCAACGAAAACAAAGGTCTGCAATACCTAGTCGATTGTAGTCGACTTTGGACCTTGAATTTCTTGAGTTAGAATATTCTGTCCTGGATTTCCATATATTACGATGATTTGAAACACTTCTAGCACGGTATTGAAATTTGAAATTTTATTGATGTCAACATTGGTTGAATGAGAAGGTTGATGTTTGTTAAGGACTTGGGTTTCTAATCGGGATGCTTCTAAGGCAGTAGCCTTGGTTAGAATGTCTTTGAAAGAGGAAGTATCTGATTGTAATAACTGTTCACGGATCCAGTCATCTTTTAACCCCCTAATGAACTGGGCTCTTAAGAATAAATCTGAGACTGAAACATGTTTGGTGCACTCACACTGGACCGTAAATTCACATTCAGTTTGGTCCTTTTGTAGTGAAGCTACATATTCTTGAATTGATTGATTATTTTTTTTATATGTACTTAGAAAGTAGTGTTGTGAGACTACGACACTTCTGTGAGGAGAAAGCATTTCACTCAATGACTTAACTAATGTTTGAAAATCTAAGTCTTTGATTGGTTTTTCAGGGCCTATTAGTGCAGAAAGATTGTTGTAGTGAACAGAGCCGATTGAAGCGCACAGAATTTGTGCTTTTTTGTTTTCATCTGAAATATTTTTGACTGCTAGGTAATTTTATTTTTGGTTTAGATTACCTTTGTCTCCAGTTCAATCGAAGTCGTTCACTACGACCTAGGTTTCGACACCAAGTATTGTGTCATGTTCACGTAGACGTCAGAGGGAAATACGTGAACATGACACAATACTTGGTGTCGAAACCTAGGTCGTAGTGAACGACTTCGATTGAACTGGAGACGAAGGTAATCTAAACCAAATTTAAGTTTTACCAGTTTAGGGGCAAATTCTCCAATATGAATAAATGCTAGGTAATTTTCAAAACGTTCCAAATAGTTTTTAAACTTTTCTTTATTTTGGTCAAAGTTTTCAAATGGTTGAATGTTACTCACTGGTACATTACTTTGATGTTCTTGGCGTTCTGAACGTAGTTGCTCCGTGATCTTCGTAGCCAGCGTGGTTGCGAGTGTGACTTGGCTTTCCGTGATTTAGTAGCGCGGTAAACTGATCGGCATCCATTTTGAAGTATTGAAATTTAGAATACTGTTTGAAAACGTTGCAAGATTAACTATGTTTTATGATTGAAAGATAATTATTGAGTTGAAATGTAGCCAAAATTTTCTCGGCGCCAATTTTTACTGTAGTGACTTTCTGTAATAAGAGTTTTAAATAAGCACGCATTCGAAATAACTCTATAAAATTTATTGAAAACGTACATTTTAGAAACATGTAAACAACCAACTGTAAACAGAATGAACTAGAATATTTAATAACAATTGAAACATATGATCAGCTGATTATAAAAGATACAACAATTGGTTATTGATAAACACTTGAGCTGGGATTTACATGTTGAGTTTGTGATTAAAAAAATTAGTACCGGTATTATTGTGCTTCAAAGTCTTTCCAAAATTTGCAGTTTTTCAGTTTTAAAAATGCTTTTTTATGCTCATATTCAGTCGCACATAGCTTATGGAATAGGAGTGTATGGAGGGACTTCAGAAAAAAATTTGAAAAAAATTCTAGTTTTACAAAAAAAGGCCCTAAGAATTATTTTGAAATTAAAAAGTGATGAGTCTGTAAAACAACGCTTTATCGACTTAAATATTTTAACAGTTCATGGTTTATATATTTTTGAATGTATAATGTATATTAAAAAAATAATGAAAATTGTATTAAGAAAGAGAGGGAGCACCCCTATAACACAAGAAATAAAAAAGAATTTACTGTTCCCAAACATAATCTAGAATTATACTCCAAGAGAACTAGTTATGCTGGCATGAAATTTTTAAGGATGATACCTAAAGATATTAAAAATGTAGAAAATATATCAAAGTTCAAAACATTTTTGAAAAAATATCTGGTAGGGAAAGTGTGTTATTCTGTTGATGAATTGTAGCTAAATTAAAATAGTCCTGAAATAAATTGTATTTTGTAGATCTTAAGATATACTTTATTTTCTTGTATAAAGAGTTGACGCTATTTATTGTACATTTGTGCAAATCTCAATAAAGATATTTTGATTGATTGATTGACCTGCAAGATTATCTTTTAGGGCCCTTATTACCTAGACCAAGTCTCTTGAACCTGTATTTTCTGGACAGCTTTTTATCTCTCCCAGATTTGGCTTGCAGTAATCCTTACGCTGCGGCAAGAGCATGAGTTTATGAACCCAATATTTAAGCTGTTGGGTTATAACCAGAATTTACTCTTGGAATGAGGCTAAACTCGGGCTCTCAAATTGCTTAAGGCTCTAAAGATTATCCAGCCATCATTCCTCCAGAAATAAATTATTTGCTGTGACCAACTCAATATAAACAGGATGTACAATGAACTCTTTGAGTCCCTGAGCCATCCTTAAAAATGTTGTAGATTTATAATTTTAGATCTGTTAGTCATAATTGCTTCAAAGATACTTGTTTACTTTTTTCAGGCATAGCTATGGAGGGCTCGAAACCTTAGACAATCTTACGGATGATATAGTTGTCAAGCTTTGCTACTGTGCTAATAAGTATTTTATGAAGTCCCTGATGACAAAAATAGCAGTTCGCCTTGAACCCAAAGATGTAGACAGTGTTTTCCCAGCTTTGCATTGCCTTGCTTATTACAACCTGCATGGTGTTGAAAATGGGGTAAAGAAGGTAAATATTTCAAATCTATTTTTGTATTTTATTTTATGTATGAAAAGGTATTACCAGTCTATTATTGCTATATACCTTGATTATATCAGAGTGACAACTAAGCCTTGAATCTATTTCTAGTCTTTTAAACCACAACAGAGAAGGTAAAATTCTTATTTTCGTTATTGAATGTTAGTTAGCCTCCAGATTTACAGAAAATACAATTAATGATGTTGTAACGTATTTTTGGGAGTTGTTGAAAAATTTGAGGTTGCTTTACTAACTGGGGCCATTAACCTGAATAGTTCAAGGTAAGTTTCCGAGGAAATTTCGTGGTCGTCTTAGGTTCAAGAGGTAACGAATGGTGCAAAAGATCAGAAATGGTATATTAAAGGTGGACTCAGAGTTGCAGCTGTCCTCTTAGCAAAAAGAGTCAAAACAAGTTGTTGCTGCATTTGAGTCATCACAGTCCTCAATCAAGGAAGTAGTTTTGGAAAAGGATGGGCCAAGTATGGGAACAGGTGGAGATCCTACATGTCGATTAATTATTCTCAAGATACTAGGCTAAACTTGAGTAAAACTTCTCTTGATTGATACTGTAATTCAATTAATTCGGCTTGTATGGAATGTACCTAATTTATGTTGGTAAAATAAGGTAAGGCTCAGGCCACCAAGGAACGAGGTCAGGTTTGCAGGTTTCGATTCTTATTCATACATACTACAGGTTCCTTGGAGTGGTCTGGGTTCAAGTAATGGGATTTGTTGATCGTTCACAAATCAAGGAACGTGTCAAGGAATTGCTTTGCTCAGCAGTCAGCAGGGAACGTGGTCTGTAAGCAATTTAATCAAATATCAGTTTGATGACTTATTTTCGCTAGCGCTGTGGAGTCTAGGTCATGGAATTTATGGATCGTTCATAAACCAAAGTATCAAGGAATATCTTGGGGCAACAAAGAACGAGGTCAGGTTTGCAGGTTGTAAGCAATGTAGAAAAATAGCAATTCGTTAACTTATTTTCGCTAGCGCAATGGAGTCAGGTCGTATTTATTTATAAATTCAGACCATTACAATTATTGGTCTCGATAAGTTAACTACCTATCATCGAGGTCCAAATCTAACAAAAATTTAACAACAATTTGATACATATTTTCCTAAAACTAAACATGGTGTGGCATAAGGCTGGCCTACCAATACTACATAATACAATGGCAAAATGCAATTACATGTATCTCTTAAAACACCCACCCAGCATCAATGCAAAATAATTTTAGAGTTTTAGAGTGGTAGCACTGCTCTCCCCACCAAATCGGAGGAAGCTCGTCGCGCCACCGCTACCAGCTGTTTCTTGAATGAAAGATGAAAACTGAAGACTGACAAAACATAACATGAAATTGAAAAATTACTGAAAAACTGGGATTAAAACTTATCATATTGGAAACCTTAAGGATTGGTATGATTTAAGGATTGTCCTCAAATCAAAGTAACCAAAGGAATCGCTTGGGTCAACAAGAATCATAGTTGGATTTGCAAGTTGCAAGCAATTGCATTAATCAAAGAGCAATAATCTATTAATTTTCGCTAGCATGGTGGAGTCGGGGTGGTGGGATTTGTGAATCATTCATAAAGCAAAGTATCATAAGGAATGTACGATGAGGAAAATTATAATCATGGAATAATGAAAGGTGAAGGTGAAAGGTGAAAGGTTGCAGTTGAGTTCGCACTTTACCAGTAGTTTTATCGAAATTATTTCCCTGGTTTAGTATTAGTTTTCCCGTTGCTCGGGTTTTGGTGTGTTAAGTTAGTATGCTAAATGAAAAGAATCGGGTCGTTATTCTGAATAACAATCTATTAAAATAATGGTAGTCGTAACGGATTAACGAAATAAATCACTATGGCAATACAAAATGGTAGTTCTAATCTATTAAATTAGGTAATTCGACTGTCTTATTTAACAAGGATTGACTAGCTTGCAAAGCTCCAGGGAAGGTTGGAATAGATAGGCGGGTAATGGGATGCAACTGCTAAGAAACAAAAGCAAAGCAATGTGCATTAACTAAAAAGCGTACTTGAAACAATCGCCAATAATGTTAAGATACATACAAATGAGCATGAAGAGTATAGTCAAATTCATCGACTTCTTTGGATGTCGTCTCGAATCCAACTGACAAACCTATGAATTTTAATAATCACAATGGGCTCTGCAAACGATCACTGATTAGTGGTCAGTACTTAGTGACCTCCGCACAGCGTTGATTGCTGTAGTCACCTCAAGACTAACCCTTAAGGTCTTAAGGGCTTTAGAATAGTGTTAATTTTCTCTGTTGCAATTTTTGTTATAGATAGTACAAACCAAGACTAAGCAGATTTTTGATCATGTTGAGTTTTTGGAGTGTGATGTGGACAGCATCACCTACATCTGCAAGCAAGACACCCTCAACTGTGATGAACTGACGTTGTGGAAAGCGGTGGTCAACTGGGCTAAGCACAAAGGTAAGAAACCTTAATTTTCAATTTTTAACTGACAGTTAAACAATCTAATATTTTGAATTTTCCACCTAGCTTAACCCTACAAAAGTCGCATCTTTTTGCATGACACATTTGGTCGCATGGCGTCAAAATGTCCGCAAATTGTATTTTGGGATATATTGCAGTAAAAGAGTATAATCAAATCTTTTGTAATTAATTTTTATTTACTTAGACATAATGTAACATTTACATAGTTAATATTTTATTACTTAGAAAAATTTAATTTAGTTATTTCTTAATATACAATATTTGCACAACACATTTGGTTGCATGGCGTCAGAATGAACACAAAAATATATTTTGGGATATATTGCAGGAAAAGAGTAATCAAATCTTTTTGTAATTAATTTGTATTTATTTAGACATAATGTAACCAGGGTGTCTAGTAGTCTTGAAAATCTGGAAAGTCTTGAATTAGTATTGAATTTAATAATGGTCTTGAAAAGTCTGGAATTAGTCTTGAATTTTCAGTCTAGTCTTGAAATTTACAAAAAATTTAACTATGGAGGCGCTTGCAATCGCCGATTAAGACGCTCTGATAGATTGCTAACCAGAGATGCTTGTAATCCCCAATCAAAACGCTTGCAACAGCAGACCGTAAGCAAACACTCACGATTCTATTAAATAATATGTAAAATTCCAAAATTTGTTTACAGTAGACAATGTTGGAAAATGAATTCTACTAACATTTGCCTACAAGCTAAAGAAAACAAGGAAAAGCAACATTTTGATTATTACCAAACATATGCAATTTTTATGTGTTCCATAAATTTGCTATTATATTGAATTTTTGGAAGGATTTATATTACCCTATTTATTTTAATAAACTAAACAGAACACACACCCTACGAAGGACGGACAAATTGTTAAAAAATAGAATTACAAACTTGTGCATTATTTTAATTCAAACCATTCAAATTTTCAGTTTGGTTGAAGAATTAATAATGCTTCTTCTAAAAAAGTATTAATTTTGTAGTCATTTTAATGGTCTTGTTTTTGACAAAAATATTACAATTCATTATATTAGCCCCTAAACTGCTACTGAAGACTAAAATAGTATACACATGCCTTCCTTTGAGTAGCTCAAATTTTTTTGTTGGATATAATCACTACGGTACATGTTTTACCGTGAATATATGGCATTGGCAAGTGATATAAATAAGAACATAGCCTTCTATCCATCAAAGGATTGGTCAAGGATAAAAATACCCGTCGCAGCAGACCTGCATACTCAGCGAATTTCCAATGGAATTTTGGTACATTTTCTATTTCCCCTTAAAATCCATGGGGATGAGAGTATGTAGGTTTGCCGCCATATGGGTTTTGTTAATAAATATAAGTTAAACCCTACCTAGTGAATGTACATACCAAATTTTATCACGTTGTGGTGTTCTTTATATTTTTCCCGTAAACCCCATAGGATTGAGTACGTACGTTTGCTGCCATATGGGTTTTCTAAGAAAATATAAGTTAAACGCTTCCGAATGGATGTACTTACCAAATTTTATTAGGATATGTCAATAAATAAGCTAGATAGAAGGTTTTCTTGATTTCCCATAAGAATAACATTGTACTTAGTTTTATGATTTTCTCCATAACCATTTAAGCTAGGTAAAAAATTCAAGATACTAGATTGTTTGTTTTTTTAAGCTCTTTTTAATGGTTTAAGTTAAAATTGTTGAATTTTATAAATAAAAATAAAAAAGCCAAAAACCCATTTTTTACCCTTTTGAAACCCTATAAAACCCCGTTCCCATGGTCCGATCATTCTGGTTCGCGAAATCAATCTAGTAGATGCTGGCTTACACCCCTGTACCAAATTTCATCAAAAGGTTCCGAAATTTCAAAGGAGGTTCCGTTCAAAAGTTATCGTGTTCACGGACACATACATATATATATATATATATATATATATATATATATATATATATATATATATATATATATATATATATATATATATATATATATATCAATTTGAACGAACGGTGTTTTTGGCTTCTAGGGACCTCAAAATGAAAAAGTATCATGGTCCCGGGCTTAGGTCTTACCATGACTACTACCGTAATAGTGTATTCCCTATAGGGAAATTCGCTAAAAGACAAAACACGGTAGAAACACAGTTAATTTTGTGTATTTTAATCCTTGACCAATCCTTTGATAGGTGTTATGTTCTTGTATCACTTGACAATGCTGTATTCACAGTGAAACATGTAGTGATTATATCCAACAACTAAATTAAAGCTGGTCGATGTAAGGAATGTGTGTACTATTTAAAACAAATATATATAAGTGACAACTATGTAAATAGTTTTGTTAAATGTAAGATAGATATTAATATGTCGAGTAATGTGGCAGTCTTGAAAAACTAAAACCGTCTTGAAAAAGTCTGGAATTAGTCTTGAATTTTTAAAGAGAAATAAACTAGACACCCTGTGTAACATTTACATAGTTAATATTTTATTACTTAGAAAAATGAAATTTAGTTATTTCTTAAATACAAAATTTGCACGACACATTTGGTCGCATGGAGTAAAAACGGCCGCGCTCCACAAACAAACGTACGCACAGATCGAATGCTCGCGGCGGACTGATCAATATTTTGCCGGCAGGGGAAGGTGGGGGGAGAATACACTGACCGACATCGCGCTGCCTCACCCTACTGTGTAGTAAAACAAAAAAAACTGAATGCCGCAGAACTTTGGATGCCGCTCAACCTTTATAGGGTTAAATAGTTATGGAGAAAATCCAAAAACTATGTTTTCCATGTTATTCTTATGGGAAATCAACAAAACCTTCTATCTTGCTAATTTATTGTCATATCATGATACAATTTGGTATGTACATTCATTAGGAAGGGTTTAGCTTATATTTGGTTACAAAACCCATATGGCGGCAAACCTACGTACTCACCCCTATGGGGTTTATGGGGAAAATAAAAAAAACACCATAATCTGATAAAATTTGGTATGTACATTCACTAGGTAGGGTTTATTTTATAGTTACCAACCGAACCCATGGCGGCAAACCTACATACTCTCATCCCCATGGCTTTTATGGGGAAATAGAAAATATATCTAAGGTCCATTGTAAATTCGCTGAGTACAGAAAATATACCACAATTCCATTGGAAATTCGCTGAGTACGCAGGTCTACTGCGACGGGGGAATATAAATTTCTTTCAGACATTTAGATGTTGTATAAACGTACTCTGTGGCGTTTACTTTCTAGTTATACTTTGCCTTGTTGGATTTTTTTATGCTTGCTGTGTCACTAGTCAGGCCTACTTACTAATATATCGAGTTTTTATGATAGTTACCCTGGAAGTTTAGGATGTGAACAGTTAAACAAATGTGACGCATGAATAGTTTAGTTGTAAATAAACAATTAATTGTAATCATGAGTGATTCTATCACTGGCAATACCGCTAGAATAATAACATCTGCTACATCTACAAAAGGCCAAAGTTACTGCAGCTACGCAGGCCTACTAAAAATAGTTTTTGAGTTCCATTTTGAATTTTTTTTTCATTACTTTGTTCTTTTACATATTTAGGAGATGAATTGAGAAAGACTGATACATGCTGTATAGGCTTTCTTTTGAAAATCTCTTTTTATGTTTGTAAGTTTATTATGAGCCAAATATAAATCTATGTATTCAGTTATTGTTGTGATACTGCTACTCACTTCATGTTAATTTTTACTAAGCCTACCTAGCATTAAACTGATATAATCAGCATCCATGCACAGGTGTGAATACAAGGACTTAAGTGATTATGACATTTTTCCTATTAAGTTTTTACCTAGCAAAATATGGGAAATTAAGTAGGTATTTGAAGTGTTACCCCTTGATACGAATACCGAAATATAAATTATTATTAGTTCTGGGTCATGTAATAAACCATCCAATAACATTGAATCCACACAAGAATGTAAAGCAGCAAGCCAATTCTCTACCAATAAAAATATTTTATTCTTAAACATACAAGGTCTAAGAAATAAAATTTCAGTCTTAGAGTCCTATTTGATAAACTCAAATATTTTTGCCGTATGTTTGGTAGAACATTGGCTCTCTGTAGAGGAGGTCAAGGTATCGTTTCCTAACAACTTTTATTGCTCAAGTTTCTTTTGTAGAAAAAATAATATTAGAGGAGGTACTTTAATATTGATACATAACAACAAAAATTCTAGAACTATTGATGTTAGTAAATATTCTGAAGAACTGAATTTTGAGATTTCAGCTGTTGTTTTGGATGAATCAAAAACTATTTTAGTGACTTTGTATCACTCACCTAACGGTGATCCTTACGTATTTTTGTTAAAACTTGAACTATTTCTAAATTTTATTACTAAATGGTCAAATTATTGTAATTTAATTGGGGGAGACTTTAATTATAACTTTGACGTAACAAAGAATCTCAAAACAGTAAGAGACCTCCTAAATTTGTTTAAACAATACAATTTTTATCATTTGAATAGTCAACCCACAAGAGGCCAAAACTGTTTAGATAACGTTTTTGTAAATAGAACAAAAGAACAGGTCTCATTCAAAAACATTTTTGATTTCCCGTTTTCTGATCATGATGGTATTATAATAAACATGAATCCAATAGTATCGACGTCGATCGTACAAAACGCAAAAACTAAAAACTTAGAAAACCAATTTTATTTTCCCAAAATAATGTTTCAAAAACTGACTGTAAATTTGGCTTCTTATGATTGGCTAAACATTATGTCTAGTTTAGAAGGGAAATCCTCTGAGGAAATATTTCAATCAATTTTTAGTATTATTATTAATAATGTAACATATTTTAAGAAACTACTGAGTCCTGATGCTAAAAAAATTAAGCCAGAGTCTAAACATAGAAACAAACAAAATTGGTACACCAATGACTTAGCAAAGATGAAAGACAAGTTATTGTTTTTGCATACATTAAGTAAATGTCCGGGGATTTATAACTCTGATAGCATTAAACAAAAGTATGTAGAATTAAAATCTCAGTACAAGAAATTGATCAATGAGGCTAAAATGCTAAACAATGTTAAATATATTGAAAATAATACAAATAAATGTAAGGCTGCATGGAATTTAATTAAAGACAATACCATACCTAAAAGAAATGTTACCTTAAACATTGAACCTGATGTAATGAACAATTACTTTGTAGATTCAGTTAAAGAATTAAAAAAAATCTATTATTGTATCTGGGTCAAATTGTACCGGTAGCAAAGTTGTTGAGAATAACATAAATTCTGAAAGGAAACAATTTTTCTGGAAAGTGTAGTAAAACCACAGGATATATTAACTGCAGTTAAACGTATGTCTCCCTCCAATAGTTGTGATGTCTACTGTATATCTAATAATTTGATGAAGAGTATAATTGAAAGCATTGCAGAACCTCTTGCAGTTTGCATTAACAATCTTTTAACGCAGGGAATATCTCCAGAGCAGTTGAAATTATCACGTGTTTGTCCAATTTATAAAAAGGGCCCCAGGGAGCTCCCTCAGAGTTATGGGCCAATTTCAATTATTCCAGTTGTAGGAAAATTAATTGAGATTGTAGTGCATGAGCAAGTGAGTCACTTTTTCGAGATAAATAACTTCTTTACCAACTCTCAATTAGGATTTAGAAAGGGACTCTCAACACTAAAAAATGCTTTAGACAACTCAATAAGGTGTATCCACCAGGCTTTTGATGACAAAGACCTTCCTCAGGCGACTTTCTGTGACCTGAGTAAGGCTTTTGATTGTGTAGATTTTTCTGACCTTACACATAAATTGTCTTTATATGGTTTTGACGGCTCATCCTTGAAATTTTTTGAATCCTACTTAAAAGGACGTAGGCAAATAGTCTGTATCAATAATAGATCCTCCAGTGACATCTTAGTCAAATGGGGAGTTCCACAGGGGTCCGTCCTGGGTCCTCTGTTATTTTTAATCTATATTAATGATCTACCTGAAGCAATAATATCTAAAACAATCCTTTACGCAGATGATACTACCTTTTTAAACTTTAGTAATAATGTTCTGGAGTTGGAAAATCTCACCAATGACACACTAGTGCATGCAACTGATTGGTTTATTAATAATGGACTAGTTCTGAATGAAGAAAAAACTCAAAACATAACATTTAATCTAAAACATTGTTTACAATCTGATAGTACCATTAGTAACTGCAGTAAATATGTTAAATTTTTGGGTGTCAATATCGATAGTAAATTGACTTGGGGCAATCATGTGGATTATATAAATACAAAACTATCTAGAGTAATCTATCTTTTAAGCCGTTTACACAGTGTTGTTCCAAAAGATTACCCAAAAACAGCATATTTTGCCTACTTTCAATCAATTTTCAGGTATGGTTTAATTTTATGGGGTAATTGCTCAAAAGTTCAAGAAATATTGATTCTTCAGAAAAAAGCTTTGAGAATCATGTCAGGAATATATACATTGGAACATTGTATACCACTTTTTATCCAATTAGAAATTCAAACGGTTATCAATTTGTACATTTTTGATATTGTTACTTATATTTTAAAGAACCCCAATCTAATAAAACCAAGTCTTGAAATCCACAGTTATCATACAAGAGCAAAAAACCATACTTACATTAAATTTCACAGATAAGCAAAACTATGACTAGTCATCTGGTCATTGCTCTGAAAATTTACAATTCCTTGGAAGGCTTAATAGATAGGTACTCAGAAAAACATTTTAAAAATAAACTGTACTCTTGGTTACTGAAAAATCCCTTTTATGATCTTGAAGAATTCTTTAAAATAAAGAACATTGCTTTTTGACATATGTCACATGTTACTATTAAGCATTTAGTATTAAGTATTGACAATTGTTAATGATTGTATAATCCTTACAACAAATAAAGATTTATTTATAAATACCACGATATAAATTACTCATAGTACAGCTATATTGATAACACGTACCATATTGACATGAAAATTATTGTACCGCAGACCCCTAGGAGGTGCACATAAAATTTGTAATCGCAAAGTTGTTAATGGAATCACATTACTGAGTAATTTAATGGTGAATTTAAGAACATGGGTGCCTAACTCTTGTTGTGTTTGTAGCCCAGGATCAAGAGGGTGAAGAGCTGCAGTTGTTAAGAAAATGGATTTTCCAGCCCTTAAAACACATTAGACTGCTGACTCTTAGTAGAAATGAGTTATGTGATCAAGTTTTCCGAATGGGAGTTTTAGACTGTAAAGAAGTTGCTTTCATTTGTGGAAACGATAATATCAAATTGTCTACACTCAATTGTGAAAAGACTTAGAGATGTTTTGCCGATGCTGGACCATATTCACAACAACAAGTTAATACACATCATGGTGACAAACATGGAAATAGCCATGTTATCTACAAAGGAAAATCGTGTTCTTGTATTATTGTTAAGGATAAATCTTTTATTTTAGAATCTATTAAGTGCCGAGGTTATTCTCAAAACTGTTACTTTTTGAATTTTCAAGATTATTTGTATGAGAATGAAATATCAGTGAATATAGACATAAAACTGACAAATTTAACAAAGCCTAATCAAGAAGAAGTGTTAATTAAGATTAATGATTTCAAACACAGATACTTTGACCTGATCTCAATACCTACAATTAATAACCAAAAAGGTTTGGTGTTAGAGGCCAACAGCAAATATGCAATTGAATTAAAATTTTCTGTTGAAATGCCTTGTTGGAATGAACCAAATTGTGCTTCTGGTCATGATTTTGAGCATGGAAATTTTTTTTGCTCTCTATCATATAATAATAGTGTAGGATGCACACCTTGCCATATTGTCCAGTTAACTTACAGTGTGCCTGAAAATTGAAGTGACGTAGTTATAAAGAGGTTGTACTCTAGAAGTGTTGAAAGCGGTTATTGTGATCTTTTGTAAGCTGTCTAAAAGGCCAAGTCCGTAGAACTTTAAACATGGGACGCCGGGTCAAGCAGTCAAGGGCGGCTGGAAATGAGCTGAGCCAAGCTGCTCTATGGAGTACCCCAACACAATCCCGGTGACAGGTGTCGATCTCATGCCTAATGAATGGGTAAACACATTCATTAAACACGGCTTCAATAAAAATTTAACGAAACTTATTTGGAAGAACTAAGCGTTAAACAGTATTTCCACTACTTGAAGATGAATTACTTAACAACATTTTGACAATACAAGAATAATTAAATATAATAATTTTAAGTGAAAAAAGTTACTAAGCGTAAACTTTTTGAGTCAGGAGTAAACAAGAAAGACGCAGGTAATGAGTTGATTTGTAATGCTGGATAGAAAAGGATACAATGGAATCCCACTAATCTGAAATGATTGGCACCATACGCATTTCGAATAGATATTTTGGATTAAATGAATCTTTTATACTAATATAACATTATATGAAATATAGTGTGGAGTTTAGTAAACTGGTAAAGAATAACATAAGTTGACTTGAGTTGTTGTAATTAACATTCTGAAATGCTGGTTCAGTGGTCAGATGCCGTATACAGTGGAACTTGATATGTCAATATATCGAAATTCTTGATGAAACGGAGTTATAATTATTTCATCTTGCATTTCTTGAGGTTCCATTATACGGTAGCGTTCAAGCAAATTTTTCTTAGTAAAAATCATTAGAATATCTATTCTAAGAAACGTATATGACAATATATGAACTATATGAAAGTTTATTTAAATAAATTATTCCTTTGATGATGTGCTAGGTGACGAATTTCACAACACATAATGAATTAAATTAATTTTATGCCTGATTTTTGTTTAACTGTATGTTTTTTTCACATGCGAAGGAAAATACCCCCTTTGTGAATAAACTAAAGTTAGGAGTAAGACAAAAACTTATTAAGAATGTTCTCTTCCAACATAGGTTCAGTTAACTTTAATTTGATAATAAATTTCGTTTTGAGAGTGAAAATTATTAAAACACTTTTATCATTAATTATTTAATTACCAAAGGACTAATTTAATGTACAAGCATTCTCAATAAGTCTTATCAATAATGAATGATCTATAAAACCAAACAAAAGCAGCTTACAAGGAAGCGTTGCACATTGAGATATGTGAGGCAAGCTTTGGATATTGGAGGGGGAATCCATGCCGACTCCAGCTCATTTTCCCAGCATTGACCCAGCGTTCCATGTTTATAGTTGGCGATAATAACGCTATTCCTCTGATTGATAGTATTGATTATTTTCTTCTTATATAAGTTCTTTCATGTGATTTTCAATAAAGTATGTAATCAAATGATCTCCTTAAGTAGTCTTTTATTATTATTTTCCTTTGACTTTTAATCTTTGATAGACAAATTTTGTCATTGATAAAGGAATTTCACTTGTTGCATATACGACAACCATTTTTATGTGTTCAGTGACAGGCTTTGCTGTCAGGTTTTGCTGTGTTTTACCTTCAAGTTATGACTTACCCTTATAAAATACTAGCTGTTACCCTTTTGGCTTTGCCCGAATTGTGATTTAATTTAATGATAAATTCTTTTAATCGAAAAAAAAACCTTCCATAAGAATTAAGAGGCCTGTTTTTTAAGTAAGTACCGTTTAAAAATAAATTAATAACTAGGATATAATTTTTAATAATTTAATTTTTAAATGAAAGCCTGTACTTAAGTATACTTTTAGACATAATATCGGCCATTATTAAGGCACTTGTCATATCATCTAATAAGTTTTTTAAAATTCTATCAAAGAATCCTGCCGCCTGCCTTGAGAAAATCTCCAATACAGCCGTTTTAGCATTGTCGTCAGTCGTGGCGCACACGGCTTAAGGCTTTCTTCAAATGAAGAAATATGTGGTAGTCACTCGGCGCTAGATAGGGATTGTAAGAAGGATGACCAAGTTGTTCCCATCCAAATTCTCTGATCAAATCCTGGGTCTGATTAGCCACATGTGGACGAAGTCCAAGCACTGTCCAAAAGTTTGGTTTTGTGCACCTCAGTGAGCATTTTTGGTACCCAGTGTTACCACAATTTCCACAATTTGTGGACGGAACAAAGTAAGGCAAAAAGAGGTCCGCCAACCTCTTCTTATTACAAAAAAAAATAAATAAATGAAAAAAAATAATAATAATAATAATAAAATAAGTTTGTTCTCTTTAGCGACTTCTGAATCAGTTATGAAATCTTCAAGCGTTTTGACCCAGTGTTTGAATGCTCTACTTGCACAAGGGTCTTCTGGATTTGTAATAAACTTTTCTAGCATAAAAGCCTTTCCATTTGATTAATTAATTAAATTGTTGTAATTAATGATACAGATAACACAGAATATCTTGTCCTGTGCTGGCCGTTTATAGCTCAAGCAATTGGAACATAGCGACAAACTTGCAGACTGTTTTTATTCCCATGTTTACTAATTTGAATCTAGAAGTGGAGTATGCCAGAGGCCAAGATATTCTGTTATCTTTACTTTTTTTAAATACAAGGGCCGTTTTTTTCAACCCCCGATAGGCTATAAATAAAAGACGTGTCCATTTAAAACAATAATTTTATTACCAAAAGATTGGAACACTTAAGGTTACTTTTCGACATAATCACCATTATTAAGACATAGAGTTGTATTAGTTGATAGAGACATTTGTCATATTTGTGGACAAGATTTTCAATACCCTCTTCAAAGAAATTTGCCACTGGCCAACAATTCCGTATTCAAAGCAAAAGTTTTTAAAAAAAAACTCCAAAAAAATCCATAAAAATTAAAAAAAATTAAAATAACAACAAATATTCAAAAAATTTTGAGAAAAGGCAGTAATGGTGAATCTGTGTTTTTCTTTAACGATTCTGTCAACTCTTTGAACCAGGTTGTTTCAAATGATCGTTTCAAATGACCTGGTTCAACGAGTTGACAGAATTGTTGAAAAATCACAAATTCACCATTGCTGCTTTGCGTGTCATCACTTTGCACGGCGGACAAATTGATCAGCCCAATATTTGTTGTCAAATCCTCCCTTTTAAAATACATTGAAATACATTGAAGAACAACCAATCATGGAGAAGTAGGCGGTACTTAATATATAATACATATTTGAAATATATTTTGGTTGAATTTTAGGCGAGCCGGCCAAATTGACGACAATTGATCGGCCCAATATTTTTAGTTAAATCCTCCATTTTAAGACGTTTAGACGGCTTGAAATGAATTGATTAGTAGCCAAAAGCGAGAGGTAGGTCGTATCCAATAAAAAATATATTTCAAATAAATGTTTATTGTTGTATTATTAGTGGGTCATTCCGCCATCGCTCTTCTGAATTCCTGGAAGAGGAAGCAGCGACGTGTGCCACATAATTACTCAATCATAGGCAACGAAGTGTTATTGAGAATAAAATAATACAAGGATGCGTTGTTCCGTCTGTTAGTCACGTCTGCCATTGCGGATGAGTGGAAGGGTGTTAGAGGGGGCTGGAGAGGGACAGCAGATATATATATATATATATATATATATATATATATATATATATATATATATAATATTAAGTACATTATAATAACTGAGTACCCTTTTTCTTATTAAATTATTTATATATAAATTATATATTTATATATATATATATATTTAGGGAACCTAGGCACTAACCGGTCCTACCCACAAACCAGGCAGTTTCCAGTCCGATTTTAATGTTCATTATAGCATCTTCTGATTTATTAAACATTTGTTTTTTGTTATATATGTACTAACTTTTACCTTCTGATTCTATATATATCTTTGTAATTGCTATATAGAGCAATTTTGGCACAAGCCGGTTTGTTTATCTAAAAGTGGCACTTCTAAAACCATATAGAGTTTTCTAGCTGAAAGGCATAGCCAAGTCCATGGAGTAGTGGGGGAAAGCGGTATTTGATTGATTAAAGCGAATGAGGGGAAGGGACCGGGATGGGACCTACGTTTAGAATGCTCCTATATAAAATGGAATGTATTTAGTACTACACACTACAATTGGCTATGTTTTCAATCTCTTTACTTAAAGCAAATTAATTGATGCGGTCCCTAAAATATCTTAGCCTATATGTAAAAAACAAAATACTAAGAATTGTTAGTCCATAAAATTAAACAAAACCTGATCTATTAAAATGGTTATTTAATGTAAATTGTAACTGAGCACAGACACTTCTTAGTCCGATTGATTAACAACATTTTAAACCATAGTGCAATACTAAAGTGCGAAAAGATTCCGTTACATTCCATGTCGGCGATCCTTGTTCACATTTTATAGGATTCAAGGCCGCCCACACTTGTTCACGTTTAAAGTAACGAGCCACCAGTACTGTTGCTGCTGAATGATGACTTTAAAAATTGTTTTTGGTCCTTGTTCTGCAAGACGTTACAATAACTCATAATAAGCTAATTCTTTGGCATTTTTGTTAATTTAGTATGCAGACGAATCATCCAACAGGCAAGGATAATTTTGGAATAAATCAATAAATGGTATAATCTCTTTGCCCGACCACTTGGTGCTGTCAACCATATTCACTGTTAATCACAAAAAAAGTATAAAATACAGTATAACGAAACTAAACGCTGTAAACCCTGAAACAGTGCATAAAACTAACTAGACGCGTGCTAATTAGCCAGCCGCTTGTGATCTACTAGGGATTCACATTGGCTGGATGGCGCCAGCGAAGTGATCACGTGACTGCCAGCGGGGAGTATAGCAGCGCTAAAAAGTTAAATATATGACCAGCTTACGATTTCTGCTAGTAAACACCAAGATGACTATAGTGCCAGGTGAGCTACATCCCATAAGAGCAATGGTGTCACTTTCTGGGATATCCGTGGATGTCGCCACAGAGTCTTTGTTGGTTAAAAAAGTGTTTTAAAAAAACAACATTTTACTCTTTGTTACCTGCAAGTGTTGCTAACGCTGCAGGAAACAACAATCGTTCTCGTTTGCGTTGGAGGGTTACGTGTTTTGAGCGGCGAGTGTTTTGAGCGGCAAGTGCGAACCTCAGGTAGAAAAGGGTCAAATGAAATTTGCGGGGAATTCCTTCCTCCAGCAGGGAGAAACTCGTGAGAGGCTCTGAGTACAATACCTCTCAGGTGACTCTGACCTATATATAGGCCTACACTCCCATTTTCAGTGTCTTTACATCAGTTCACTAATACAGTAGGCCTAAATGCAATACAATGTGAATGCCAATTCAAACAAGACGCATAGGGTCTTATTATTAAAAGTTAGTCAATATATACTTATATTTATTAAACTTCATTAATAAGTTAATTGGCTTTGACTAAGGCAGGGCGGGCACTACTTCGGAATCGGCTCGGCTCGGCCGGAATCGGCCCGGTAAGTAAATTTGCTTTGCGTGTAATGTAATGGAGACGCGCGCACTACATTGGTACGGCACGGCACGGATCGGCATTTGCCGATTTTTTGTTTAAATTGCTAAGTGTTTCGTTTACGTCTGTCTTGTATTGTACAAGATGACCCAGAAGTATAAAGTTGTAAAACAATTTAAAATATAGACTTATACAAGTATAATAAAATATAAATATACATAAGTATGCATATCTTTTCTTCTCATATCTAATAACATTATATTTAAATCGAAATTTGGACTTTTAAAATATTTACTAAGTTCACTGGATTGTATCATTATTGATTTTTTAAGCGGTATTACAATGCTTAAATCAGTATGCTTATTTTCAATTGGTACATCACTATCCTTATTCAGTAACATTATATTCTACCTTACTCTTATGCTGAGGCCTATTTACAATATTCATAAGTGCTCTGCAACAATTATAGGCGGTAAATAAAAAAATAATTAAGGCTCCGGTCTACCTGAGCCCGAACAACAATGCCGAATGCCGCCTCGCGGCCCTAGTGCTAGGCGAGTTTGATGGCTGCAGAGGGATGGCTGCAGAGGTTTACGGGGAGAGTGTTTTAATATTAACCAATTAAGATAGAGATTGACTCTTAACTTTTTATAAAAGTAGAAAAAAGGATCTGGTCGGCTATCTTTTTAGAATTTTAAAATAAAATTTCTAATTTCAGCTATAACTGTCTAAAATCATCTGTTTTTCTTGATTTTTTAACTGAAGTTTTCCATTAGTTTTGAGGAAACTACCAAAGTCATATTACCAAAGTGTAACCAAGGAAATTTAGCACCGTTATTCTTCTTTAATATGGCACCTTGCATTTGCATCGAGAATAACAGATGTTTTTAGTCAGTTATAGCTAAAAAGAAATTTTATTTAAAAATTATAAAATTTTTTCTTTGTTTTTGTATTTTTTAAAAAAAGAGCCAATCTCTATCTTAATTAATTATTTTTAAAACATGATTCCCGTAAAGCTCTGCATCCATAAAACTCGCCTAGCGCTACGACCGCGGCCGCGAGGCGAGGTTCTCCCTGCCGAAGGGAGGAATTCCCCGCAAATTCCTTTTGACCCTTTTCTACCTGAGGTTCGCCGCTCAGAACACTCGCCGCTCAAAACACTCGCCGCTCGGTGGACGACACCGCGTTGGAGATATTTTGTCTCAACTACTAAAATAAGGAATTTCAAAGCAAAGTAGGATAGAATTATGGTTTTAGATTTACCTTGAAAATTGTTAATTTGGTCATTACCTAATGGTTTGTTATTAACTAATAATTCAAATGTAAAATAGAGTATAATATGGTGTCGTTAGGATAAATATTGTACTCGTGGCAAGACTGCTTCATTCTCTTTTTCAATAAGCTGTGTAATGGTAAATATTATTACGTAACTTGACTTCCGTTTTAATGTTGACGCTTCATATCCGGAACACAAAACATAGCTATTCAGCTGACCTTAGGAAGAAGTTATGCTTTCTCCTCTACAGACCTTGAGTAAACACTAGCCAGCTGGCATTTACCAGCCGCTAGTTCTGGATCAGACTAGGCTGCTTGATTGCAATATTACTAGCGGCTGGCTAGGAGCGGCTGCTAAACAGCCTAGTCGGATTGCGGTTATAATATTTACAGCTGACTGAATAAGAGGATGAAGCAGTGTTGCTATAGCTACGATATTTATCGTAATGACACCATATTAATCTATTTTACATTTTAATTATATGTTAATAACAAACAAACCATTATAAACTTGCCAAATAAAAAATTATTATTCAAGGCAATTATACAACCATAAATTTATCACTAGTTTACTTTGAAATTCCTTATTTTAGTAATAGTTGAGACAAACAATCTTTAACGCAAACGAGAACAATTGTTTTTACTGCAGCGTTGGCAACACTTGCTGGTAACAAAGAGTAAAATGTAGATTTTTTATCACATTTTTAATCGTTTTATCCTCGGTGGCGACATCCGTGGATGTTGCAGAAACTGATACCATCGTTTTTATGGGATTAAGGTCACCTGTGGCACTACAGTCATCTTGAATGTTAGATGCGTATGATTTGTTTATGTTTATGTTTGTTTTTTTTAATACACATTTACATATCAACTAGTATGACTACAGGAATGCTACAATTACAGTCTAACAATGTAAGTGCATCATCAGCTGACTGTAGTGGTGCAACAATTAAAACAGCGTACGGTATTGTTGTCATTGTTGTGCGTAAATTATTAGTGGTGCCGAGAGGCGTCAGTTGGTATCGTGCAATGTACATGTTTATAAAAATTGTAAAAATGATCTAATTTACTCTTATTTCAGAACCGAATTTCATAGTTTTTGTATGGTTGGATTTGTAATTGAATTTCCTAAAACTTACAAAATAACATAAATTTGTGTACCTTATGTAGGCCTAGTATTTTCGCAATTTAAGGTTACCAGTAACGATTTTAAATAGCCGTTATTTTAAAAATATAATCCATAATTTTTTTTCTCAGATAGGTTTTTATTTCAAAAAGCTATACCAAATTTTAACTTATTACGCTAAGGAGTTCTCAGATTAAAAAGTATTCTTATAAAACTCAAAGTGGCGGCTGTATGGGTAATTATGGAGTTTTGGAAATTTTAAATATTATATTTTGCCTAGTCTTTGGTCCAGGAATAATAACTGAAAAGGTCCATAGAGAGTTTAGTGACATCCTGTATGTTGTTATTTATAAATAATGTGGGGTTCGTGCGTAAGTATGTTGGTTGCCTTGGGAATGTTGCAAGCTAATGTTACTCAAGGATCACCAAAGGGCTAGTAGAGCCTTTCCTATTGGACTAATATTAACCGATTTACTTTAGAAACAACTTCTCGTCGAACTCTATCCTATGACACCAAAATCATTAAGTAAATCAATTCAATAGTAGTTTATGCAATGATTGTATTTGAAAGCATTTAAGCCACGAGTGACACGTAAGTTGGAGCACGAGCGAAGGGAGTGTTCTAAATATCTCACGAGAATCAATAAATTATAGGGGCTATAGGTACTCAGTATTGACACAAAAATGGCCAGAATACGTTCATTAGTTCCATCTCTAGAAACTTAAAATTTTTCATATAGCAATATTATTATAGGAATATTATTTAATGATATGAAATTAATAGACTAATCAACCTCACATTAGCCTATGTACTTTGTGCAGAGAGTGTTCAGTTACCTTTTTATTTTCCATTAAAACGTTATATTATTCGGAATAAGATTTGACAGGGAGAAAACAATTTAGAAGTATATCTTAGTCTTGGTCACGTCGGAAACAACACTTAACTCCAGAGGGAAAGGGCCCGACCGGCCACATTCCTGGGTTCCCCGAGGGGATGAGCGCTAGTTGTTAGAACTGGCGAGTTTGTATGTTTTGACGGCCCCGATTTTCTACCGGTTTGGGAGCTGGTGAATTGGTATCTTTTCGTCAACCCTCCAACCACTGGTGAATTTGTTTCTGGCCGGTAAGACGGCTCTGTGGAGGGGATACTACTTGAGGCCACTGCAAAACCACCCTGGTGCGGACTTTCATTGTGGCATTAATAACGCTTCGATGATTTTTGCCGATGGACATGTTTAGGTGCGGACTTTCATGGTCGCCCAAGTTGGCAAGTTACATGGTTACCAGTAAGAAGACATTTTTAATGTTAAAAATCATATACCTGGGGGCCGAGCATTAGTTCGGTAAACTCAAACAATTCTTTTTAGTAATAGAAATATTGGTCACAGACATACGAAAAAATGTCATGCCTGAAAGGCTCTTTTCTTTAAGAAGAGCTCGTTCACTCCACTCACTCACTCCCGCAAAAAGCTTGAACATGTTAGTTTGTTCAGCGACAGTTAGTGGATATTGTGGAAACTTTTACTATTCGAAAACTAATCAGCACGATCTGACACTACAGTCAAATCCCCTTCCTTGACCGTAAAATAAGATATAAACGCAAAATAAACGGTATGAGATAATTGACCCATACTGTATTTTCAGTCTACATACTGGAGACAATAAAAAAGATGTTAAAAACCTTCATTCAACAATATATTGATTGTTCACATGGAATTTTTGGATGGCTATCAGCTGAGCCGCATGAGTCAGAATCTACGAGCGTCGGTTATTTTTTGCAAACTACTGCTTTTCATAAGTTATAAGTAACCAGTCCAGGAGAAATAACTTGAATAAACAAAATCACGTGGGTCAAATTCTGATTTTTTAAATACAGAGTTGGCCATCGAGCAATTTATTTTGTTCTAAATCAATGACGTCCGGCGACTAATCCAATATTGTGAATATCAGTGATCACAATAAAACTACAGCTGTACGTTAACATAGTGTTTTTTTTTTTAAATGGTCAAACCAATCTCAATGTTATTCTAATGGGAATTTTTGAAATTTAATTCGTGGATGGCACCCTTATTTTGAGCCCGATTCTCGTAAATTTCTGGCGGAAACAACTACAGACCAAGCCCTGTACAACGACACCAAAAACTTGATAAATAGATTTTTAAGGAGCTAAGAATACGTAATAAATAGGCCTATGCCTAGGTATGTTCAATAATTTGCATATAGCTATATAGAATATATCTATCCTTAAAAAACGTCTTCACCCCTCGCGTGCCCTGTGAGGTCATCGGCATCCAGGACCGTGGCGCTGTAGCGGCGCGGCAACGGTTGGGATTTTCACATGGTTGCAGCACTTTTTGGAATGTAAAGCACGTTATTTTTCAACTTTCCCCACCACTTTCCCCAAATCACCCTATCGGACTTAAGGTCAAGTAGGTCAGTTCGGGTTCATCTTTTGCGGTGGTGATACAAGGTGTTGTGCGTTTTAAGTGTTTTAGTTCAATTGATTTTGTTTAGTTCTAGTTAATACAGCAATAATGTAAATAAGTAGGTTAATCTTGAAATATAAAAATTGAATTTGTTTCGTGTGTAAATTTTACTAATTATTTGTTAACTAATAATAAGACCGTATGCGTACTGTTTGAGTTGGCATTTACAGTGTATTGTATTTGCTGCATTAGTGAACTAATGTAAGGACACTGAAAATGCGAGTGTATATAGGTCAGAGTCGCCTGAGAGATATTGTACTCAGAGCCGCTGAGGAGTTTCTCCTTGCCGAAGGGAGGAATTCATTGCAAATTCCATTTGACCCTTTTCTACCTGAGGTTCGCCGCTCAGCCCGCGCGCCACTCCAAAAAATCAAGCTCAGATGTTTCAAGTCAAGTGGAATGCACCCTTAATAGCACCGCCTGCACACAGAGAGCGCCGCTCTCTGTGTGAGAATCACAAGTTATAAATAATTGTTCAAAGTTTCAATAATTCCCCAATTTTTGTTTCGTTAGTGTGATATAGGGCCTATTATATTTAATAAACAAAAATTAATAATCAAAAAACATCTGAAAATGTGGACCCCTTTTGTCCATGGCCCTGGGCAATGTATACCATCTGCTCCCCTCTCCGCGGCCCTGGCCTGCAGTATTATAGATTTGTTGGCTTTGCCGACGACATTAACACGACGACTAGTAAACCACAATGTTATGTAGTGTGGAATGGGAATAAACCCTTAAATGTGTGGCCAAAATGCCATTATCATGACGATATATTGTATTGTGGAATAAAAACGTTGTCACAACGGCACATCTTGCCCGGTGGGTGACTCATGGCCCAAGACCGGAGCAGCCGAGCAAAGGATAATAGGGGTAGGGTGGCCTCCACGACCGTCCTAATCCCAGTCGCCACCGCTACTAGCGGGCTCTGTGTAATATGTTGTTCTTTGAAGTAGGAATATCAGCCCTTTGTTAGTGAAAGACAAAAGGAGTCCGGCACTGAGGCACGAGCGACCAAGGTCGCTGCTGGGCCCACACTACGTGTAGGGCGGTTGGAAGCTCCTCACTGGTGACATAGGCGCTATCCCCTAAATAAAACTACTATCTTCCTTTATCAAATAAACATAGATAGTTCCGCATGGACATTATGAAAGTTTCACTGTAAATACAAACATTTAACAGATAGAGTAGAAAATTAATGGTTTTGTTAACTAGAAAATATTATAGATGCTGGCGGAGGACAACTCCTCCGTGCTTTTTACTTGCTGTTCCATTCATAATAAAAAAGGGTTTTGCTATAAGGGTATCTTTAAAGTACATCACCAAGCTTAATAATATGGTTGATTGGGTCAAAATAATCAAATTAGTTCAAATTAAGTCTTCTAGTTGTTTAAGCTAATTCAGTTCTAATTCAAATAAATATCTTGCAAAATATTTACCTAAATATCCACTATTTTGTTTCCAATTTTTATTTCAGTGACGGATTGCTGTTGGAACTTCATATTTGGAATGAACCTTTATAATAATACCAACGTCTATTTTTTAAATGACGGATAATTTGAATTTGTAAACCCAAATGTATTAAAACCGGTTAATTTTATGGAAAATGTAGGCTACATGGGACAAAAAGTTTTAACAGTTAATTTTCTAACCAATGACATCAAGTTCGTAAGAATCTGACGACATTGATTTTGTATTATATTTAATGCACAATAACTCCATTACATGTTGTAAGATCCTTACGTCTTTGGTAGGGCCTATTATTGGTTATTAGGGCCTATTAATAATTAACTTTTATAGCTTTTTTTGTCTCATGTAAAATTTTACAACCTATACCAGTTAGTTTTAAGATATTTGAGATTATAATTTTAAAATGACCGCTATTAAAAAAAAATACACAAAGTAAAACAAAATGTATTTTTTATGGACATTGATTATTAAGTGGCAAAACAATATGGCGGATATCTAGGTAAATTAAGTTTTCGGACATACCTTTATGAGAACTTTTTGCTTATTTTGATCCAATTAACCATATTATGAAGTTTGGTGACGTACTTTAAAGACACCCTGTATATGATTTTTTAAGCCAAAATGTCGTGCATCTACTAAATGGACAATCCTTTAGTTAATAAATCATTAAAACCGTTCAAACAGGTAATTACTTATTGGGAGTCTAGACAACGGGAGCGCTAAACTGACCGAGTGTCATAGGGGCATCTCAGCACAAATTTTGTCTTGAGGTTAAAACGTATAGCGAACTTGATGTTCTTGTCAAAGGTAAAATGAATAAATAAACAAACACTGAGTACATACGAACACACACCATGACATATACGACACGACACATACTTAAAAATATTCCCCGATGGCAAACCGCACTTTTGTAAGTATTATTAGTCAGTGATTCTCAACGGCGGGCACGAGGATAAATAGTTCGGTAATAGTTTGTAGGTTGAAAGAAATATACAACTCCATCAACACCGAAATAAATATAAAAAAGGGGATTATCAATTAATTTTCAATTATCATGTAAATCATGTAAAAACGCACCAAATGTTAATTGATCAAAAATGAAATATTTATTTGCAGACTATATCGATGACCGTTCTTCCCCAACCTGTTCGCCTCATTTTGGAAATTTAACCATATATTATAATCGTATCATTATGGTTTCAAGGAATATCGCTACCAAAATTTCGTTATTTCTAAGTAACGATATAGCAGTACCGCCGGGAAAGACCAACCATCAGTCCCTCTAAGAATCTGAGACATGCGTGACACTTTGACAGGCTAATCCCATTTTGCATGCGTCGATGATTTTTTTGGGATTCGGATAAACTACAAAACCCTCAAACTGGTCGTTTGTCACCGGCGCGGTATGTCTGACAGCGTAAAAGATTCCGAAGTTAATTTTACCCTCGTGTCCTTTGTGTCGAATCCCGAGCAGGTAGGAACGAGGTAGGCCCTGGCATCGAAACGTATAAAGCTTCGTAAACCATGTGTGCCGATTAAATGTATGCAGGAATATAATTTTAACACAAATAATAATCACAAATTTTAATGAATTCATCTATAAACCGACAACTCTACAATTATTTTCATTATTACATAAATAAATCAAATTATTTATACTTAAAAAAATGTTTTTGTTTATTAAAATCATGCTTAAGTTCCTGTTAGTTATCTCATTTAAACGTAGTACATTGCAATAATATATTGTTTATAGACAGAATAAATAATTGTTGATTCAGTAAAGAAACGTATTTTAATTGTGTTTGGTGAATTTGACAATTTTTAATTTTACATTTTGAGGCAAAGCATTTGAGTTATTGTTGATGTTTATTCTGCGGGTTTTAATAATATCTTACGAAAATGCAAATTTTTGGAAGAAGGCGAAAGAAAACGCCAAGACAACACAATATTTGTATACGCTTCAAATGTGAGTTTCTTACTGATATTTTATTTTGTATCATATATCTTTTAAGGAAAAAAGGAATCTTTATCTTTAGACAGGCTTTTATTAACTTGAGGGAGCCTTTTATTTCAGCAAGATGACCAAAAATATGACTTACATATCCGTAAAGAAATAAATAAGCGTCACGGGCACACTGGGGTGGCTCGGCACAAACAGTTACTGGTGGGAGATTTAGAAATTTTCAGTCAGTAAAACTGAAAATTTATGAGAGTGCGCGTACAAGATCAGTACGGTACAGCACAAAAACAAAAAAGATTGATGAAAAAGTTACAATTTTCATTTTTAAGGAAGGTGCCTTTAGTTTGTCGTCCGTAGTTTTTAAAGTGCAAAACCAATGAAAAAAGTCAAATATTCAAATAATTTTAGTAAAAAAAGTAAAATAATTCATGATGTAGATGAATTAAGAATTAAATTAGAATGAAGTAAAATTAGAAATCAAATACGGCAGAAAATTTGCAGAAAATTGCCCGCTAAAAAGTTAGTTGCGTAAACGTTTAGGTTGAATAAAAATAATATAGGCCTATAATAATGATTAGATAAGTACCTAAAATATCGGTTTAATTACCCGCGAAATATGTTCAATAATTGTGATTTAAAAGCCTACGAACGCGATTCTTATTCGTACGTAATAGTAGCGACCAAAAGGATGCAAACGCAAAACATCGTTTGATAGCGGCGGCCGGCTGGCGGGGTGACGGGACCAAGCCTCGTTGCTGCCGAGCCATGCTTGCATATGCCACAACCATGCATTACCGACTTTGCCTATCTCTAGCCGTTTTTCAACTGTTTGTCTGTATGTGAATTTTTAATTGATCCATTATATCTTTGAAGTTATTTAAGGCACGGAGTTAAAACTTGGCACAACTGTTAAGTGCGTTAAGGTACAAATGCAGATGAATTTGTACATTTCTAACATTTATGGTTGCAAAATGGCGGCCATTAAAAATTTTCAAAGCTAAATATCTAAAAACAATGCAAACAAAAAAGTTGAAACTAAGTTTGGTTTGTAATGATCAAACGAGAAACAACGGATTAATCTAAGTTTTTACATTTTTTAAACCATAAAGATTTACATAGGAATCATACATAGGCTACATAATACTTGAATAATTTCATGCTTAAATAACTATAAACCAGCAACCAACTCTAGAAAACATTCAACGTAATCTAAAACTTGTATGTAGGCCATTTACATTACGAGCGAAACCCGTGTTTTCTCAAAATAAGATTTTAATTTCTCCACTACCCAGTAGTATTTTTACTCCGGTAATTAAATCATGCAATTTTTGTAAGTTTACAAAAGTTTGTAAAATTTACAGCTTTTAAAAATATTTTGCTTTGAACATTTTTAATTACAGTCATCTTGAAACTTGAAACAATAAATGTTAGAAATGTAGAAATTCACTTGCATTTGCAACTAATACAGGGTGTCTCTGAACTCTCTTCCTTTTCAGGTATTATTCCTGGACCAAAGACAAGCCAAAATCAAAATATCATATAAAAAAATTTCAAAACACCATAATTACTTGTACAGCCGTCATTTTGTATTTTTTTATAATTTTTAATGTAAGAACGGCTTGACGGAATAAGTGGAAATCCGGTACACACCTTTTTGAAGTAAAGACCTAGCTAGAAAAAATAATCAACTTTTTACAATTCATGTTTTCAAAACGGTGGCCAATGAAAATCTTTAACCTTAAATTACATAAAAACTATCTACATAAGGTAGCAAAGTTTATGTTCTTATGTGTTTTTTTTTTCCAAAATTTAATTTAAAATCCAACGATGTAAAAACCATGAAAATTTGTTCATAAATAAGCGAGATAGAGGTATATAACTGAGGCTAGTCACGTTCGGACCGCTTCCCCGGGAGCAGTTTTGGTATGAAATCCATTGTTTACCTGGCGCCGCAACCGCGCTTTTTGGGCGGCAACCCGCTCATATGCGTGACTATTTGTATTAAAATCACTAAATTTTAAATATGATATTTTGGCTTGTCTTTGGTCCAGGAATAATACCTGAAAAGGAGGGTAGAGGGCTAGAGGGTAGAGTTCAGGGAGACCCTGTAATTAATAGTTGTGCCAAGTTTCATTTCTGTAACTCAAATAATTTCAAAGATATAGGGGTCTAATGGATTGAGTACATATATAGACAGTCGGAAAACGTCTTGACATACCTTGGACGCATGCTGTCGTATTCCATACCCCACAACCCCCCAGCAATCACAGTTAAATAAGGCCTCGCAGAAATATTTTCCACCAATAGGACCAAAACTAATCCGGATTGCGGTGAGTTATCCCTACCTTTTTACTTATAAAAGATTAGTACTCTTCATATAAAAATTAATAAAGACTATTTTGTACTATAGGGAATGATATGAGGGAAAACATATTGCATGCGTGGTTCTATTGCCTGTAATCTAGTAGAGTAATCAACAATAATTATAAAAAAGTAAGTTCTTTATATTTTGATAAGAATTAAAAAAGGGTACGTTAAAATTAAAAGTCATAAATGTCATAAAATAGAGTTAAATGGCAACAAACAAGCTAAAAACTATTTTGTCATTTTCCTCCCAGTTTTTACCATTGCATAACGAGATATACGGTTTCCATAAAAAAATTTGATTTAGATTATTTGTGAATTGGTGCCCGGATGATAAAAAATGGTTTTCGGAGTTATCACCTAATTTTGATGGAATTTGGTATATACCTCCAAGTTAATAATAATTCCATGTGTTCATTTATTTTTTTTTCTTATTGCTCTATTTTTTTATTTTAATAATAGTTTACTCTCAGATACACTAAAAGAAGAAAATTGTATGTACTAAAAAGGACATTGACGATTTTGATTAACTTTAGTGTTTTATCAAAGAACTTTATATTTCTAAAATCTTAATAAAATTACATTACCCCAAGACATTTTTTATTCAAAGTTTACAAAGCTTTAAGTATTACAATATCAGTTGATCGGACCTAAAAATATACATAAACATTTGAAATATAATCCTTAAAATAAGGTCAACAAATTAATAACTCACACTTTAAATTAATAATTACTGCACGAAAAATGTTTGCAGAGACTTCGAAATTGTATGTTTAAAAGCACGGTGGGTTGTAAAAAATCGTGGAGTTTAAGTTTGTTCAGTAAGGGTGTTAAACGAAGCTCCGCCTCATACTGAAATCCTAGCCCAGGCAAGTTGGGACACATGAGGACCTAGCCAGCGGCGCGGCGGTGGTCTTGGCCACTTAAGGGTTGAACAGGGGAGGGCGAAGAGAAAGTTGCTTCAAGAACAAGACTGTGAATCATCCCCGAGCCACACACCGTACACGTGACCTTTTCTTTCATTGTTTGTCTCAGCCTGTTGTGCGGTGCCTCACTTCAGACTGACGATCAAAAGACTATAGGGTTGCTCCGGAACAACAGGAAGGCATGATACAGGCCCCTGACATTTTTACAATTTAAAGAGATTTAAAGCGAACGGGTAAAACTGTTTTACAACATGCAGTGAAACGGGTTTTCATGTTTTTGCGACTTCGTAAACAATCATAACTCAATACCATGCACAAGACTTCTAAAAAATTAATAAAAACTTCAGAACTTTTTAATCAATCTTATTTACTCATTAATTTAAGTAGTGTGTTGCCTTTATTGGCTTGTGTGGTGTTGATAAATTCAAGTTGTAATGAAGTTGAAAATTGAAAAAAAAATAATTACCACTATTCTTGAAACCCCTATTTATTAATTCATGTATGTAATTACAGTTACTATTAATACATATTACACATACTGTTTTTATTTCTTAACTGACCTGTTTATGTATAAAAGATAATATTTCGCGCATTGTTTCTTCGACTATAGCCAAGTCAGCTGGCCGTAAGTAGAGGGTAGCTTATTGAAATTGAAAGTAGCGGAGTGGCCATAGTCGGAGAAATAATGCGCAAACTTTACAGGAAACTAAAATGTTTTCAATAAGAAACGTAACTCCAGGTCACGACAGTAAAATGCCCGTGGAAGGCCAGGGCTGCAAAGCTCGTCGACTAGGAGGCCTGTACGTACGCCACTTCCTCCGATGTTTGGGATGTTTTGAAAATTAATTGTACACTTCATCCGATGACCGGTGGTTGGCGGTTAACTGCCGCGGTACGCCACCGCGGTAGAATATTCCACCCTGGCTTAGAGGGATGTGTCGTGCCGCACTAGGTTTATTAAATAACTGTTTATATTGGGAGGCGTATTAAATTAATTTAAATTAATTTATTAATGTTTCCAACAATCTCATACAATTTCTGCCACTCAATATGTTTGAAATTTTTTTTCCAATACTTTGTTATTTAAAACAACGTTCAAGCTATTATTATTTTTAAGTGACAGGGAGATTTGAAAATTGTGATTATCTGCGTTCCTAGAAATGGGGAGATCTAAGAATTCAAAAAGTAAGAAACTGTGGGGGACGGGTGTTTAAGAGTAGCCGTCGTGAATTATAAAACAGTAGTTCGTTTCAAGGTGTCAGGCAGCATCGTTGTATATATCGATATCAGTCAGTGCGCCAAAGGGGCAAAAATGCCCTGATTGTCGATGGGTTTAAGTTTACAAAAAAGTGCGTTTAAGTGAGGTAAAGTTAAGTGGGTTTGTGAACGTTGCCAAACATGAAGTGTTCTGCAAAATAGGTTTAACAAATAACCTCATAACGCAGTTTTAATCAGTTCGTAGTATAGTATTTTTCTATGTGCAATCTACTATTTTGAAAGAGTTTTTAGACATACGGCAAATGAAAACGGTAAACTCTAAACGCTATTATGCCATTTATGGTGGATTTGCCAATTTTTACTGTTTGAAGATATAATATGATGACTTGTGGAAAAGTGAAAAAATAATATTATAAAGCCGAACGATGTTAAAGAAAACAAACTAAGTATTCTACTCATTGTTATAATTAACTTCACAAATTAACAACTGCAGGTTACTGTAATGCATTCTCAGAATATCCTGTGTATCAAATAATATCTATTTAAACTCATTTAAAACACTTTAATCAAAAAGTGTCTTTTAGCATGTTTAACAGTACTTTGATTTTTTTCTTACAATTAACATGTGTTAAACACAAGTTTATTCGTAAGGCAAACAGAAAAGTAGTGTATTAGTGTGTGTACTTACTGTATTGTTTGTTATAGCAATGTTTCATGTTCAATATTTTCCTTCAATTTGACGGAAGGTTGAAATTCTGCAGCACTATTAAAGAATCCTGCATGATAGATTTATTTGTATAACGTAAGTAATTGATTCGCCAGTAATATTTGCCTAGGTGATAGGGTAGGAGTACAGGATAGACGGTGGCTGATCTCAGTAGCTGCGCGGTCATCCGTCCGCCGGCCACCACCACACATCCCCAGCCCTGTTGGCGACAACGTGTCAGGGCGGGTTCTGAATCTGACTGTACAATATTCATCGCTCTTCTCCAAAATTCCCGAGTTAAACGTGGTTCGAGAAGCAAAAAATCTCACTCAACCAGGGCAAGGATATTTAAAGTTATATTAGAATACTGGTACAGGATTACAGTACAATTTAAATTAATTTATTACAGTTCCCAATGAAACAGTTATTTAATAAACCCAGTGCGACATATCCCTCTAAGCTAGGTAGGAATATTCTACCGCGGTGGCGTACCGAGCCGGTGAAACGCTGACCGGCGGCCGTCGGATGAAGTATACTATTTTCAAAACACCCTAAATTGAATGATGAATTGAATAGATAATGATGAAGAGTCGATGAATGATGAATAGATAATGATGAATTGGCCTACAGCTGGCTAGGAGACAGTGTACGATAAGTGTGAGTTTGAGACTCTTCATACCGGCATGGTTCTGTCCAGTGTACTGAGAGGTCAGAATAGAGGATGAGCTCTGTATTGATCCATGACTGGGTGCTCAACAACCACTATTCAATTAACCACAATATTAAGTTTTCTATATTTTGACAAGATTTCAAGAGGACCTGTAAATATTAAAAGTTGCAAACGATAGAGTTAAATGGCAATTAACAATCTCAATATTACTATGTTATTCCTCCCGCGATTTTTATCATTGTGTATTGGGAAAGTACGGTTTTCATTGAAACGTTTGTATTTGGGTTGTTTGTGAATATAACTTTTTGGTGTTCCCATAAGTTCAAAAATTGTTTTCAAAGTAATCACCTGATTTTGATGGAATTGTATTATATGTCAAAATTCATAATACTGTATTTCCATAACTTTTTCATTGCTTCTATTTTCTCATTTTAGGTGTAGTTCGATTGTATTTTGCAAAAATTGCATTACAATAGTATTAAATGCAATAATTTTTTGTATCAAATAAGTTTTATTGTTTTGTAAAGAGCTTTTAACTTCTAAAATGCAAATAAATGACATTACACACACATCTAATACATTTTCATTAAAAATTATTAAAGCTTAACATATATCAGTTTTTCTAACTTTCAAAAAAGTATGATCCACCTTTTAATATTAATATTTTCGTTGATCAATAATTTAAAATACGAGATTATTTTTTTGCTCTGTTGTCAACGAAAATATTTTAAGGAGAATACAAAATCGTATGTGAACACAGTGAATTGCAAAAAGTCATAAAGTCGTGGAGTCAAACTTCAGCGAAAGTGTGAAGTGAAGCTACGCCTCCTATTGAACTTATAGTCCAGTAAGGTTGTGTCACATTGCGGACCTTGCCAGCGGCAGTGGTCATAGTCCACTTGAGGGTTGACTGGGAGGGGGGGGGGAGAGCGAATAGAAAGTTGCTTCGAGGAAACGACTGCGAATCATCCGCCGAGCCATAAGCTGCACACGTGACTTTTTATTTCCTCGTTTGCGCCGACTCGTAAAGGCGTTACCTCACCTCGGACTCTCAATCAACAGACTATAGTGATGATCCGGAACAGTAGAATGTTCCGCCGTTACAGGCTGAGCTATCGGACATTGTTTTTAGGTGTCAACCTATTTTCGCAATTTTTGTTAAATGATTTTTTGTCTGATACTACTTTGTTTGATTATTTTATAAGGGCTTTGTAAAACAGGACTTAAATTGATCAAATTCTATCTTAGGTTTAATTTTCACTTCTCACCGTTACCCACTCACATATTAATATTAAAATTTAGTTTAGTAAAATATTACAATTACGAGGGAAAAAACACTATTTACTGGCGAAAGATATTACTGGTGTTTTTAGAAGAATAATCAATGCGCATCATGCTATTTGTAAAAGTACTAGAACAAACAATGTTTAAAAACAACAATAAATCAATTAATACTGAATGCAATAACTCGAGCAATGTAGGGTCAGGGGCCCGTGAAGTCCACATCGCGGGGCAGCCCACGAGACATACGCAGTCTACATACAATACATATACAGATGTACAGCACATGCCAGTCCTGTAATGGTGGGGGGATTTCCCCTCTCTCGCTTTAGCTTCATATATTTTCCACAGGCTGCGCCACTTGCCTGATAGGGCTGTATCCATATATCCGTCTCATCCCGGTCCGCTTGTTTCTAGCTGAAAGGCTGAAGACGGTCCGGACCGGCTTAGCTCATCAAACGGACCGGGGAGTGCCTTGGGACCGGTTAGTGCTTTAAGTTTAGATCGTGAAAACCGGCTTCTGCCGAGGTGCTAGACATATATATATATATATATATATAGTGAGAGAGAGCTAGTGAACGCTCTTTCTCAGTGTTTCGAGTTACGGTTCCACGTACAGTTATTATAATGTACTTAATATTAATAATATTAGTAGCCCTATCAAAAGAATTTCTTGCTTTCCAAATATATATATATATATATATATATATATATATATATAGTGAGAGAGAGCTAGTGAACGCTCTTTCTCAGTGTTTCGAGTTACGGTTCCATGTACAGTTGTGCCAACGAACAACAAATAATTCCCTGCGCTTGACATCGTTTTGGTAGAACACCTAGCGGCCTAACGTTTCCAGCAGTACTTACTTGGGGGTTAAGAGACTTACTTAGCCTAATAACCATTTTAATGTTTGAGTAAGTCATGCAATTTTCATTCAATTTAAATTATTACGGTGGGCATATTTTAGTGAGGGGATTTTTCTGTGAGTAAACCCGTTTTTAGATAAGTCCCACACTACAGTCTGGCCACCTTCGTGACTAATTTCGTTTTTCCTGCCTCTCCCTAAAAAACCACTTTGCTAAAGAAATGGGAAAATGAAAGTTTCAATGGTATGTTGTCAGGTTTTTCATAAGTTTTATGACCATAAAAACTAATACAACTTGACATATAATGAACAATCGTCAAAATAACTACCCGTCATTTTTGACGGGCTGTTAGCTAGTTCTATTAATAATGTTTATTTATAATAGAAATAAATATTATTTTAGTAATATTATCACCATTGAAATACGTTTTATAGCCTCATTCATGGTACAATATGCCTATAATAATGTATAGTAATTTTACTTGAAATTTGAATCTAAACTAAAGACTGTTGAGGACAATTACTTTGTATAATAGGCCTATAGTATATCAATAAAGTAAATAAATATTAAAAGAGACCAGGTAAAATTACAGACGTGGATTTGTAAGTAAGTAATAACATTTAATGTGGCATTACGGTAGATAAATTTCAAAGTACGTAGCGCCTTCAAACTCTTTATGCTTGGATCACATACACCTGCCCCGGTAGTTTTAAATCGTAGTAAACTTTTCAGGGAGGTCATCTAGGCCTAATTGGCAAGTTCGTCTGAAATTATTGGCAAGAAGAGAAACTGTTAAATTAATTAACTGTAATTTATGACCCTACGAAAAGGTTTAACTTACGATTGTTATCCTCGTACTGTGAATTCCGGTGACTCCAGTAATTAAGCTTTTCCTAAATAGTAATTTTCTATAAAGTTTCCTCCAAGGCTCGGTTCCTCCTCGGTTGTACGACACAGTGTCCCAGAGCAAAATCACCAAGCGAAAATAACTAAATATTTTTCAGAGGAGTACACAGGGTCCCAGGTCAGGCCCTAATTAGTGCTGGAACCCTGTATCGTCCAATGCAAAGTAGGTAAAGGCTGCGGCGCGGTGTGGCAAGAGCTTGGGCACTGGCAACCAACGTACCCACGGCACCCGAGGCCACGGGCACTTGCTGCAGGTTTCATAGCAAAGCGGTTACTCTCTTTCCTTTTTTTTTTTTTTTTTTTGTATCTACGCCAGTGGCATTTTTTAACGTTTTGGCCGGGAACGGTCCAAACCCCAGTCTTGTTACTATCTAACATCGACCAGTTGTTAGAAAGCATAATTATTTAATAGCCCAATGACAAATGGCAACTGGGTCCGGAATCAAACCTTTAAAAAGCTACTAACTTTTCTTAGGATCGAACCGGCAACTTTTGGATTCAAAAGCGAGCATTATAACCACTCAGCTACCCAGCCAGTTAATAATTCTGCCAGTCAGGGTTCCTTTCATAATTCAATCTCTTAAAATGAATGATTTGTTTGAATTAAAAAAAAATTTTTGCACTAATGTATAAGTTTAATTTTCTAAATATTCAATAAATAGCAATCAACCTTTAATTTTTATTCGTTTACTTATATTGGAGTGTCTGACACTACCACTGAACAATTGTCGGTAATGGCAACCTCTACACAACTTTTGCTCAGAGGTGCCTATCCAAAATGTACCCATTTCTGTATTTATATTTGTATTTATTGTTATAATTTTACATTTTTTGAATAAAGAATTTATTTATTTCAGATAACATGTTTTGTAACAATCGGACGGTAGGCCTGTAGTTCAATTTCCAATAAGTTTTATTTAAAAAAATGTTGTTAACTACTGATTTTAAGTTATAACAGACAAGCAGAATTGTCATTTCAAATATTGGCGGTAGGCAGAGCGAGAGAGAGAGAGAGATAGCGATAGGGCGTAATGCCGAGAGAGAACTGGTGAACACGTCCGGAACGGAAAATTACCAATTCCTGGCCGCTCATTGGCTGCCGACCCATAAACCACTTGGGTTCCGTTTTGCGTGTCTGCACCGGCAGTTCTCTTCACCTCCCTTGGGCTGGCCATTCTGGCTCTGTTCGTCTTTCTGCCGACTTGTCTCAAGTGCTTTTCGGCTTTTCATTTTCCAGGCACGCTGTAACTTTTTTGAGCGTGACCTTAGTCTCGCCCATGGTGGCTCCAGTACTCTCATTTATTTAAATATTTTGTAAAGTAGTTTTGTTTTGTTCATTAAACTATTGTCCCTGTTCACTAACATAAATTGCAGTGAACCTACAGTGTGTGTCAAAGAACTCGGTCTCCCGCGTATATGAACATTGACTGTACGAGAGCTCTAGTCATTAATTAATTGTGCGTACGTGCGAATTCGCAGCAAGAAAGAAGATTCCCTGGATCAAATCGGAGAGACTTTCCTGGTCCAGCAGTTCCCGTGCCCTGGTGGTGGCGGCGTCCCGTCGGCCATCTTGGCGTCCCTTCCAGCTCCGCCATAAAGGATTTTTTATGTCAGTGAGTTTAAACTTTTCTCTTGACTATGTTTATGAACAGTTTTGTAGGCATTTATTTATCTCTGGTAATTTTACCTGGTCCTTCGAACATTTTAATTTTGAACCTAACTCGTAAATTTCAGGAAATTGAGCTTTCACATTTTTCAATATTTTTCAATAAATTAATTTTGCCCTTTCTCAACCATTTTTTGGTCCTTCGAGCCGGATCTATAAGTGATTCAGTCCTTTGGAATAGTGTCCAGTGCAAAACTTTCAATAAAGTTCAATCTTCCCGCCTGAGAACATTATAAAGTTCAATCTTCCCGCCTGGGAACATTATAAAATGCAATCTTCCCGCCTTTGAACATTATTAAAACAATCTTCCCGCCTGGGAACATTATTCCTTGTTGAGCTCTCTCTCGTCTCTCGCTATGAATGGGCGTGTATAGCCATTCTCATAATATCTCTGCTCAGCTGATGTTGTCTACAACACTTGACATTGCCAATTGAATTATTGTTGGCCATGTATATGCAATATATAGTGTGTTTTCCATTGACTGGTGTTTTATGCTGATGTATTTAAATGGAATTTATTTTCAATTAAGAAAATAATATTTCTTGTGTTGGAATAATAATTATTATTTTCGAATTTCTTGAATCATTTTATTTGAAGCAACATTGGTATTGTAAATAACAAACTCTGACAATCTGTCTTTGACAATTGTTGAATATTTTCTCTCACTTTGTGGCTTTTATTACCGTTATTCAATACAGTTTCTCATTCAAATAGGCCTAGGCCTACATGTTCACATTGAGTTTATGTGCGTTCTGCAGTTGTGTTAATTAAGGCTGAAACTTACTTGTAAGCTATTTTAATCAGGCCTAACTTAACAATTTCACAACTGGCGTACAAGTGCCGAGCATTGAATTCAATTTCTCTGATTGTTGATTATATTGTGTTTCACAATTCTCTGTACTTTGTTTTCTGTACTTTAAGTCATTTTAGTGTACTGTTTCACTCCAACCGAGAGCAATGCCTCCAAAGGAATTTAAATATGAGACTTATCACAAGTCTACGGACTTAATCAAAACTCACTTCGCCAAACTCGAGGAAGCGGTCAACAAGTTAATCGGCACACCCCCCCTCACCCCCGTGCAGATTCGACAATTGAACACAATCTTTGCCGAACTTAAGAAAAAACGTGCCGACTTTGAGTTAAACTTACAACGTCTCATTGAAACAGACACTGATGATGACATTGAAACAACTTTGTCCTCAGACGTTGATGAGGTCAATGACTTGTATGTCCGAATCTCCATTGTAATTGAAGTGCATACTGTTGTGGAGCCTACAACTCCACACTCTTCACATTCTGAAGCATCCCATCATTTCCGTTCTGCAGTTGTGACAGGAGTTAAACTGCCTAAGTTGAGCTTGCAGAATTTTGATGGTACTCCATTAAAATGGATTTCTTTCATCAATTTATTTGACACCACTGTACATAAAAGTACTTCTCTTTCAAATGTGGCCAAATTTCAGTACCTGCTCAGTGTTTTAACAGGTGAACCATTGAATTTGGTCAAATCTCTCAACCTCACAGCGTCAAATTATTTGATCGCTTATCAACTTTTGCGTGATAGATATCACAATATTCGTCATCTGACAACTCATCACCTCAACCATCTGTTGGATTTACCATGCGTCTCACAAAGCAATCTTAAAGCATTAAGGTCATTCATAACCACCTTTTATGAGCATTCAGAATCTTTGAAAGCATTGAACTGTGATGTAACTGAAAATAATCCGTTACTTGCCGCACACCTGTTGCGTAAGCTTGACACTAAATTGGTCCAACAATTGGAACAATATCGTGACACTAAGGCTGATGATGACACCGAGGCACACACACTTCCCAAGGTCATGGAAATAATCAACTTCTTGAACTTGGAATGTTCCCACATTGAAGATGCGAGTCTGCATGCAACCATGGATTTTAAATCTCCCCCTGCTCATTCAAGCAAACCCAAACCTGATAAACGGACTCATTACTCCTCTGGCAGTCTCGCCATGTTGGCTACTGATGCCAAGCCTACCAATGCGAAAACTGCAACGTGCTTCTGCTGCCACAAGCCTGGCCACAAAATATATCAATGTCAGGTTTTCAAAGGCAAATCTCTTAACGATCGTTACAAAGTCGTTAAAGAATATTAAAGATGCATCTCCTGTCTCGGAGCCCATTCTCTGAAGGAATGTAATTCGAAACCTTCTTGCACAACCTGTCATAAGAAGCACCACTCTCTCCTGCATTTTAATAGTGCTCAGGAAAACTCGCAGCGCTCGCCTGCTCCACTTCCTACGCCTTCACCCCCGCAAGGTGCTGATACTTTGTTGACTTGTTCTGTTCAACAACAGACTGTTCCTCATAACAGTACTGTCCTCCTCAGCACGGCTTTAGTGAAACTCACTGCCGTTAATGGTCGCTCTTATGTATTTAGAGCGTTGTTAGATTCTGGTAGCATGTCAGATTTCATCTCCGAGAGAGCCGCTCAACTTTTGGGCACTCGACGACAGCAGTCTCACCTCCCTGTCTCAGGATTATCCCAGGCTCTCACACACACAAATGGCTCACTCAACTTGGATTTTGAGTCACTCTCGGGACAATTTGTTGCCCAAAAACATTCTTTCCACATTTTGGAAAAAATCTCTCTTGACCTGCCTCGAGTGACAATCACTCAACAAGTTCTCCAGAAGGTCAAACCCTTTGTTTTGGCGGACCCAACATTTCACAAGCCGAGTCCTATTGATGTCCTCATCGGATGTGCTCTCTTTCCCAAAGTTCTGACAAATGAATGTCACTCTCTAGGCGCTCACATGCCTTATGCCATTGGCACAATTTTCGGATATGTCATCGTTGGAACCGCTCCTTGCTCCATTTCTTGTCCAACGAATTCATGCCTATCCATCTCTCTCCTGTCCACTGCGGACATAGATCTTCATTCTTCACCGCAAAGTTTCTGGAATCAAGAAGAAGTGCCTTCTTATTCAAAGAAATCCGCTGAGGAAATGGCGTGTGATACGATTTTTGAGACCACGCATTCTTGTGACCACTCAGGTCGTTATACGGCGGTATGCTTACCGTCCTCTTCCGATAAAGCTCCTGCAACTCTGGGCAGTTCCAAGCCTATTGCGGAACCACGCTTCCAGTCTCTCGAAGACGATGTGAAGCCAACCCCATTGACTGCGCTCATCTCTACACAGCAGTCGTCGTGGGATCTTCTCTCCCAGTTCTCCTCCTGGACGAAGCTACTTCATGTCATGGCCTACGTCTTGCGCTTCATCCAAAACAGCCGCCGGCAGGATCCTCGTCTAGGTCCTCTCTCTGTGGACGAAATACAAGCTGCCCAGCTGCGTATCTTCCGGTTGGTGCATCAAGAGGCCTTCTCTACTGACATTGCTGCTCTTCAAGACAACAAGACCTGCTCTTTGCGTCTATCGCGACTCTCTCCTTTCATTGATCAAGACGGCCTACTACGGGTTGGTGGCAGACTTCAAAACGCCGATCTGGCGGACGACATACGACATCCCTACCTTCTACCTAAAAGGCATCACGTAGTCAACATCTACATCGACTATATTCATCGCAAACATTTGCACTCTGGGGTACAATTGACTATGTCCCTACTGTCCCAACACGTATGGATCCTTTCTGCGAGAAGTGCAGTACGAAGCAGAATTTTCAAGTGCCTGGTGTGTTTTAAACAAAAACCGAAAAACACCTTCCCCCTCATGGGTGACTTACCCAATGCGAGAGTGACTCCTGCTCGACACTTCTTGTCTACGGGTATTGACTATGGCGGTCCATTCACTGTCAAGATCCATAACCTTCGCTCAATCTGCCATATTTAGGCCTACATTTGCATTTTTGTTTGCCTCGTCACCAAGGCAGTGCACATCGAAGTCACAACTGACTTGTCCACTGACTCATTCATCGCTGCGTTGAGACGCTTTGTAGCTCGCAGAGGCATATGCTCCGATATCTACAGTGATTGTGGAACAAACTTTGTGGGCGCAAGAAATGCCTTTCGTGATTTCCTCTCTTCCGCTCAGCGACCAATTGAGCAATTTGCGCTTGAGCACCAAATCAAGTTTTATTTCAATCCCCCCGCTGTACCTCACCAAGGCGGTTTGTGGAAGAGTACCATCAAGAGCTCTAAATATAATTTGAAACGCACCCTCGGGACTCACGTGCCCACCCTCATTGAATTCACCACACTAACATGCCAAATATAGGCGATGCTCAATTCCCGGCCTCTCACTGCTTTGTCCAGTGATGCCAACGATCTTCAGGCTCTGACGCCAGGTCACTTTTTGATTGGAGCCCCCTTAGCTTCACTTCCAGAACCCAACTTCGTCAACACGCCTGACAATAGACTCTCACAATGGCAGCTCATGCAAGCATTCAGGCAACGCATCTGGAAGCGCTGGAGCAAGGAGTATCTCCACACCTTGCAGCAACGCCTGAAATGGTACACCCCTACGAGGAATCTTCAAGTTGGCGACTTAGTGCTGGTTCACCAAGACTCCCCTTCTCTCCAGTGGCCCTTGGCAAGGATCACAAAGGTTATTCCTGGCAAAGACAATGTTGTCAGGATTGTTGAACTCAAGACTCAGCATGGTACCTTTACTCGTCCTGCAGTCAAAGTGTTTTTGTTACCTTTCTGGGCGCAAACTGCCTAATCATTCCAATGGTAACCTCTTGTACATATTAGCATAAGAATTGTTTTGATTTTAATTTTTTCTGGGTTTGAATATTGTTTTGTTGAATCACAAGTGATTCAAAGCCGCCGGTATGTTTACTAGTACTGATTTTAAGTTATAACAGACAAGCAGAATTGTCATTTCAAATATTGGCGCTAGGCAGAGCGAGAGAGAGAGATAGCGATAGGGCGTAATGCCGAGAGAACTGGTGAACACGTCCGGAACGGAAAATTACCAATTCCTGGCCGCTCATTGGCTGCCGATCCATAAACCACTTGGGTTCCGTTTTGCGTGTCTGCACCGGCAGTTCTCTTCACCTCCCTTGGGCTGGCCATTCTGGCTCTGTTCGTCTTTCTGCCGACTTGTCTCAAGTGCTTTTCGGCTTTTCATTTCCCAGGCACGCTGTAACTTTTTTGAGCGTGACCTTAGTCTCGCCCATGGTGGCTCCAGTACTCTCATTTATTTAAATATTTTGTAAAGTAGTTTTGTTTTGTTCATTAAACTATTGTCCCTGTTCACTAACATAAATTGCAGTGAACCTACAGTGTGTGTCAAAGTGCGTGTTGAGCAACTCGGTCTCCCGCGTATATGAGCATTGACTGTACGAGAGCTCTAGTCATTAATTAATTGTGCGTACGTGTGAATTCGCAGCAAGAAAGAAGATTCCCTGGATCAAATCGGAGAGACTTTCCTGGCCCAGCAGTACCCGTGCCCTGGTAGTGGCGATGTCCCGTCGGCCATCTTGGCGTCCCTTTCCAGCTCCGCCATAAAGGATTTTTTATGTCAGTGAGTTTAAACTTTTCTCTTGACTATGTTTATGAACAGTTTTGTAGGCATTTATTTATCTCAGGTAATTTTACCTGGTCCTTCGAACATTTTAATTTTGAACCTAACTCGTAAATTTCAGGAAATTGACCTTTCACATTTTTCAATAAATTAATTTCGCCCTTTCTCAACCAAATGTAAAAATATAAAGAAATGAAAAAGAGGTTCAATATTTGATCATTAATGATCAAATCTATTGATCAGTAAAATTAACAATACGAAATTGAAGTTATCGTCCTTCAAGGTTTAATTAAGTCACACATAATCTTGGATTAGAACCTAAAATAAATGGACAGTTTCAATGATTCTACTTTATTCCCCTAACTAACAACAACTGAGGAACATTGCCAATTACAAAGTCTGGTGTAAAAGATAAAACAGAATGGCTGGTTCCTTCATTCTTGGGTAGGCTAAACATAAGCAGAGATGAACGCTTCAAAAGTTTAGAAAATTTGAAAGCCCAATCGAATAGACGTTACATGATGAGAGACGCCCTCCTTCTCCCCCTCCCTTCATAACCCTGGCAGACAAAATGGCGGTTTTAAGGAGTGGTATTTTAAAGGCCTGATTTATTTATCTATTTTATATATTTTGTGGCCAAAGAGGCGGGGTTTGCTTAAGCCATAGCTGTCGCAATGGCCCGGGCGTCGAAGCCGACCAAATGTCGTTTTTGTTTGAGCTATGGTGGGAACAATGGCGGTCCTGAAGTAATGTATTTTAAGGGGCGGGATTTATTTATCTATTTTATATATTTTGTAGCCAAAGAGGCGGGGTTTGCTTCAGCTATGGCCGACGCAATGGCGGTTATAAGGGAGCCGACCAAATGTCGCACTAATCAAATGGCGATCTCCCGCTGCTTTTTCTCCAAATTTTTAAATATCTTTTTGTTTTTTTTATAAACATTTGTTTGACCTTTTTAATTTTTCATTTTATTTTTGCTTTGAATACGGAATTCTTGGCCGGGGGCAACTTTCTTTGAAGAGGGTTTTGAAAATGAAAAGCTTGTCCACTGATATGACTAATGTCTGTATCCCTTCGGTGATTGTGTTACAAAGTAACCTTAAGTGTAACAATCTTTTGGTGATAAAACTATTGTTTCACATGAACATGTCTTTTATTTATAGCCTCATGGAGGTTGAAAAAAAAAACGGCCCTCTTAATAGCTTTAATCAACTAAGGGCTGGTTTCCGAGTCCAGGGCTATCTCTATTCTCAGACTAAAATCTAGTATAAACCGGTTTTTTAGTGTAGCACTACAGAAATCGGGTTTCAAAGCTCAATGACACCTAAGCTCTAGGAATATCGCTAACCCGTAAGTTAACTTGGGATTGATATTCCCGGACTTACTATCGCGGACTTACTATGGCAGAACGTTGCATTGTCAACTGATAAGGGCAAAAGACAAGGGGACTGTGGCCGAAAACTTAAACAAAATCATTTGACTGGGTCAGGGTGTCGTCTGTAGTCTGTACGCCACGCACGCCACTCCTCAAAATAGAGAATTCCCATCATTTCCCTCCTAATTAACCCTTGGCATAAGTTGAAGGATACAGTTATTCTCGGACTGTGATAACCCAAGAGTTAAGTAAGTTATCCCCAAGCTCCAAAACCCGATTATTTAATATTTTTAACCCGCCGATTATCTTATCCCGCGATTTAAGTAAGTCTAAGACTAAGTATCACCGGACTCGGAAACTGGCCCTAAAAATGTTACATAGTTGGAATGGTAAACAAAATATGAATATGAACAAGAAGTAAATCAATACATCAGCTGATTATTAAAATCTGTATTTTTTAGCAAATACGTATCATGTAGCCGTTGGTATTTAAATTAACCTAGTGGTAAATCATATTTCAAGTTAAATCATTGAAATGATCATGTTAATTGTAAAGTAATTTAGTATGAGACCAGAGCTAGTGTATTTTAACAATTACAATACACTAAATGTTTACAGCCAATGGAGATGAAGGAGCCCAGCTGAGACAGTGGATGGATCATCCTCTGAAACACATCAGGCTTCTTACTCTAAACAAGCTCGATATTTGGGACCATGTTTTTGCCATGGAAGTTCTGAACGGAAAGGAAATTGCCAATATTTGCAAAGGAAATGTTTCTTTAGTTTCAATTTGTGACACTAAGTCAGTAAGAAACTTTCAAATAGAAAAACCTACTTTCTCTAAGAGTGTAGATATTGTACAAAGTGGAAGGAACGGAAATGACCATTTTTGCTTGGTTAAAAAGTCTTGCTCTTCATTGCTTACAAAAGGTCAAGCAATCACATTACAATCAATTGTATGTAGAGGTTATGTCTATCCTTATGACTTTACAGATTACAAAGATGATTTCTTTGCTGTAAAAGTAGACGTTGATATCACTATTAAAATATCACGGATCACAGATGTGATTAACAACACTTGTGATGAGCAGCCGGTAACATTTGAGCTGCAAAGAATCGAACATTTAACCTTTGATCGCTTAACTATTCATACAGTTATCAACAACGAAGAAATATTATTAATGGCCAATAGTAAATACATGGTTGAGTTGGAATTCTCTAAAGACATGCCAGGTTGGGAAAATCCAAACTGTGCCAAAGGCCATGAATTTGAGCATGGCACTTACTACTGTTCTTTTAACTATAATGATGGTATTGGTGTTACTCCTTGTCACATAGTAGGATTCTCATATGGTGTTCAGTAGAAGCCCTCAAATCCAGCCACCTCGGGACCAGACCACCAGCCGGATTTGAAAATGGCCAGATTAACCGGCGGTTTATTTAACAGGATAAATAGGGACCTGTATTATATGTGTGTTTCAACAATTCACTATTAGCATGTATTTAAAAATAAAGGGAATCATACTTGCCAATCAATACTGGGTATTGGCTTTGTATCAATCAACATTTGCTTGTTCAGACGTTGTAATAACGCCAAAATGACGATTAGACAACGAACAAGAAGTTGCTAGCGATGAAACTACGTTTAAAATGGACAATATTACTGGTCGTCTGTCAACAGAGTCCCTAATTTAGGAATTGGACTGTAATAGCGATGGAATCCAACTAGTGGCCTACCTGCAGTGTCATAGGCGTCATTTCAGCATTCTGATTGGGGGGGCAAGATTTTCAAAAGGCCATACCCCCTCCCCCTTCCTACAAACTAAACATCTTAAATATAGCTAAAAACTGTCAATAAAAGCTAGTTAAGTTTACATTGTGACACTAAGCTATCTATGAATGTGAACTTATAATATTAATATTATCTCACAAACCCATAAAAACACAGTCAAACAATACCCTAATGCATGTAAAATTTTGATTATATAACATGTTTCTATATGTAAAAGGTCATTATTCTTTTATTTTTTACTGGAGCTGCCAGTTGTTACTGTGATGTAAAACACCTTAAGAAATAGGTCTACATATGGTAAAACAGATTGTTATATCTTTATAAAAAATTATTTTTTTTACAAAGCACCTTTGCAGTTAGCCGAACAATGGACAAAAATATCATTTAACTATTGTTGGTTAGTATCAGTATAGCCACGGTATACATTATTGCCCATTATTGCTAAATTGCTATCGAGGACAAGAAAGGTAAAAAATAACTAAGTAATCAAAAGAGATAAAGTAATTATTTAAAAAAAAAAAAACTATACATATTTAATACGTGAAACAGGTTTTTGAAAAAGGAACTCCTTCCACAGTTTTCAACAGATTTTAATGATTTTAGTGATGTTGGATAGAGGTCGGCGTGAAGTTGTTTCTAAAGTAAATTGGTAAACTAACCATTTTAAAAAGAGGGGACGTAGCTACTAGTCCTTAAAGTTCGTATTTTTCCCATTTGATTACCCATCAGTAAGGAAATTGATTGATTTTCAAGTAAACAGCTGTAAAGTGTAAACATCGGACATCAGCGAAAGTACTATAATATCTACCTTTTCACACAAAAGAGGACAAAGAGGTAATGTTTAACCAAGGCAAGGCTCCGCTCTACCTGAGCCCGAACCGAATGCCGAAACGAAAACGTTACCGAATGCCGCCCCGCGGGGGGATAGCCTCATTGCGCACAGCGGTCAGAAAACTGTCAAACTTCGGGGCATCATTGCGCACAGTGGTCACTCGGGGCCCCGCTTTGTTGTGGCATCATTGCGCACACGGTCAAAAACGAAATTTGTAGACCCGTTCCTATGTTAAATAAATAGAGTAGCAATATATAAATGCTATATATATTTACATAGCCTGCTTATGTTTACCATTTTGGTGGAGTGGTAATAAGAAGCGCTTTTAAAGGCAATAAAAAGTAACGCTATCATAGCTTTATTTAGCACAGAACTTTGAGTGCATCACTAAATTTATTAAAAGTTATATTTCGTTTATCGGGTTTTGCAGTCAATTCCACTTCTTGTGACAAAACTACTATTACATTGTAAATTATAGGCCTACTTAAAACATATGTAGGTATATTATTTTTATGCTATTGCAATGCAATATATATTATATTGCAGCATCAATAAAGTACAAAGAGAAATAAAGGATTGTGTTACTAATTATGGCAAACTGTTAGGAAAATTACAATATTATAATGAACAAACTGGTAATATCTATAAAAATAATCCAGACACTAAAAAATAATTTTAATTATCTAGAAAATAATCATGTCTAGAAAAAATCTTCACTTACAAACGTTTTAACGAAGGGTAACATAATTTATATTAAAAACACGAATACAATTGTTTTAAAAGGACAGACAATATTATGTGGTCACAGAGTTTTATATCTCCACTTAATTTAATATTCTTCATGTAAATGATCTTTGGTTTCGGAGCGAGCGGCCCAGCGGCCGGTGCGGCGCCGGCGCACCGCGGAGGGTCGGGCAAAACTGACCGTGTGCGCAATGATGCTCGACCCGGGGGGGCATAAAACTTACCCTCGTCAAAAACTTGACCGCTGTGCGCAATCAGGGTACGCCCGCCTCGCGGCCGTAGCGCTAGGCGAGTTTGATGGCTGCAGAGGTTTACGGGAATCGTATTTTAAAATTAAATAATTAAGATAGAGATTGACTCTTAACTTTTTATAAAAGTAGAAAAAAGGATCTCGTCGACTATCTTTCTAGAACTTTTAAATAAAATTTTCAATTTCAGTTATAACTATTTAAAATCATCTGTTTTTGAGTTTTATAGATGCAGAGGTTTATGGGGATCGCGTTTTAAAACTAACCACTTAAGATAGAGATTGGCTGTTAACTTTTTCTAAAAGTAGAAAAGATGATCTCGTCGGCTATATTTTTAGAATTTTAAAATAAAATTTCTAATTTCAGCTATAACTGTCTAAAATCATCTGTTTTTCTCGATTTTTAACTGAAGTTTTCCATTAGTTTTGATGAAACTACCAAAGTGAGATTACCAAAGTGTAACTAAGGAAATTTAGCACCGTTATTCTTATATGATATGACACCTTAGTTATAGCTCTAGGCTGCATTTAGTAGAAGGTAACAGGATTCTAAAAAAACCCATGCATTTGCATCGAGATGAAACAGATTATTTTAGTCAGTTATAGCTAAAATTAGAAACTTTATTAAAAAACTCTAAAAAGATAGCCGACGAGATCCTTTTTTCTACTTTTAGAAAAAGTTAAGAGCCAATCTCTATCTTAATTGGTTAGTTTTAAAACATGATCCCCGTAAACCTCTTCGTCTATAAAACTTGCCACTAGAGAAAAACAGATTATTTTAGACAGTAATAACTGAAATTAGAAATTTTATTTTAAAATTCTAAAAAGATAGCCGACGAGATCCTTTTTTCTACTTTTAGGAAAAATTAAGAGCCAATCTCTATCTTAATTAGTTATTTTTAAAACACAATTCCCGTAAACCTCTGAATCCATAAAACTCGCCTAGTGCTACGGCCGCGGCCGCGGCCGCGAGGCGGCATTCGGGCTCGGGTAGACCGGACCCTTAACAACTCAACAGACGTGAGGTAAGACTTCCTGCTGAAGATGACGATTGCATAATGAGTCAATTTAAGAGTTTTACGTAGATAATTCAAAGTAGCCATTTTGTTAAAGTCAGATTCAGAAGTTTATAATTGTATAAAAATATTTCACCATCTTACATAACCTAACAATTTAATTTCAAATTTTAAAAAAAATCACCGAAATTATTGGGGGGGCAACTGCCCCCCCTTGCCCCCCCCAAATGACGCCTATGTAGCAGTGTAACATCAAGCCATGAATCGCCAAAATTATATAATGATCAAAAATAGAACATGAACACAATGTTTTAAAATGCATCCAATAACGACTAGTCCACAAAATGACAATTAAACTGATGGTACTTTAGTGATATAACTGGGAATGCCCATGGCTGAACATTTTACTTTCTGGAAGAACACGGCTGGATAATCTGGTTACCGGAACATCCGAGACCGGACTATAGGGCTTCTACTAGTTAGTCTCATTTGGTGAATGTAAAGAAGAGGAGTATTGTTTTTACCTGCCTGATTTAAGGCAGAAATAAAAAACATAGCTTAAATGAAATGAATTGTTTTTTTTAGTAATAAATTTATTGGTAAAGGAAGCAAACAAGAATTTTATGTGATCAAGATAAAAATTTGTAAACAACTCAATAATTTAGCATAGAATGTGAGATTTAATTTTTTTTTTCTCTGTTAGTCTTCAAATTGTCAAAATAATACTGTTATAATAAATTTTTCTGTTTGTGAGTTGTAAATTAATTTCTTTAATATTCCAGAACATTTTTCAAATTGTAAGGAATTACTTCTAGGAGGGGTAGTTGTACACTCCGGCAAAGAGCAGAGAGTCCTCCCTCTTATCATACAACAGGTAAACAAACGGTCTGTCGCAGACAAAGGTGTTCCCCGGGATCCTGGTGTCGGTGAAGACAGTGGCCGCTGCAGCCTCCGTGCCATACTCGTCAACCTTCACCTACAAACGCAACCTTAGTGTTTTAAAATGTCTTGAACTTATTAACCTCACAAAGCTATTTCAAGAGTTAGGTTGTAGATTGGGTAGAACGTTTGTAAAGTTTATTTTACTTAAAGAAGATATATATTTAAAAAATTTGGATGTTTTAAATCCTATACTATAATACGAGGAATATCTGAAGGGATGTGTGTTCCACGATCTCGAAATCTAGCTGTTAGATTTTGCTTAAAGTTTGCATTAAAGAGTGTTTTGGCCCAAAAATAAGTTTAGAAACAGCCTCAACCCCAGGAAAAATCGAATTTGGTCTAAAATTAAGTTTTAAAATTGTAATTTTTAACATTAGTCTTATGGGTTGCTATTTTGGTAACGAAATAACAACGAAATGTAAACAAAAAGGAAGAAACATTAATGTTAAGCAGACTTTTTGAAACAGCTGTTAACTGTGAAGAGGTATAGTTGGTTGTTGGTGGAAATTTAATTGCTTTTTTACCTTGACACTATAACAAAAGTGAATAAACGAGCAAGGCTCGGTTAACCTGGTACTGTAAAATGATTGGGAGGCCCTCTAGGTGACGTTTTTGCATGGTAACACCTAAAATTCGTAGTATTTAAGGTAGTTTAGATGATCAGTTATCACAGAGAAGAGTAACCTGCAAGACAAATTGTGAAATCTGCCTCGCAAGTAACTAACGACTGGTTAAAAAGTTACCTCCCTGAAGGGAACCCAATCTTTGCCTTTTAGTACCTTCAGTTTGTTATTTTTTGTCACAATACACAAATGTATCACACACCAACCAATTCAATGTGCGTTCCTCAATGCTATTGACAGGTTGTGTAAATATTCGCACAGGAATAATAGGAAGCTAGGAAGTAATCATTGGTTACCCAACTGTTAGTCTTGTGACTGCACTTGCATTGCATGTATGACAATAATTTCCATGTAGGCTTATATTGTTTTTATTTAGTATAGTCCTTTTCGCGTTTGTCTCAAGTTAATCTAAATTGAATGTTCTTCTTGTTTTAGTACTATAGTGTAATATAATGTATTTCATATATACCTTCATTTTACTTCGTATGTTGTAGCATTCAGCATAGATTAAACATACTCCCCTAGTAGATAGCCCATCCTAATGTAAGCGGCGGACGCATTCAACTTGTACGTTCAGTCAGACAGCGGCAGTAGTGCTTTACAGAGGTGCAGCAGCGCTTACCTAATTGGCAAAAACTTAATTCCTGAGCGTCAATTGCGAATTTAAGTTTTCACCAATTCTGTGAGCGCTGCTGCGCCACCAAGCGTTTAACGTAAAGCACTACATCCGCCATCTGACTAAATGTACAAGTCGAATACGCCCATCGCTTACATTAGTATGGGCTATCTACTTGGGGAGTATGTTTGTTCTATGGTTGTAGTAAAAAAATTGAAGCTCTATTTCCTCAGATTTTGACTTGTTAACTTAACAATAATAGTGAATATTACCACAGATTGATCATATTCTCAAAAAGTCTACTAATCAGATTTTGTTAACATCCGGACTGGGTGTCCGACAGATTAGTTTGAATGACAAGAGTAAAGTTTACTGTATCTAAAGAAAACCGGTTTACAAAACAAGTGGAAAACATTACAAGTCCTTTTACAACTGAGGAGATTACTTTCAGTTATTCATTCTTATTGTGAGTATATGTAAATACTTCCGAAGTTTCTGCTTGTATGTCAAATTAGACTTTTCTTGTTGTAGAATATTTTTAAAGCCAATACTAGCCCTCTTGCATTAAAAAAAGTCTAGTATTAACATTTTGATTGTCGTTTAAAATATCAGACCAATCTTTTGACGTTTTAATATTTTATTAACTATACTTGCCTTAGCCTTGTGAATTGCGCTACTAAGTTGCACCTGAGGTCCTCCAGTCAGCCCGGTCAGGTTAGATGTCGGTTGGAACAGGTCCCCCACTCCCATAGTCTCTAGGATCTGGAATATCATAACAGTGAATTGTGTGTTAACATTTCAAACTGTAAGAGTTAGATAGTATCATTCTTCACATCATAAAAAAAATTATGAAGAAACTTACTGGAGTCAACTCGAGGGTCTTTTCAAATGAGAATTTAGGCAGTTTGACTTCTACTTTATCCTCATTCTTGGGGTCGCTGGATTCCTTGACAATATCCAGCAGGGTGGCGGAGTCGAGTCGCATGACGAGGTCGGTCGCCGGGTGCTGGCTGTTTGACTCGTCGGGCAGCAGGAGGATGAGGCTGATGTCACTCTGGGTCTCGGTGGGTCCCAGGTATGGCAACTCTAGCAGCTCTGCACCCACACGGTCCGACCTCCCTGGATACCAACCACTGAGATAAGTCTACAAATGTTAATTGTACACGTGTTTTAGTTTTCAATAAATTTTTCACCTTCATCTGAACAAATAAGTTTCTGAAACAAAATACATTATTTGAAAAGAGGCACAGTCATTTTTGTGTTGTAGGAGGTCGGTAATGTCTGGTAAAATGAGGAGTCAAAAGGGACAGTTGAACTGGAGCCTCTAAAGTATAGTTCAAAGTATAGTTCCAAGATGGACTTATTTATTGTCCCCAAAATTGTTATCAGGACTTTTGATTACTACCTTTATCAAGAACATATGCATCAGAAATTTGAAACAAATACAAGCAAAGAAATTAGAACTAAGAAGAAAAGACATAACAATACTGCAAACTGTTCAGTGTGAGAATATTTATGAGTATATTTACAAAATTTATGAGTGAGAGTGAGAATATTTATTCTTGAATATTTTGTTTAGAATCAAACCCTCTCTCTTGTGGTCAAACATAAATCCGGACGGAAAAATAAACAGCCTCATTCCTACAAGTTTTGAATACAGTTTATTGAGAATCATTGAAGCCAACTGTTTAAACACAAATTATCTAAATGTTCATATTTATAACTTTTAATACAAGTAATTTAATATAACAAAGAATGAATTAAGAATTTGTACCAGATATGTGTATGTATCTTCATGTGCTTGGCTATATTATTCGGTTTTCAAAACAGTTTTGCATTCTTATTGTAGTCTTCAGTTCAATCTTTGGCAAGATTGAAAAAGGTTGCAGTTGTAAACCGAAAATATATTTCTTAAAATACCATCAATATATATCTACGTTTTCCCATACTCACAATGATTAAACGTGTTTAACTGAAACATCATCGGAACTGTAGCAGTTTTATTTTTACTTATGTAAAATTTGCTCATTTTTGTATCAACAGGATCAAATTGGTTTTTCCATGCTCCCTTGAAATATGCAACATTTGCCTGTAACAATGAAAAGTACTGTATTGCTTTTAAATCATAATATGCACTTCTAAACAAGAAACTTAATGTTAATAATATTTAGGCCGGTAGTAAATGTAGTATGTTTAAACTTGTTTGTATGACTAAACATTAAATTATCGGAGACTAAAAATTTATCTATAAACAGAACTGATATTTTTTCATAAGTCTATAACACTCTAGACATTCGAATAGACAAATATGGTTATGTCCACTTCTCAGAAGGCAATTTGTTTGATATTCTCGCCATTCCTTAGAAGGGTGTAGTCCAGTTTACCCAAAAAACCATTTTCTTTTACAGTTAACAGCAGATGAGCATTCCTCATAAAAATGCCACTACTCAAATAGAAAACGTAAGCATCAACAAAATGGTATGGTGATTAATGTCTGGAGGTCCTAGTTGGTTTAAAACAGATTATTTAAGGTCACAAGATGAAAATCACATTTTCTTGTATAGTTTAAACATTACCAGAGAAGTCATTAAGGAAAGTTTAGCTCTGATTATCAACATCATCTTCATTTGTGTTCATTCTTATAGTTAATTTGTGTGTGTGATTATCAAATTTCTTTATTGTTTCATTGGTGTGAATGAATTATTTGTTTTATAAGTCTAATATAAATAGTATAATTATGAGGTATAATAATTATCAGTCAAATTCATGCAATCAAATAACTGCAAATAGTAGTATTCCTAATACACATTTAACATTACTTATTTATATTTTTTTACTTTTTTATTTTTTAATGAAAATTTATAATAGCAATTTTTGTTCAAGCAGCTTCAGTGGAAGAATAAGGTTAATTTATTTTAATAAATTATCTTTATATACCAACCAGAACCATTTGAGAATCAGTGCTGATACTTTCAGGTGACACTAAGTTTTGAATTTTGTTGTTTGTATGACTGGAGACCCAGTCATTAATGCTTTTGACAGCCTTTGCTAATCCCTTGGGACCAAAATCAACCTTTTCAATCTCATCAAAAAATATTTCTTCCATACAGTCTTTGACGGCCTGGTTGACCGAGACAAACAAGCGGTTTGCGCTATGGACCTGGGACTTGTACCTTCCAAGTGCAAGATTGTGCTTATGCACTGTGTAAGCCTTCAACATATCTGTCTTGTCCTGGAAATAAAACACACATGATTATTAAAATAAGCCTCTGAATGCTTTATGCTACTTCTCAATTCCCATAAATGCTCATAAATCTTATGGTTGGTATTTATATATAATTGAGGTTGCTTGTTCTAGCTTGGATGATAAAATTAACGAGTCAGAGTTGTACACCGCCCAGCCTTTTTTTATCTGAAATTTTGTATGCATACTGTAAGTTAATTAACTGATAAAGTTGTCTACTAAAATATACAATAATACAATAATTGACACTATTATTGTGTAGCATGTTTAGGGTGGCCTACCCGCTAAAGCCGCTACTTCTAACCCCTAAAAACATACAGTTTTTTTACTTGTTCTGAGAAATGCAGGTTTAAGAAAATTAGGTGTACGAGGGTTGTAGAAATTTTGATAAAAGTTGTTCTTGTCATCATCGTGGTGGGTGCTGAATGTTGGTTGATAAATAGTATAATGTAATAGGTATTACAACTTTAAGAATGAATGCTTTAGTAAACAAACCTTATTGGGTGGGAGTGAGAGGGCCTTCCGCAAGCTACTCTCTGTGTGTCCCGCCGAGGCGAAATATGCAAGGATCAGCGTATTATAGATGCTCAATGGTGACATGAACACGTTCTCTGAAGGCTGCTGTCTTGCTATCTGCGAAAAACTAGAGTTAATAAAGGGCTTCTAACTGGGCTTCGAAGGCTCTATTAAAGATACAAACTTGCATGTTATGTTAAGTTAATTGCAGATCATAAAACTAGCTAGCAGATGGAATATATGTTTTCTTAGCATATTTTACAGCATCTAAATATATTGCTCAGAAATAATACATCAAAATTTTCCCTTTTTAAAAGAAGACATACTGAAATCTGAGACAGGAATTGAGTCTGGTGGCTGTTCAACATTTTCCTTAAAGTCATACAAGTCTTAAGAATAAAGTTGTTTATAAAACAACTTCTAACTAAAGCATATTCCATCTTTTAAGATCCATTTTTAGTGTTGTTTGAATAAAAAATAAATAAATAAATAAGTAAAAAAAAAAAAAAAAACAACAGTTATGACAAGTTGGAAACTTATATATTATGTCGCTTGGTTCAAAATTCTTGATAGGAAACTTAACCACTTACTGGACAAAGCTGTTACATTTGAAAGCTTTACTAATAAAACTAGTACTTTTGATAGTCTACCATTTTTTAACCCTAGTCCATGTCCATTTTCCAACAATGAGGACGTACAATACAACCCCTAAGCTTTTCTTTGGGCTTTACAAATACAAATTCTTTATTGCTTACACAACATTTCGTCATAGAGCAATGTTTATAAATACAATAATTTTCTTTTCAAATTTTAATTCTAATACATTTTTTTTTTATAATGGCCTTTAATCAATGAAACAATAAAAATCTTTTTAAATTGTAACATTTCAATTTTTTTATACAAAAAATATGAATGATGCACTTTTTAATTTTCTTGGTTATTTTATAATTTAAGAATTCATTTAATGAATGAAAACATTCCCTTTGAAGAGAATTTCCGATTTCTTTTTTATCTTCATCAATAATATTTTTAATTTCCTTTGGTAAAGAATTAAAAAGTTTTATACTCATGTAAAATGGAGAATTTTCGAAGAGACTTGTATTATGAGCCGGGAAATGGAAATTAATATATTTATTTCCATATATACTTTGTGTGGTAAATTCCCAATTCTAGCCAAAATACCTAAGTTAGGGTCTCTAACCACCTCAAACTTTTAATATTGTACAAATTGTTTACCAAAAATATATTTGAGTAGTTTAATTAAAATTAAATCTGAATAGAAATTAGTGAACTAGAAGGGGATTTATAACATAACAATTTTGTACCTATAGAAAGATTTAGAGAAAGTATAATTTAAATAAAAACAAACACTTGGATGTGCTTTGAAGTATTTTGATGAAAACAAACATTTGAAACTCTATTTGATTTATATCAAATGACGTATCATTGTTTAATTAATTTTTCCGATTAATGGTCCCCGATTTTTTATTTTGAATTATTGATCCTCAATAATATCTGCTGTGAACCTATCGAGTTTACCTGTTTGAGCAAAGCTATAGAGAATTCCAGCCTACTGCGCTGCTGGTCGTCGCGAGCGCTGGGGTCAGAGAACTGGGGCGTGCCATGGCTGGTGAGGCACTGACCGTAGTCCATCTGCCCCCAACCTGCTTGCGCCCTTCCCATCTCAACAGTGGCGAACATAACCAACAGTAGCAGCACCATCTGAAATAAATCCATCATGTGTCACACACACACAGAACCGTCATGACAGTCCGTCATGTGACTTAGGTACACAGCACTAAAAATTAGACTAATTCTAAAAATGTTACATGTTTTGGTTAAGCAGTTGATAAACATATGATAAACAGTTCCTTCAATACTGACGGGCCATTAGAAAAAGTGATGTACCTAATTACAAAATATACTTATTAAAACGCAAAATATTTTTTGTTAAGAGGACTCCTCCTACAATTTTCAAACGATTTCCAAGTTTCTGTTGTTGTTGGATGTATGTAGTTTTTTGTTTCCACCAAAAAATTATGAGAATCGGACTTCAAAAAAGGGGCTATCCATTATTAGAGTTTGAAATTTTACCTTTGGAATAACATTGGGATTGAGTTTACGCTTTAGTTATTTGACTTCCGTTCTAACGCTTCATATCCAAGACACAAAAAAACAGCTATTCCGCAGACCGTAGGAAGCAGTTGTGCTTTTCCTCTACAGACCTTGGCTGTATACAGGTTGAGCACGCACTAAAATCCTAACAAAATTGGTTTGAGGACATTTAGTAGCTGTAAAAAATCTATGTTGCCACATTTCCAGAATGGACACAACATGGGGGACACCCCCTAAAGGAAGTCGTAGAGGAATCTTTATTGGCCCATTTCATGTTGTATATCATTTTAAAGGTCTTTGAATATAGATTAAAATGCCACAAACCTGATCTCAAAAGGTCGGGTATAACACAGGTTATTGGATTTTTTTATTTCAGTAACATGTTTTTAAGCTAAGTTTGACTGCCAGCCATTTCTGGTTGAAACTTTCATTTGAGGTCGAGTTGGCAACATTATTTTCAATTCTATTTATCTCTTCTTTTTAAAGATCGTGAAAATCAGGTTAAATGTTTTCGTTTAAGTCTTCATTTGTCGTCCTCGACTGCTGTCCGAAATATAATAATTATGTTATGATTTTCAGCCAGATTTGGCCGATTTGGGACAGCCATTGAAAATTTTAATGAGCCTAAGCTTTAGGATCCTGTTTAACAGAAAGCAATGCCGCAAAGCCGACCTCAAATGAACGTTCGAGCCAGAAATAGCAGGCAGTCAAACACTGCAATGAAATCATTTTAAAGAAATTTCATAACGCAATAACTCGCGTTATATTCACCCTTTTGAGATCAGGTTTTTTGCATTTTGATCTAAATTCAAAGACCTTTAAAATGATAGATATATTGACTTTGGCCAATATAGTTTCCTCTATATGACTCCCTCTAAGGGTCGTCCCCGATGTTATTGAGGCCACTCTGAAAATGTGGTAACATCGATTTTTTTCATCTACTAAATGTCCTCAACAAATAATCAAAAATCAAATTTTGCTAGACTTTCAGTGCATGCTCAACCTGTTTAGTGCAAGGACTAACTGTATATATTAAAATGCAAAATGTAGGCTACTGTTTTGATGGATACACTAATCACTAACATATGATATTGCTAAGCCCAAATTGCTTGACCTGCTACCTTAAAATTGTTTATGACCATTCCTTTTCCCATGTGGAAAGAAGTACCCCAGAGCATAAAAGCAACTTTGTGTTTATTTGATGTTTTTTTTTTTTTTTTCATCCAGGGCGTTTTATTGTTTGCATCACCAATTTGTGTATAATTATTTACATTGACTAAGACCATGTTTTCAGGCCCATATTGACACTTTTGGACGCCCTAGGCTGAAGATCACAATTACGCCTCCCCCCCCCCCCCCACCCAAAATTAAGCTGATGAATGGGCTTATTTATTTATTCCAATTACTTTGGCTGTTGTATAAGACCACAGAGCTATTTAACGAACGTACGTGGACCAGCACTTTCATCACTTTTAATGGGTGGAAGTAATCCTTTTACATAATTTAATGTACTAATTTACCACCATATTAATTTTAGATCTTAAATCAAATACTTTATAATTTAATACAGAAATAAATATTAATCTAGGGCAAAGGAACAAGGTCAAGACAAAGGGGCGCTGTTTACCGTCAATTAGGTTTACGTTTACCGCTGGTCGGGGGCGCTCTTTACCGCTGACCATAGGCGCTATTTACGTGTATTGGGGGTGCTCGTTACAGTCGATCAGGGGCGCTCTTTACCGCCGGTTGGAGGCTATGTTTACCACCGGTCGGGGGCGCGATTTAACTCTGATCATGGGTGCTATTTACCGTCGACTAGAGGGCGATGTTTACCGCCAGTCGTGGGTGATGCTCTTGACCTCTAATCAGGGACACTATTTTTAGCATATCAGGGGTGCTCGTCCCTGCCGCGATGGACCGATTGGGTCCCGGCAGTGCCGTCCTTAGGGTGGAGCGAGTGGAGCGGCCGCTCCAGGCCCCGCGCTGAGGAGGGCCTCGCGCCGCGAGGCCTTCCGCGCTAAAAGTTAGTTGCGTAAACGTTTAGGTTGAATAAAAATAATATAGGCCTAATAATGAACAGATACGTACCTAAAATATCGGTTTAAATTCCCGCGCAATATGTTCAATAATTGTGATTTAAAAACCTACGAACGCGATTCTTATTCGTACGTAATAGTAGCGACCAAAAGGATGCAAACGCAAACGCAAAACATCGTTTGATAGCGGCGGCCGGCGGGCGGGGTGACGGGACCAAGCCTCGCGGCCGCCGAGCCGTGCTTGCAGATGCCACAACCATGCATGACCGACTTTGCCTATCTCTAGCCGTTTTTCAACTGTTTGTCTGTATATGAATTTTTAATTGATCAATTATATCTTTGAAGTTATTTAAGGTACGGAATTAAAACTTGGCACAACTGTTAAGTGCGTTAAGGCACAAATGCAAATGAATTTGGACATTTCTAACGTTTATGGTTGCAATATGGCGGCCATTTAAAATTTTCAAAGCTAAATATCTCAAAAACTGCAAACAAAAAAGTTGAAACTAAGTTTGGTTTGTAATGATCAAATCAGAAACAACGAATTAATCTAAGTTTTTACATTTTTAAATCATAAAGATTTACATAGGCCTAAGATTACGAGCGAAACCCGTGTTTTCTCAAAATAAGATTTTAATTTCTCCACTGCCCTTTAGTATTTTTACTCCGGTAATTAAATAATGCAATTTTTTGTTAGTTTGCAAAATTTTGTAAAATTTACAGCTTTTAAAAATATTTAGCTTATTTGAACATTTTTAATTACAGCCATCTTGAAACTTGAAACAGTAAAAGTTTGAAATGTAGAAATTCACTTGAATTTGCGACTTAGTGCAGGGTGTCTCTGAACTCTCTTCCTTTTCAGGTATTATTCCTGGACCAAAGACAAGCAAAAATCAAAATATCATATTAAAAAATTCCAAAACACCATAGTTGCATGTACAGCCGCCATTTTGTATTTTTTAAGAATAATTTTTAATTTAAGAACGGCTTGAGGTAATAGGTGTAAATTCGGTACACAGCTTTTTGAAGTAAAGACCTAGCTAGAAAAAATAATCAACTTTTTATAATTCATGTTTTCAAAATGATGGCCAATTAAAATCTTTAACCTTAAATTACATAAAAACTACCTTCATAAGGTAGCAAAGTTTATGTTCTTATGTGGTTTTTTCCAACATTTAATTTAAAATTCAACGATGTAAAAATCATGAAAGTTTTTTTTATAAAAAAGTGAGATAGAGCGATATAACCGAGGCTAGTCACGGTCGGACCGCTTCCCCGGGAGCAGTTTTGGTATGAAATCCATTGTTGAGCTGGCGCCGCAACCGCGCTTTTTGCGCGGCAACCCGCTCAAATTCACTGTTTTAACTGGCTGGGTAGCTGAGTGGTTATAGTGCTCGCCTTTGAATCCAAAGGTTGCCGGATCGATCCTGAGAAAAGTTGGTAGCTTTTTAAAGGTTTGATTTCGGACCCAGTTGCCATTTGTCATTGGGCTATTAATTAATGATGCTTTCTAACAACTGGTCGATGTTAGATAGTAACAAGACTGGGGTTTGGACCGTTCCCCGTCAAAACGTTAAAAAATGCCACTGGCGTAGATACACCCAAAATAAAAAAAAAAAAATAAAAAAATGCGTGACTATTTGTATTAAAATCACTAAATTTTAAATATAATATTTTAGCTTGTCTTTGGTTCAGGAATAATACCTGAAAAGGAGGGTAGAGGGCAGAGTTCAGGGAGACAATGTAATTAATAGTTGTGCCAAGTTTCATTTCTGTGACTCGAATAATTTCAAAGATATAGGGGTCTAATGGATTGAGAACATATATAGACAATCGGAAACGTCTAGACATAACTTGGACACATGCTGTCGTATGTTCCATACCCCACAACCCCCCAGCAATCACAGTTAAATAAGGCCTCGCAAAAATATTTTGCTCCAGGCCTCGCATTTCCTAAGGACGGCTCTGGGTCCCGGCACCTTAGGGGGTCACCTAGTTTGCCTAAATAGATCTTTCTCTTTTGCCGAATACTGTATTCTATTTGCTCTTATTATTAATGAATTTAATGAACAAATTGTGAACAAACCGAGAATTAAATTATATTTGTGGTTAAATATTTTTTACTGAAACGTAGTATAAAAATGGCTGTTTCATGCCCCCCTCCCCTGGCTGACGCCTTAGGCCATGGCCTAGGTTGGCCTAGTGGATAATCCGGGCCTGTATGTCTTGCAAAATATGTAACTAAACTAAGGGGTTTTTGAGGAGTTGAAAGTTTTACACAACTGCTACTACAGGCTACACTGCCCCGTTACTGGTGATGATGTATCATCGCATAGCCCAAACTATTGAACTATAGCAACTCAGAAATGTTGCACAGAAAGTTTCTTAGAGAAAAATGGGTATATCAAATGATTTCATTTGAAAGGCGAGGGAGCAAAGCAAAATGAGCTAATCACAAGAGTAAGGGGCCAAAGTGAACCGAGTTCATCCATGTAGTTTTAGTGTAATAGAGTTTAGTTATTTATTAATTTTTTCCGATAACACTCTAAATTATTTTAGGTTCTGTACGCCCTTTGTAGGACAACACAGAGTGTTTAGAGGAAACTTTTGTATGCACAGGGAAATCAAAAGACATACTGCTGTATATGGGAACTTACTCCTGGATATAAGTATCCATTCTGTACCCCCTCCCCCAACAAAAATAAATAAATAAATAAATAAAAATACAAATAACAAAATAAAACTTATCAGTGTACCAAGTGGAATTGATATTAGTTGCTTATAGTTTTATACTCCTTTATAAGATTTTGTTAAACTTCTGCAAGTAAATCTACTCTGTCAATTACCAATTAATTATTTAACTATATGCCCTTTTGATTGAATTGTTCCATAAAAATCATTGTCTTTGGGATTAACTTTTGGAAAGAGGAACAATAAATCAATAATATTTCCTAAAATATAAAACTACAAGTAGTTTAAAATTTGATTTTGAGTTAAATTTAACAAAAAAGTTGTTCTTCATCTTATAAACTAATCCATTAAAAAAATAATAATAATAATAATAATAACAACGACTCACACTATTTTTGTTCAACTAAATTTATGTAGCATAATATAAACACATGCACATGTGTTTCTGTATAATAATTTAATATGAATTACTTTCATTTTTAATACTAAATCAACTAATAACTTAATAGTTTTATAATTTACCTGTGAAATCAATCAATGATGCAACATACACATCTGTCAACTTACCTCAAATCTGAAGCCAGAGCCAGTTCACTAGCAGACCAGCGGTCAGGTCAGCAGCGGTGGAGCCACTAATGCTAATGCTTGTTGCTGACTGCGTTCAGGGTCAAGGTTAGAAACCTGTCCAGGAAACGTCTGTGGGAAATCCCCTTATTGGCATCTCATCTCACTCCTCCACATCTTTTCCTTAATTTTTTTTTTTTAATTGGAGATTACTAAAAAATAATTCTTAGTAATATAATTTTTTTTAACTTTTTCATTACAATTGTTTTATGGTATTAAAATATTTAAAAAATAGCTTTCTTTTATGGATAAAACTGAATTAAAATAATAATGTAGAACACATAATTAATTACCTGTAATACACCTATATTAAAATAATAACCCTAACCCATAGTTAAAGACAAATTACATCTCTAAAACCTACAGTAATTTAAAGCTTCTGAATCATCACAGAAACACACAAAAATTTTAATTTCCAGGTTATTGCCACTAGGGATAAACAAACTCCTTAGCGGACCCTGAGGGGATTTTTTAGTGTTGTTAAACCTGAACACTAGTATGGTTTTGCAACCGCAGTTGTAGAGAACACCATCAACATGATAACTTGGCAATCCCAATGTAGCTTAAGCTATTTTACTCTTTCCAAACGGAATCGGCTGATTTTTATGCCTAAGATGTAGCCCTGCTCATATGATTACAATATACAATTAGTGATAAACAACACCAACACATGTAGACTCAGAAGCTATCTTATCATAACTGTTTTTCATGGAACTCGACAATAAAAATACAGTATGCGAAAAAGTAATTCAGTACTTATTGTAGTAACTAAATATCTGATTTTCCAATTTCTAGTTTAAAAATCATTAAAAATTGTATGTGTGGGAGTGCAATTTAAAAATTTATTTTAAGAGAAAATATTAATAGTTTATATTACTTAGAGTGTTTTTACTAAATGCATTTATCGGTAAACACCTAATCATCTAGTCAAGTTATTTTATTAAACTTTCAAATTTAGGTAAAAAAGTTCAAAGTTGTGCTGGTGTAGCCTAAACCTTTTCATTGAACATTATAATTATTTTTTATTAATGAAGAATTATAGTAATTATTTTATTAAGAGTATTAACAGTTACTATAATTAATAGTAGTGTAATATTAGACATGCTTAGCATGTTGTTAATGTTTTGGTGATAATCATTATTTTTATTGTGAAAAAGGCCAACAAACTATTGTTTCCTTACAAAATTCAGCATTTTTTGAACACATGTCTACAATTAGTTTTCTCCTCTACATGAGTGTCAATTTAAACAAGTCTTACAGTATATATTATAATTTACTTTAATGAAATAAATTCTTAACCAATAACTTTTTATATATACCCATATAAAAGAGTAAACTGAATTATTGAAATGAACAGCATTTATTTGGTCTAATATTTGAAGAAATTATTTAAAAAAAATCAAATGCAATGTAAGTTTTAATTTAATTTAATTTTAAATACAGAACACATTTTCTTTATCTTGCATCACCATCATGTAAAAGATAAATAGATAAAAATAAACTTATAATATAATAATCAAACATATAAAAATTGTTATAGTTCTAAAAGAGTCGCCCAGATAGCACTCGTAGTCAAATGGACAGTTCGCTTCAGCCAAAAGTAAATCAAGCTTCTTTTTCAACTTGATCTTCCAACCTATTTATGACTGATGGTTAAATTAGTTGTTAATGTGTTTCATTTTGGACTTCATTGCTTGTGTCTGGTGGACTGTTATTTTTGTGTCTGTTTTCAATGATTTTACCTCATCAGGTACCGTATGCATGTTACTATAAAATATTATAATCTGTAATTAGATGTTCTACTTTAATTTAAATGTTTTTTGTAGGCACATGAACGGTTATCCTAACATTATTATAGTGCCGGTATATTAATATACATATTAATTAAGTTTGAACTAATCCCGTAGTTTAGTAATAAGTGTTGTGATTTTATAAGGTTCTGGTGAAGAGACGGGATATTTTTGTCTTGACTGATGATCTATTTTTATCTCATCCTCTACTGCTAGTCTTACTTTCAACAGTACTTTGAAATTATAACCAACAACTCTTGATATTTCAATTTAGATGGTGAAAAGATGTAAATTATAGTTCTGGTTGTTGTTCATTCATCTATTTCACATGCCAAAGGCCCGTTGAACTACACTCGACTACTCAAGAACATAAACTATCACAGGAGAATAAGGTGTTTGAGTGTAAATAAGTCACTTATTGCAAGCTTTTGACAATTAATTGTAATCAGGTAAGAGTTTTTAATTGATATTATCAACAAAATGTTTTAAATTTTATTTGTTTTTAAAATAATTTAAAACAGAATAATTTGTTGTAATTTATTTGATTGTCTAGCATTATGTCTGGCATGATATGAGAGTGAATCATGTACTTTAATTGTTTATCATTATGAAACTATAAATGTAGTATATTAAAAAAAAAACGAGGTGGCCCGTGCGCAAATTGCGCATTTTATGATTCTGTATGGGTGAAACTCACCTATAGTACGTGAATGTTGATTACGAAGTGACAGAGATCTATTTCTGTTTACCATCTGGCTTTTAAAATTCATCTGAATGTAATCAGCTGTTAAATTACAATTCACATTAAAGAACTTGTAATAAAAGTTGGTCAACATTTTAAAGTGCCCTCTATAAATAAATCAAAGGCGAGGGGGGCGAAGCCCGAAACAATATGACCTTTTTAATTAAGATTCGTCACTGCAATATATCCTAAGCTTTAAAATGACACCTCAATCTTAAAAATCGGTTCAGTAGGTCGAGAGAAAAAGGGACGTAACAGACGAAACCCTTATAGAAATAAGAAGATAGATTATGTGAACAATAACGTATCTGATTCAGATTGTTAAATTAACTTTGAATACATTTTAAAATAAATTTCAAATGTTGGTAGCCTATTATTGTAACAAGTATTTTTTATGTACTGGAAGTTTAATAAATTTCCCTCATAGTGAAGCTTTATGGTGTATAGGAAATAGCGATATGAAGCAAATGGAAGCTTAGATAAGATTTTTATTTAATTTGTACATTCTTCTTATTTTTTTAATTATTCAAATTTGTTTAGTAAAAATATGTGCCACTTGTAAAGTTGGTGGAATTTGCTTGTTTCCCGCTTACACAAACAAAATTGCTATTGTAAAAACTTTGAGACAGCAGATGTTAAGATTAAATTAAAAAATAATTCAACCTCATTCAATTTGAAGAGTTTTTTAATTAATACGGTATGCAGCTAGCAACAATATCAATATTCGCAATACTGATAGATATTGGCAATATCATGACTGTAAATTTGCATCTAAAATTAGATGATTCTAAAAAGATCATCTAAAAATATTTATCAGTTACTTATCTTTAATTTTTATATGTTCTTACGTACACCATAGTACTCTACACTAACTGACTAACTAATCATTATGTTTACATATAGGGTTTCTTTATTTCAAATTAACTTAAAGGCGTAATTTCTTATTTAACTACCTAAACCTGGCATGCTTTGCAATGCCAACCTTAGATATTTTCAGGGCTGTTAAGAGGGCCATGAAATCTATGCGGCCGCATGGGAGGGGCGCCGTGCCGCAACCACCTTAAAAAAATTGAAAATACCAAAGTTTTTGCTTTTGCTGACATAAAAAACTGGGACAGAAACTGAAATTAAATGTGTTATTTTAGATGAATAGGTCGACATAGTTTTTCATAGATTAAACTCTGATATAAAATTTCAACTATATAATCTGCTATTTCTATTGCAGTAGTTAAACCAGGCCGCGCCGCTGTGGCGCATCAGCGCCTCTGTAATGCGGTTCGGCATGCCTCTGTCGGCGCGGTTGCCTCGATTAACTCCAAGCTCGCAGTGATGTGGGACTTTTCATGAGCTTGTAGCCTGTAGGGGCTACAACTACTGGGGCTACTACTGTAGGGGCTTCTTAAGCCGCGTCCGCACAGGCCGAGCATGTTTGCCCAACAAAGTTCTTCTGAACTTCTGTTTGTTCGTTGTTAACCTTTAAGAATGTAAATCATATGGCCGGTAATTGTTCGTTAGGAATGTTTGTTGATTTTATGTTTGCCACGAATGTTTGTCAAGTGCGGACGCGGCTTAAGAGGAAAAAAACTGTTAGAATATCAGTATGAGACATCGTGACAATGCTTCTAAATTAACAATTTTTTCTGGATTCGTGGTTTCTTCTTCTTTGACGGTTCAAGTGAACTAAAAGCAACTAAAACAAAACAAAATTTTGCTTAAATAAACTTGAAAACTTGCTCTTTTCATCCATACAAGAGTTAGTACTTTTGGTTCATGAAAACAGAAGCAGGCCTACTAATTTTTAAATCCCCAGTATTTAGTAGCCTATTTTATTAATTAAAGGTGAAGAGGGAGAAAAAATGGCAGCTGCAGTGAATGAAAACGATGCAGGATCAGAAAACGAGGAGCTGGGAGACTTTTTGTTGGCCACAGACAGACTTCATGATTGCTTTTTCATTGTAGGAAACCCAAACAGTGGCTCCACGGTAAGTTATAAAGTATGCAGGGTGTATGTTGTAAGTCCTATAGAGCGATTAATGATTGCATTGTAGTGCTGCTGCATAGCATAAAGAATGTTTAACACACAAAAACAGCTCATAGCTTTAAACATGTATAAGTACATAGTGCAACTTTACTCTACTCTGCTCTATTATGTCATTTATTGAGTTTAATTTCATATGTTGTAGCATATCTATCTTGTTTATCATACAGTTTAACTATTAGGGACAGTAACTTATGGGTATATTCCACTATAATCTTAGTAATTTAAACAATATGAATGGCTTTGCATTTATTAAATAAATAAACTTTTCTTCATTAAATTCAATATATTTATTATAAATGAGCTAAATTAATATCATTATTTCAAACTTAAGTATTCTAAAAGTTATTTTCATGCTTTATACTTTATACTTTATTCTAAACACTGACGGCAACTCTAAATACTTTAAGGTGAGTAAGGAATGTGAAGGTATGTAAGAATTGTAATGGATCAGATGAGGGATGAACTTATTAATCCCACTAATAAAAAGTATTGCCTCTAATACTAAAACGATGTCTTTTACTTAAATTTCACACCTTGTATTTATTTGACAGGAGAGGATTGGGGCAGTGAAAGCTTGTTTGATGAATCAAAGCCGAGTATTCCGTAACATGCTTCATGACAGTCGACTTGCAGAAAAAAATGACATTAGAGTTCCAGACATCGAACCTTCCATTTTTCGCATTTTATTAAGGTATTTTTGTTTATTTACTATAATAGTTTTGCCTCAATACACCTTTACTTCAGTTTTTAGCGAATTTCCCATAGGGAATAAGCTATTACCGTAGGTCTCATGGTAGGACCTAAGCCCGGGACCATGTTACTTTTTCGTTTTGATGTGCCCAGAGACCAAAAATAATAGTCATTAAAATTTATATATATATATATATATATATATATATATATATATGCAATATATACAATATATACATATATATATATATATGTATATATTTATATATGTATATATATATATATATATATATGTATGTGTCTCTAGACACGATAACTCTCGTAAAAATTGTCCGATCGACACCAAATTTGGTAGAGATGTGTAATCCTACATTTATTCGGATGAGTTCGTAAACCAGACATATCGACCTACCGGAAGGGGTAGTTTTGGGGGGTTTTGTACCCCAAAAATGGGTTTTTTGCATTTTTCATATGTAAATTTAAAAAATTTAAAAGTTTTATTTTTACCATATTGGATTTAGCTCAAAAAAACACACAATTTAGTATTTTGAAGCTTTGCTCTATCTCCATTGGTTACCGAGATATTACAAAGTCTAAAGACAGTACATTGTCTTTTGGGGCTCCAATGTTAATCTTATGGAGAATAAGGATGTGTTAATATTTCACTTATTAACCAATATTTTTGGATGAAACTTGGTATGTAGCTTCATTTGGATGAGATTCAACCATTTATGTAAAAAAAAACTCCTGGTTTTTTGTTCTTATATCATGACAGCAAACCTGCATACTCTTTTCCCATGTTAATAATATGGAGAATAGTCAAACTCCTTTATTTATGGACAGATATTGATGAAACTTAGTACATGGCTTCATGTGGTCAAAATAAATTTTGTTATGATAAAAACCTACTTTTAGTGTTCCCCATGGCAGCATACCTGCATACTCTCCCTATATTTATCATAAGGAGAATAGCCATTTATTTCCCCATTTATGAGCATGTGATTTTATTTGGTTTACAGTTTTATGTGGTCAAAATTAATATTACTAATTTGGAAATTCGCTGAGTAAGCAGGTCTGCTGCGACGGGGAGTATTCTAGCGTTATAGTTGTTATACAGTTATTGTGTGTCTTAAGTTATAATTACATACCATTCAATGGCTTTGACAGAAAAATATTGAAATAAAACGGTTTCCCCCCACTACTACACAATCCTGTGCATCCTTTTTTGTAACACCACAGCACATTCAACAGCAATAAGCTCTAATCGATATTCAAGGATATAAATCAACTTAAATATTTGCAACACTCATAATGGAACTCAATGACGCCCTTCAAAAAGCTGAAACATTTTACACAAACAGTATAACTAGCTCTCAGCATAACCACAGCATAGATACAAAATCAAACAGCTTTGCAGAACCACTAAATGTATCAATTAAAGAACTCGAAAACAGTTTGATTGAAAATAATCTTTTTGCAGACACAGGAAATAAAAACGACAAACTAGAGGTAGCTGCTAAAATAGGTTCAGCGCTACTAGAAGAAAATAAATTTTTAAAGGAACAGAATATAAGACTAAATGCTAAATTAGATAGTTATGAAATCAAAATAGAGGAACTAGAGAATAATGAAGAAAAACATATTACTAAACTTGAGAACTTGCTTCAGCAACTAGAAGAAACTCAAGGCCAGTTAGATAGGGAAAAACAATGTAAAATAGAATCACTGAACATCTTTGAGGAAAATGATAAAAAACTCTGCCAAGTGATTAATGAACACATTGACGAGATCAAAGCTCTAGAAAAAGAGGTAAAGCTCTTAAAAAGTAAAGTAAGAAACCAAGAACAAAAAAACGGACCTTACAACGGCTCTGTTGAAGCCTCAACACAAACCATAGAGCCCACTGTTAATCAGCAACACCCACCAATCTTAAACTCGCTATCACTCTTAAGTGAAATTGCACAGCTGAAAACTACTCAGGAACAAATGGAAGCAGCAATCAAATCACTAACAACACAGTTTCGCATCATAATCAACAATAAACAGCTAATTGACCAAAATGACTGCTATATAACTGAAGATTTGACCAACTCAGATGAAGTCCTGACTGCAGGAAACAGACAAACCTGCACTAAAAAACTGGAATCAGCTATGACCAATACTTCAACCATCTCAAAGGAAATGCTGACTACAGGAAGCAAACAAACCTGGATTGAAAAACTGGAAACCCCTCTGACACATAACAAGACGAATCAAAGAAAGCCAGAAACGGCAGGAAACAGACAAACCTGTACAAAAAAACTGCAAACACCCTCGACTAATAATAAGACAGATCAAAGAAAAACAGCAACGGCAGGAAACAGACAAACCTGTACAAAAAAACTGAGAACTCCTCTGACAAATGAAAAGACGGATCGAAGAAAATTAGTGACAGCAGGAAGCAGTCAAACCTGCGATAAAAAACTGAAAAATGTCTGGACAGAAATCAGTGTAGACTCTACTTCTACCAAACCTCACCAAAAAACCTTATACAGTGTCTCCTTACAAGTCGCCAAAGCTCAAGGAAAAACAAAGACACCAGTTACCCTTCCTCCAGCTACAAGGAACACAAAATACATAGGGAAAATGATACTCAACAGCGGACCTCCCATAAATGCAAAACGGAAAGCCAGTGACGAAAGTTACAATTACTTCTTCCTAAAACACATAGATTTTTACAAAGGGTATATGAATGGCTACCCTACACTTAGAGACGACTCAATAGTGCCTGTTGATATCCAGGCTTCACTCCAAGCTCTGAACTCGCCCTGTTCACCTGACGACAATGTGAGTCATCAGTCTCTAGTGAAGCTTGATGTACACCGACCAAGAACTCCGGGTACTTTTTTAGACAATGCCAAAGTGGAAAAACTAAAATCCTAACCAAACAAAAACAGGGAAAAACAAAACCTCAAAGGATAAAAAAACTGCCAAATAAACTTTCCTTCTTACATCAAAATGTAGAGGGAATAAGTAAAAAAGTAAACCGGCTAAATCACCTTATAGAAGAAACAAACCCAGACATAGTCATAATTAGCGAGCACGGGCTTAAAAAAGATCAAATGGAAAACACCACACTGCCTAACTACTGCCTAAAAACACATTTCAGCCGCGAAGATCATAGAAAGGGAGGTGTCGCTATTTTTGTCAAAGATGAACTAGCAACAGCTGCTCAACCCTTAATCATAGAATACAACAAAGAGCTAACATGTGAGATGGGCATGATCAAAGTATCATTAGGTAAAAGACAGCTATACATTTTAGGCGTCTACAGAACCCCAGCAGGACAACTGGAAGAAGCTTTAACGTTACTCTCAGCAACAATTGAAGAAACGAGGGCTGAGAATCACCCGATTTTGGTTATGGGAGACATAAATGTTGACAGTCTGAAAAATAACAGGGAGAATGATATGCTAAATGACACCTTAAGCAGCCACAACATCACTAGACTACCACTTCCTCCGACACGAGTCACCCCTACATCTAAGACATCAATAGATTTCATCTGTACAAATATGGACACGGATGAAATAACTACTAATGTGATCCATGCTGGAGTTTCTGACCACACAGCTCAAGTCTGTGAAATAAAGTACACAACAGATCCACCAAAACAACAAAGTTCAATGCGCAGAATATTAAACCAAAGAAACCTTAACCTACTAAAGGCTCAGTTGGAAAATGAAGACTGGCAAAATGTACACAACACAGACTTAGCAGAAACAGCCTACAATAATTTTCTGTCAACAGTTGTCATCAATCTGAACTCAACTTGCCCTAGGAAAAATGTCCGCCCTAGGAGGAGGAAGGCAATGGTCTATGCTGACGGAGAAACAAATCAACTGAAACAAATCTATCTACAATGTCTCCGAAAATATGAACTCACTGGAGCGCCAGCAGATAAAAATGATATGAGCAAGGCAAAGAAAGATTATGACATGAGGCTAAAATCAATAAAACGCCAAGCATCAGCAGATCACATAGCAAATGCTGAAAATAAATCCAAGGCCTTATGGCAAGTCATAAACAATGAGAGGAAAAATAATCAACAAAAAACAACACAACCGCAAATTGCCATAGGACGTGAGATCGTCACCAACCCCCACACAATTGCTAATCACTTCAACCAGTTTTTTACCAGTATTGCAGAAATTACCCTCAAAAACCAGCCAAAAGTCACAAAACAACCTGTACCTCAACAAACATCAGATAACGATTTAACACAGCTACCTTTCACTAATGAACGAGAAATTGAAGAGATCATCGACAATCTCAAACCCAAAACCTCGTCAGGATTAGATGAAATTTCAGCAAAGATACTGAAACACTGCAAAAAAGCTTTAATCCCATCTCTAGTCAAAATAACAAACTTATCCCTTACTCAAGGCCACTTTCCAGCCGCACTTAAACAAAGTAAAGTATACCCCAAGCTAAAAAGTGGAAATCAGACTGAAGTAAAAAACTACAGACCAATATCATTAATCTCAACCTTTTCCAAAGTAATCGAGAAAGTAGTTTTAAAAAGATTAATGGACCACTGCAAATATAACAACCTGTTAACAGAAAGCCAACACGGCTTCATCAAGGGAAGATCCACAACATCTGCCATAATCAAACTTGCGGAATTCATCATCGATAGCTTGGAAGAAAAACATCTGGTTACTGGTATTATGCTGGACTTCAGCAAAGCTTTTGATTGTTTGGGACACGAACTGATCCTCAACAAACTTGAACAACTTGGTGTGAAAGGACAAGCCCACGCGTGGTTCAGGAGTTATTTAGAAGGAAGAAGCCAGGTTGTTGAGATTCAAGACACACAAAAAAACATACGCCAAGAAGTAAGATCCAACCCTTTACTCATAAATAGGGGTGTGCCTCAGGGATCGGTATTGGGACCAGTGTCCTATTCATTCTCCTGACAAATGACATGCCACAATATCTAGGAATGCACTGTACTCCCCTAATGTAGGCTATGCTGATGATACGACACTTTTAGTCGCCGAGTCATCACCAAACAACTTGGCCATCAACTCTTACATTGCACTAAATAAGGCGTATCAATACTGTCATGAAAATGACTTAGTTGTAAACGCTGAAAAAACCAAACAACTAGCTTTTGGGAGAAGACAGGAAGAAGTCCCAGAGCTGCCAGACGTGTCAATGGAAAGCCAGACAAAATTTCTAGGAATGACTATCGACAATGCCCTATCCTGGAACAATCACATTGATACACTCTCCAAAAAACTGAACTCCTGCTTATATGTTTTGAAAAGAGTAAACTTTGTGAGTGACGAAGCTACAACAAAAACTGCCTACCATGCATTGTTCGAGTCCCACCTGCGATACGGCCTTGCAGTTTGGGGAGGCACAACAGCAGGGAACCTTAATAAAATTCTGCTTCTTCAGAAAAGAGCAATCAGAATTATGGTCGGCCTTGGCCCAAGGGAGAGCTGCAGAAATGCCTTCAGAACTGCAAATGTGTTAACAGTCATTGGCCTATACATAAAAGAAGTCATACTATATGCCACAATCGAACAGCTGCAACGAGGCCATGATATACACACATACAACACCCGTCATGCATCAAACTTTCACCTCCCTCTACATCACACTGCATTATACGAGAGGAAACCATCATACATGGGGAGAAAACTCTTCAACCTCCTACCAGAAGATCTAAAGATGCTGAACATGAAGAAATTGAAGACAGCCCTGACCAACTGGCTCATCGACCGACCATTTTACTCCATCGATGAATTCCTGGACTGGAGGAAGAATGAAGAACCTGGACTGGCCTAATGAAGAAAAAAAAAACTATGTAAAATTGACGCCATTGCATTTCTTTATGTTATGTTAATAAAGAATTTGTCTATTGTCTATTGTCTATTGTCTATTGAACTCAATACACTTATGCAAGATGTTCTATCGGTTTACATAATGTAGATACAATTATGAACAAAATCCAGACCTTTGCAAATGTCTTAAAAAAAGGAAAAAACTAAATAATTTGACAGGTAATTTCAGCATATACTGTCACATTACAAAAAACAATATCATTAATAAAGCAACAGACTATCCCTGTTAGAAAAATTTCAATATGTATATTTCAACTAGAATTTTGAAAATAAGCATAACTATATTGGCATCTGGTGAAATTAGTGCTGGGGTCGATCACACAGTGATGTGTGGTGACGGCGCATTGGGTTTTTTTTTTTTTTTTTTTACACTTAGCTATGTAGGACCAATTCCACAGCTTGGTGCTCATTATAAGAGCTTGTAACCTTCTTGAGGTTTGTATGTGTTGTGGCGGGTGATTTGTTTGCACCGAGATGTCATTTTACCCTTTCATGAGGAAAAAAACTTAAAAATTAAAATTTTACAAAAACTTAATTCTAATGGTTCAATTTCAATAAAATACATAACATTATAACTCAAACATAAACATTCAACATAGTAACCAGCATGGCTGCCTCAAAGACCAGCATAATGGACACTGAAGTGTTTATCTCAATTTGAGTCTACAATTTCACTTATTGTTGCCTCGTCACATGCACTCCTGTACCTTGTATTCCACTGTTTTATCACTATAGTTTAGTTCTAAAGTTTTAGTTCTAAAGTGAAATTGTAGACTCAAATTGAGATAAACACTTCAGTGTCCATTATGCTGGTCTTTGAGGCAGCCATGCTGGTTACTATGTTGAATGTTTATGTTTGAGTTATAATGTTATGTATTTTATTGAAATTGAACCATTAGAATTAAGTTTTTGAAAAATTTTAATTTTTAAGTTTTTTTCCTCATGAAAGGGTAAAATGACATCTCGGTGCAAACAAATCACCCGCCACAACACATACAAACCTCAAGAAGGTTACAAGCTCTTATAATGAGCACCAAGCTGTGGAATTGGTCCTACATAGCTAAGTGTACCTGTTAAAAAAAAAAAAAAAAAAAAAAAAAAAAAAAAAAAAAAAACCTAATGCGCCGTCACCACACATCACTGTGTGATCGACCCCAGCACTAATTTCACCAGATGCCAATATAGTTATGCTTATTTTCAAAATTCTAGTTGAAATATACATATTGAAATTTTTCTAACAGGGATAGTCTGTTGCTTTATTAATGATATTGTTTTTGTAATGTGACAGTATATGCTGAAATTACCTTTCAAATTATTTAGTTTTTTCCTTTTTTTAAGACATTTGCAAAGGTCTGGATTTTGTTCATAATTGTATCTACATTATGTAAACCCATAGAACATCTTGCATAAGTGTATTGAGTTCCATTATGAGTGTTGCAAATATTTAAGTTGATTTATATCCTTGAATATCGATTAGAGCTTATTGCTGTTGAATGTGCTGTGGTGTTACAAAAAAGGATGCACAGGATTGTGTAGTAGTGGGGGAAAACCGTTTTATTTCAATATTTTTCTGTCAAAGCCATTGAATGGTATGTAATTATAACTACATATGACACACAATAACTGTATAACAACTATAACGCTAGAATACTCCCCGTCGCAGCAGACCTGCGTACTCAGCGAATTTCCAAATTAGTAATATTAATTTTGACCACATAAAACTGTAAACCAAATAAAATGACATGCTCATAAATGGGGAAATAAATGGCTATTCTCCTTATGATAAATATAGGGAGAGTATGCAGGTATGCTGCCATGGGGAACACTAAAAGTAGGTTTTTATCATAACAAAATTTATTTTGACCACATGAAGCCATGTACTAAGTTTCATCAATATCTGTCCATAAATAAAGGAGTTTGACTATTCTCCATATTATTAACATGGGAAAAGAGTATGCAGATTTGCTGTCATGATAAGAACAAAAAACCAGGAGTTTTTTTTACATAAATGGTTGAATCTCATCCAAATGAAGCTACATACCAAGTTTCATCCAAAAATATTGGTTAATAAGTGAAATATTAACACATCCTTATTCTCCATAAGATTAACATTGGAGCCCCAAAAGACAATGTACTGTCTTTAGACTTTGTAATATCTCGGTAACCAATGGAGATAGAGCAAAGCTTCAAAATACTAAATTGTGTGTTTTTTTGAGCTAAATCCAATGGTAAAAATAAAAATTTTAAATCTTTTAAATTTACATATGAAAAATGCAAAAAACCCATTTTTGGGGTACAAAACCCCCCAAAACTACCCCTTCCGGTAGGTCGATATGTCTGGTTTATGAACTCATCCGAATAAATGTAGGATTACACATCTCTACCAAATTTGGTGTCGATCGGACAATTTTTACGAGAGTTATCGTGTCTAGGGACACACACATATATATATATATATATATATAAACATTCGGAAAGGAAATGATTTTAAAAGTAACCATTTGTAACTGGCAAATATTGCAAGTGTGCATCACTAATGGCTGGCAGAAGGTATTTCTCATATTGAACAAATAGAAAGACCAGAGTGTTGTGACCAAACCGTGATTCATGGCTGCTCAAATCACCTTTGGAATGCAAACCCTTTATGTTTGCTCTCCATAAAAATGTCTTATTGACTAACTCGTGTTATTACTTGATCTATGGTGTAATTTGCACCTCATGCCAATTGGAGGGTTGGATGTTCTCTGATCCTCTCCCCCAGCTTGCGGTCTCCAAGACTGTGATTCTTTTGATGGCCGGGGGAGGAGGATGTGCACAATAATGATAATTACGGTTAGTTCTAAAGTTTTAGTTTAGTGATAGTTTACTTTATTTTATCACTTTAAACTTTATCACTTTAGAACTAACCGTAATTATCATTATTGTGCACATCCTCCTCCCCCGGCCATCAAAAGAATCACAGTCTTGGAGACCGCAAGCTGGGGGAGAGGATCAGAGAACATCCAACCCTCCAATTGGCATGAGGTGCAAATTACACCATAGATCAAGTAATAACACGAGTTAGTCAATAAGACATTTTTATGGAGAGCAAACATAAAGGGGTAGCATTCCAAAGGTGATTTGAGCAGCCATGAATCACGGTTTGGTCACAACACTCTGGTCTTTCTATTTGTTCAATATGAGAAATACCTTATACCAGCCATTAGTGATGCACACTTGCAATATTTGCCAGTTACAAATGGTTACGTTTAAAATCATTTCCTTTCCGAATGTTTTTATAATGTTTCCATTAAAATGAATTCCTTTGAACCAATCAATTTGTTTTGCATACACTTCAGTATGTTAATAACAATATCAGTTTACACTGTACCATTTACATGACCTTTTACAGGCATAAATTATTGGCCCCTTCATTTATTTGGTGTGAATGTCTTACATTGAACAAAAAAAGTACTACATTTCCCTAGCAGTTTAAATTTAAAAAATACCAGCTACCTTCAAGATCACATTAGGTGTATGCTCTTTTGATACCATCTAATGAAAGTAAATATGCATTACTAACAATTAAATAATTGTTATCAGCCGTACACATGACTGGAGTGGGTTTTTGAATGGTACATCATCTCGCCACCACTTTTCAATACCACCCAATAACATAGCAAGGAAGTAACCCGGTCCCCTTGAAGTTATGATTGTGTATGACAGTGATTTTTCTTGGTGGGGACTTTGGTGAAAAGATTCTTATACTGTTACTGTGCCCTTACATTTTACATGCCATCTTACATTGAACCAAAAAAGTACTATATTTACCTAGCAGTTTAAATAAAAAAACTGCAACTGCAACCAGCAGTTTTTTTCAGAAGAGCTGAATGGAATGCTTGCTTGTGAAACCGTGTCAACACTTGTTAGATGTCGGCAAGCGTTAAATGGCTATAAAAATAAAGTTGCTGTGTGCTCAAGAGGTCCCCTGATGCATAAACGTCCTCACCGATTGATCGCTTTTAAGTTAAATCAATTTTTTTTGTAATGGTCTCCATACTTGATTGGGGTCATGTAGGTTAATGGCAAGTTGTATCAATAGGACAAAATATATAAAAAAATATTTTAAATGGTCAAGAAAATTTGTTACACAAAATCATCCAAAGTTTTATCATGTAATGTTTGGTTGACGTTTGGTGTTAGGTTGGGGCGGATGTGCTTTTATGTATATAATAATAATGTATATTTTGTTAAAATCAAAGCTGGCTTGCAAGTTTTACTTATTATACATCATAGCTGTAGTATTGCGAATTATTGGTTGACATTTTATAAAATTTTTCATCAATAATTTTCATGTCATTTGTACTAGTCTTGTAGCTGATTTCTGTTTGTCATATTTGGCAGTTTGTTTCAGGCATTGCTATGGAGGTCTAGAAAATTGTCGTCAACTTACTCCTGAAGTTTCAGTCAAGTTGTGTTATGCAGCTGAAAAGTATCTGATCTCATCTCTCAAGAAAAAGGTTGCTGAGAGGCTAAAACCTGAATGTGTACCTGAAATATTCCATGCCCTCCACTGCTTAGTCACTTACAATGTTTCAGATCTAGAACATTATGTGACAGAGGTAATGTATGAGAGTTGAAAGTCAAGTACACTTTTACGAGTTATGTGAAAACAATGAAAAACTTATTTTATAGTGGTTATTGAGCGGAGCGAGCGTAGCGAGCGAAGCTCCTATACTACACTCTGGCTTTTTATTTACAAGTACTCCTCCTGAACGGCTGGAGTGATCCTCACGAAATTTTGCTCGGTCATAGTAACCATCTATGGGAAGGTATAAATCTGAAATGGTCCAAATCGGACATAAGGGTTCTGTCCTACGGCCTTTTAAAGTTGCAATGTTATTTTAATAGGAGAAATAAATATTTTATTTGGTTTGTTTACTGTGTGTTGATTATACAGCTGTTATAAGGATCAAATTTAACTGCAGACTGTTACTATCAGCTTTTTGTGAATACAGTAGATTTATGTGAAATCGTTGTTTTATTTATTTTAGTTGTTTGTTTACCTTTGTACGTGAATGAAATGCCATGTTTACTGAGAGGAGGTGCAAATTTTGGATGACGCACCATTTAATATCTTGTACACATATAATACCCCGTCGCAGCAAACCTGCGTAATCAAAAATTATTAGAGTACCTATTGCAGACTTGTTGCGAGTAAGCGCAGTGAACAACCTAAATCTGGCGGCGAGTGAGCGTAGCGAACGAGCTGACCCAAATGGCGAGTGAGCGCAGCGAATGAGCTAAACCCTGACGGCGAGTGAGCGTTGCGAACGAGCTCCCTTAAATTACCTATAAAACATTTGCTATTATTGATTTAAAAAATAGTCGCTCCGCTCAATATTGCAAGCAGACAACTGCATTGTATACCTAGTATTATTTGTGGATAGAAGATACAAAAACCTCAGTAACAATAAGCTTCATAGTACTGATTTGTTCTGAATGTCCCCCCCCCCCCCCCCCAGTAAAAAAAATTGGGCACATGCTATCTATGTCTATGAGTATAACTTTTTTTTATTATTAAAATCTGATACATATATAGTGTAGCTTACATGTTTTGCATAACTAATGATCTTGTGGAATAATACTCCTAGCTCAAAGAGGGTCCTTTTTTGCAGAAGACAGTAGTAATATTTATAACATCAATTAGAAGGTGTGAGCAAGGGTATAGCCGAGGGGGAGGGGTTGAAGGGGTCTCAGCACCCCCCAAAATTCTATAAAATACCCCCTAAAAACACCTTAGTTTTGCTGCCTTGCTGGTTAGCATATTTCAGCACCCCCAAATAAAATCTCAGCTAGGCCCTTGGGTGTGGACACTAACCTCTTTTTAAGCAACTATCTTCAATGTTTATTGCCAATTCATTGTGGACTGCATTCTATGCTTAAGGTATGGCCCAAATAACTGGCGTAACAAACTAAGAAAACAGTAACAAAATTTAATTTTAAGACTCCAGAACAAAGTATCTAGAATAAACCAAGTAGGTGACACCAACAACAGATTGAATCGGGTCCTGAACCGTTGACGTCATGTTGTTTCTCTTGACACATGAGTTGTTTGCTTGGAATAGTTTAAGTGATGCACCTTTGACGTCATCGATTTTGTTATTGTTTTTGTTGATGTCACCTACCTCCTTCTCATTCTAGATTTCTTGCTCCATAATAACATCAACTACTCTAGTGGAGGATAAGAAAAAACCAAAGACAGCTATCCAGTGTTGGGCTATAAACTTTTCAATAAGCTGCCAGCTGATATAAGACACTTAAGTTAAACCCCTTCAATATTAAGCTGAGTCACTTGGCTAAAGCAGAACTGTTTTAGTTCCCATCAAATAATAGTTTTGGGGTACATTTTGTTATAACCTAACTCAGAAAACTGGCAAACAACATCTAAGTGCATATTAAGGCCGATTCCTATGTGGGCGACAGATGCGACGCTACGAGAGCGACACAATTTCAAACAAATGTATAAGCATTGGAGCGTTCTTAGTGGGCGACAGGAGTGACGACAATTTAAAATGTATAACATGGCGATGCAAGCCTGTCGCTGGTGTTGCTTCAGTCGCTCTCGTCGCGTCGCTTCTGTCGCCCACGTAGGAACGGGCCTAAGTATAAATATATTAGTTTAAAGTAAAGTTGCAATTATAGTTAGTTAAGTACTGTAATTATGTAATGAGTTAATCCATACTGATAATGGTATCGTAAAAAATCTTTTTTCTACTATCGAAACATATCGAGCCTCACATATCATAAGAGAATATCTACTATTTTTTACTTACAAAGTTTGAAACTAAAAAGTAAAATAAGTTTGGTATAAATAAAGTGAGTCTTATATAGGGCTGTGAAAACAGGGTTACACACCACAGATAGACTGATGATAGTTTGTATACCATTCATTTGGCAATTTTACATGTCACTATTCATTTAAGGTGTTAGGTAAAGGTGGTAGGCTTTCCATTTTGTGAGGTGCTACTATTATGAGATTTTTTTACAGGGGAGTTTTCAAACTTAATCCTTATGACATCTTTAATAAAGATTTGAGGGTGAGAGTATCATTTCTTATTCCCCTCACATTGGCTTATGCATTTCCAGAGCTCAAATTTTATATTTGTTCATTTGTTTTTCTGTATAATTGGCTCTGATTTTTAGTTTTCAGTGTCAAATATATTACAGAATAATTTATTTCACACTAGATGTTGCGGGAGCAGACAGACAAGGTTTTCTCCAGTGAGGGGTTTGTTGACATTGACGTGGACAGTGTTTTATTCATTGTCAGACAAGATACACTGAACTGTACAGAGTTGGACGTATGGCGAGCCCTGGTGAGGTGGGCAAATCACAAAGGTATGTGGCATCTACAACCCACTTCCTAAAAAAGAGTAGGATTTCATTAAAAAAGGTTTTAATCTAAAATTTGTAATAATTATGCAATTTTAAAAATTTAAAATTCTCCTTCCAAATACATATTTTGGCCATATTTTTTACCATCTTTAATGAGGAGAATTGGGCTAAGTGCTACTTGGACATCAATGTGGCGGGTAGGAAGGGGTAGTTGAGTTCCTGACTTTGAAAAAAAAACTTGCATTCTAGTGGAGAATGTCATTACTAGTAGTAAGGGACAGTAATAAAAAGATCCCCCATAGAGGGCTGCTGTCTACACATGGCAGGACCGGACACGGACAGGACATTAGCGCCATGTTGGATGGATCACCAAAAAAGCATTCATATGCCAAATAATGTTGTGTCCATACTCGTGTGTGTTTGGAGAACTCGGCTGATTCGGAATGTAGTTTGGTGCCTGATGATGTCAGAGTTTGACATTATCTGTGTAAAGTATCACTTACCAAAATGGACGACGAAATGTTAATTTTATTGGTGAAAATTTATCGTGAACTGTACAATTCCTCATATGTTTATTACATGAATAATATTCATTTATGAGATACAATACAGTACAATGTTCTTTATTGTTCATTGGTTAAGAAGTATAATAGTTTTAATTTTTTTTTTTATGATTCCGAGTTGTGAAATTTTTTTAGTGAAAAGAACGGTCTTTGGGTCAGCCACTTTTTAAACTCTTTGATGCAGTTTTTGTTGCCAGTCAGGTTGTATTGTTCTTCATGTGGTCTGGAAGGTGGTTTGCAGCCAGGGTATTGCAGTCATGGAGGTCTTTGTTTCTTGGTAAATTTGGTTTATCTAAATACAGAATGGTTTCCATATGTAGAGAGCTACCATGCTGATGCCGTTTGTTGTATGTTGAAGCTCCACAGTTGAGTGCCCTGTGAGGTAGATTTTGAACCACTGGAGGGCTAGGTTTCTTATGCCAAGTCGTTCAAGTTTTGTACATATCAAGTCATGGCCTAAGCAATCAAAAGCTTTGCTGCAGTCTAGGAGGCAGGTATAAAATGAGGGAGGTTATAGCATATGATGTTGATTTTTTTTTTAAACCGTGTTGGTTTTGAGTTAACAGATTATGGTCAGTGAGATGCATTAGTCTGGCCAAGGCAATTTATCTCAGTACCGTATTTTAGAAAAAGTTGAAACAAGAGGGATAGGTCTGTAACTTTGTGCTAGTCGGTCCTTTTTTGTGTCATATTCTCCTCCACTTTTTTTCTTAGTCAAACACACATCATTAAAACTGTTTGTCAGTATCTGATGAAGAACATGACGAACATTGTTCCTTCATGATGAGTGGTGAACTGAACAGTGAGTGGTGGAGTGAGTGTTGTGTGGCAGTCGGCGGGATGAGCAGTGTCTGATGGTTGTGCGCTCAACGTCCCGGCTCAAAAATGTCCAGTCCCTGTTGTTGCGGCTCAAACAGGGTCTTTGTGGGGCCCCTCCATTTTCCTTTGGCCGGCAAAGTGGTGGGGGTGTCAAAAAACCACCCCTTTCAGTTGCGTCCCAGCGTCCGGCCGTGCAAGGCATACATGTCTTTTTGTGCACACAGCACCATTTACATTCAGCTGGCTTACATTCACATTTTTACATTCAGTAAAGTTAAATGCATTTAAGTTTACATATTATTTTCATCATTTTGAACAATAAACATTCAGTGTATACATACCTGCGTGTTTAATTGACTTCACACCCTTTTTAATTTGCGTAATCGTCTGACACGCGCCGAAAAACACCTGTCCTAATACCAATACGTGTAGTCACCCCATCAGAATTTTGTTTTCTCCTGTCTATGTCCTTTCCATGTTCTGTCCTGCTGTAGTCGTACCTTAAAATGAGCAAGTCATAATGTTTCCCAGTTTTTCTGTGTAAATTTGTGTTTTTCCTGGAAAGTATTTTTGTTGGTTGGTAGTTTTTATGTTGATTGATGCCAAGACTAATTTGCTTGATAAACTACCGTACCTTACTATATATATAGAAAATTGTCTTTTTATTCACACGCTCTCAATTCTCTTGAATCAACTGACATATTTAATTATATATTTCTTTTTTCCTAAACTTTAAGGCCAACTTTTAATACCTCTTTTATTTTTATTCCCTTATTCATCCTTTTTCATAAACCTGCTTAAAGTTTATTCTTAGCCAATGGTGACTTAGTAAAACCACAGCCTATATGTGTTTTCTCAGTCCTCTCATTTGGTTTTAACATGGCTTTTTAAGATTTGAGTATCTTAAAATGACCCTTTGACTTTTTTTCAGTAACTAATATTTCAACAGCATCAATTGTATTCATCATTTATTCAGGGTCCCATAAATTTGTTATTGCAGTTTCAAACAACATTGCATAGGTTGGATTAAGTAAAAAAGTGCATGTCAGGCAATCAGTATGGTATGATGGGGTGTACCCCATACGTCCTACTGAAATTTTCCATTTGTCCTACTCATGCTTCCTTTGACTTTTTTAATTTGAAATAATTTCAAGTAGCTATATGCCATGAAAACCAAATAAAACAAAAGAGTAATAGTTAAATAAATTGGAAAATAACCTACCAGTCCTAATAAGGTAAAAGAGAGTAGTGATTCATCATACTTGATCATAATCATCATCCTCAGATGCAGAATGTTTCTACTGTGGCTAGGCCTTACATTGCAAACAACAGAATGAACTACATAATGGATTGAATATGTTGGTTGTGCAAATTGTGAAACGCTGAGGTCATTGCTTTTGTGCAGAGTGAAAAGATAAAACAGTTCATTTTGGGGACTACACAAAAGCGACTAACTTCATCTTGCTCCATACTAACCCCATCTTGCCCCACCAGGTGTGGTAAAAAGATTATCATGTTATGTTATGTAAATAAAAAATGTTGTAGAATTTTTATTTAACTTACTTTTATACACTATGAATATCTGGCTATATCTCAAAAAGTTTTTAATGAGGTGACTTGTGGAGTTATTTCCAGGTGTTACAATAAATAGATAAGTAGTGTAATTTTATACATATATTATTACGAAATTGTATAGAATCAGTAAAAGTATATATTGAGACAGTAAAAAAAAACTTATAAAAAATAAGTTACAAAAAAAAACACTGGATGTGACACACAAAACTACACTCTGGGAGCGTAGTGGAGCGAGCATAGGTCATCCGGAGATGCAAAGAGGTCTTGTGGGTTCCTGCAAAATGCTCCTAAGGTACTGTGACTTCTGAATAAGAAACGCATATTTTTTTTATAAAAATAAAAGCACCCTGAGGAAAACTCCATGAATACACTTATAAAGGAATAATGTAGATGACTATTTTAAATTCTATTACCCTCTAAATGTTAAATATACCCTATCTTACCCTGTTCTTCAATGACATTTGACTCCTATATATATCCAACTAATAACTAAACCACTTTCAGATAAAAAAATATAAAAAAATGTTATTAACAAACTTGGCACGAGGTCTGTCAATGTCTGTAACTTCTTGTAACTAAAAATTACTTGACATTTCTTAGATTAAATGGGATGACTGTGTATTTTTGAAAATTTTATATCAGGTGTACTTTTATCTTACAGTCCAAACTGTCGAGGGGACGTCAATGAGGGAATGGTTGTCCCTCCCTCTGAAGCATATCCGACTCATGACGCTCACATATGAAGATTTGTGTAAAGAGGTTTTACCAGCCAATGTACTGACTTTTGAGGAGTTTTCTCAAATTAGTGCCAAAACAGAACAAGTGTCAGAGACAATCTGCACTATCAAGGAAAAGCGAACAGCATTTCAAGAGCGATGGAAATGGTGGGAAACAGTGACGGTGACTCATGAGGCAAGGGAGAAGAGGTTTGGTCAGTCTGACTCATCGTACAGCTGTATAGTGGTGGGAGACCGGGACATCATGCTAGAATCAGTCACATGTTTGGGCTCTACTACTAATGACTTTCATAACTGCTTTGGATTGAGTTACAGTTGCCAAGTGGACATCGTCATAACCAGGATAACTGACTACATCTCAAGCTCTTCCACAGATGAACCGACTGTAATAAAATTCAATGGCACTGCCAATTATTTCGAACAGTTCACAATACCCACTCTGATTAACGGAGAGAGTATTACTCTTCGAGCTAAAGGAATGTACAAGATAAGAATATCATTTGTTGGTGAAGAAATGAAACTTCACCCCTGTTGGTTTGCACCAACATGCAGTGATGGACATAATTTCAGTCACGGAAAGTTTTATTGCTCATACATATATGAAGAAGGGGTTGGGTGGAAGCCCAGTCATGTTATTAAATTTCAATACAGCTACAGACGGTAATCACATATATCAATTTATAATTGTGTATATTACATACCTCTCTTAAATTAATTAGGGATGCAATAAAATGGGAAAAATAATAAATAAAATTTGTTACATAAATATTTACCTTTTATTACATCTGACAAAACTTTTATCCAACAGCCAGAAACAATGTGGATCTTGATTATAAATTGCTCACTTGTGGGCAATTTATTCCTTTTTGCTGATGATACGGCTCTGATGGTCTCCTACGGCTGCCCTGGGATGAGATGTACTGGGGAGCGCCTTCTGACCTTATCAAACTGAAAAACAGTTCGACGACAATGTTTTATCCTTAAATATTACTAAAACCAAGTGCTTAACTATTTATTTTTAAAATAACATAGTCCTGTGGTGATCCGCACTTGGCTGCCTGTGGCTGTGGCGTAGTTGAGCGTGTCACCCATTATAAGTATTTAGGTGTCATAATATACTATAAGCTTAGCTGGGTGCCACATATTCAAAACTTTCAACACTTATTCACCAAAGATTGAGAAAAACTACCTATGCTTTTATTCAGCTAAGGCAGGTGCTGAGTGTTGATCACTGCAGGGGTGTTTACTTTGCCTATGTGCAGTAGTTGCTGCAATACGGGATCCTGGTGTGGGGCGTGGTGTCATCCTCAGGTCTTGTGCCTCTTTCCGTCACTCAAAGATCAATTATTAAAATAATCCTGAATAATAATAATAATGCTTTATTGACAGGTATCAATAAGATACATAGCAATAATAATTAATTCAACTTAATAATAATTTTTAATTTTAACTATGTTGTCCAAAAATCTTTAGATAGGCAATCTTCAACATTGTATGGTGCTTTCATTAGTAATTTTTCAATTAATCTTCTTTTAAATATTTTTAATGGCAGTTCCAACCAAATCAAGGGTATTGTATTAAATATTTTTCGTTCCATAAATTGAAGATTTTTTTGAGTTTTTGTGTATTTGCATAAAGAAGTTTTAAATTTATTTCTATTTCTCGTTTCATATGAATGATTAAAAGAATTTTGAGGTTGATTGTTAATTTTTTCTCGAACGTTTAATATAATGTGTAAAATATATATGGCTGGCAATGTTAGAATATTCAATTTTTGGAAAAGGGGTTTACAGTGAGCTCTTCTTTTTGATCCACAAATAATTCTGATTACTTGTTTTTGTTTTTTAAAAATTTTTTCTGCTATTGGAGCATTGCCCCAAGCTGTAATTCCATATAATAGATGACAATGAAAGCAGCCATAATAAGCCGTAATTATTATTTCCTTTGTCACATTTCCTTTTAGTCTTCTTATGACGTAGAGTCCTTTAGAGACTTTACTTAGAATTTTGTAAACATGATCTTTCCAATTGAATTCTGAATCAATCATTATGCCCAAAAATTTTATTGAGGCCATATTTTTATACAGGGAATATTTTTTTGAGAAGGATATTTCAATATTTTAAGTTTTTTCCAGATTTAAACTTAATTTATTAGAATGGCACCAATTTTTAACAATTGATGTTGTAATATTTAACTTCTCAATGACCTCACTATCAGAATTTCCACACACATTGATTCCAATATCATCTGCATACAAAAAACAGGACGAGGATGAATTTTCAATGCTGAAAGGCAGATCATTAATAAATATATTAAAAAATAATGGTCCCAGGCAAGATCCTTGTGGAACTCCTACTGTTACATTAAGACCTTCAGAGATTTTATCATTATAATTTACATACCGTGTTCTCTCTTCTAGACATGACTTTATCAAATTCAGTGTCTTATTTTCAAAACCATAAAATTTCAATTTGTTTATTAAAATATCGTGATTAACTGTATCAAAAGCTTTTGAAATGTCGAAGGACCTGAAGCAAACAATCATTCCATTTTCAATTTTATTCACTGTGTTTTTCACTAAACTATTGATTGCTATGTTTGAATTTATTCCTCTCCTAAAACCAAAATGTCTTTCGCTAAATAATTTATAATTTTCAAAAAATTCATAGATTTGTATAAATATTAATTTTTCAATAATTTTTGATATGGCTGGTACTATAGATATAGGTCTAAAATTGCTATAATCATTTATACCACCTTTGTGGATTGGTATAACCTTTACTTGTTTACAAATCCGTGGAAATTTTTCTTCATCAATACAGTTATTAAATAAGGTAGTTACCACTTCACATATTTCTTTGGAGGCAAATTTCAAAATTTTTGGGCTTAGACCAAACATATCTGGGCAATTACTAGATTTTAAACTTTCTATTACACTAAAAACCTCCTCAACAGTTACATATTGCAGATTAAATGTTATATCTTTCTTCTTTTTATAGGCTTCTAAAAAATAATCGAAATTATATATTGTATTCTGTTTTATTTGTTTAATTACATTTTCTGCATTACTTATGAATGCATGGTTAAAACCTTCCGCATTTAAGTGATTTTGGGAAACGTCTATATTGTATTGATTTGACCCAGTAATACTTTTAATTAAATTCCATATAGCTTTTGATTTGTTAGTTTGATTTGTATCAATTTTTTTGCTGTTATATGCTATTTTAGTTAATTTAATATTTCTCTTGTACGATTTCAATAATTTTCTGTAACTATTCTTCATTGACTCTTGTCCAGTTGTTTTAAATTCATTATACATCATTAAACAATCTCGCTTAATTTGTTTTAATTCTTTTGTGTACCATTTATTATTGTAAATAGTAATCTTTTTTGTAGCCTTTAAAGGCAGAGATACATTCATTGCATCAATTATGTTGTTATACAATATTTTAAATTTGTCATCCAAATTCTTTGTTGAATACACTCCAAACCAATTCATTTCATACAACATTTTCTTAAAGGTGTTAATATTGTTTTGAGACATATCTCTAATGTACTTAATGTTGGAAGCAGCTTTAGCTTGTAAAATCTTATGCCTGCCGTGAAAATTAAAATTTAATGATAAAGCGTTATGATCGGAAATGAGCATTCTTATTGTATTCACTTTAACAATTTCAGGAGAGAGATTTGTGAATATGTTATCTATACAAGTGCCTTCATTAATAATTCCTGGCCTTGTGACATCATATACTGTTCTTTTCAGTCCATAACTGTCCATTATTCCCAACAATGTTGAAGAGTCCCACTTTTGCTCTGTTAAATTAATATTAAAATCTCCAGCTTAATATAAAGCTTAATATAAATCAATATAAAACTCCAGATATCCGTCTAGCATACTGTACATTGATTTACCAGTTCTAACAATTTGTAAATTATATCTCAGGAGTTAAATTCTGTTTTCCTTAGAAAATATACAAAGTACGGTATGTTTACAGTATCCCAATATCCCTTTCCAACTAGAATTAACTCTGCCCGCGGCTTTTGGATTCCAAAACTTCACAATAGATCAGAAAAAGCTAATGCGTTTTACATAGCACATATAGTTCAATGCAACTTTCACCAGAAATAAGAAACAGAAAACAGTGTGACAGTGTCACGGTTTTCAAGAGGGGGTTGGGTAGTTGGCTGCTCGGCCTCAGCAAATATGCGGCTGAGGCACTCATCAAATCCCAGTATCATTAAATTTGATATATGGATTTTCCCATGACTTCTGATATTCTATTGAAAATAAAATTATAAAATGTCTTATATTGTCAAATAAGTTATTTAAATTCCAATTAAGTGATCAGTGACATCTAGGACTATTTTTCGCTCACAGACCTATAGTCTTGCGAGGAATATATTTCTATAAATTGATTTTATGTATCAACATGAATGACTATATCACTATATCAATTTATTGGAAATAAAGGATCTGAGTCTAAATCTGAGTTTATCGACCAAAATTTTTTGAAAATAATTAATTACAGCATATTGCAATAAAAAAATGTTTGCATTTGAATTTTTAATTTTTTATTCTTTTTTTTATGAATGTGTGCAAAGTGAAACTCTTGGCCAATTTATAATATTAAAATATATACAGTAGTAGTAATATATGTTTTATCACAATAAATAAAAATAATGTGCAGTGCTCTCCCAACTGTCCATCCCCCCTGCGCACAGCTTATCCCAAGATATTTATTTTTTATGCTAAGGGTTTCTTTTTTTTTTTTTTTTGTTAAGAGAACTCCCCCTACAATTTTCAACAGGGCTCGGTCTCGATCTGGAGTTGTTTCCTCTCAAATTGAAAGGCGCTATTCTTCTAATTTCTAATGAGAAATTAGAAATTTTCTCATTATAGAATAACATTGGGATTTGGTTGAGAATTTTAAACATATGTTAATCTTTAAATAGGTTTAGTTGTAAGTCGATTACTGGAACTGAAAATCACAATATTGGATTAGATGGTTTATAATTGATTTACTAATTTATTATTTATTGATTTATTTGGTCACGTAAACTAAACGTAATATTTATGTTCGATTTCGAGGAACTTTTACACTAGTTCTCTAATATAGGAAAGTGGAAAGATTTGTTAAACTTGAAAAATCTTGTCTCAGTAAAATTTTTATAATATAAGAATCCCCAAATAAACTCCTTTACCCTTAAATGATGATGGTTTATAAAAACTAATCACCCACTGGTTGAAATTCAACAAAAAATTCAGTTGATCTTGAGCCAATTGTTTTAAAATGTTTTATAACTGAAACATCTATTCTTTATAATTTGCTAGCATTTGTTTTATTATTCAAACAGCTGTCTAATGGCTCATTCAATTTTCCTTCTCCTATAAGATTGACAATGAAACTTTGAAAACCTGTAGGGCGCCCTGGGGGCAGATGAGAATTTTAATGATATTCTGCTCATCTACAAGACGATACCTTTCTAACGGTATGCACAGGTTTCTCCTATGATGAGCACAAGCAGAGAAAAAAGGAGGAAAAGAAACCTTCTTGCCTATTAATATATAGACTAAGCTGGTGCTGTTCATTGATATAATTAAATACATTGAATGATATAACAAAAACATGCACTTTAACATAATTACTTCACTAGTAGGATCTTTGTATAGGCCCCATGGATAATTAAGCAGGTTGGGTAATGGTAGAGAGAAATAAATTTAACAAATAAAGTTAAAAAATACATTTATTTTACATATTGTTAAAACCTTCTATAAATAAAACAATGTATATTACATTAAAAAAAAGAGTAGATTACCATACAAAAAAAGGATTTTTCTATAAGCCTCAGTTTTTAAATGAAAAATAAAAACTGTTGCTCAAGTCAATACTTAATCTAAAGTTTGAAGAATTTTTAAAATGTGTATTTTGACTGTAATGTTTTAAATAGTTTATATTTAAAAGTACAATATAACAACATCCTCCCTCCTATACCCGAATGTCTCCTATATTTCTTTCATTGGTTTCACTAAAAGACCAATTTTTAGTTTTTCATTGCATTTTGTAATCCATGTGCAACAACTTATAAAGAGTAAATGCCAGTGCTGGTATCATACTGGTATCATATAGACAAATTAGAAAACTGTCTAGGGCACAGAGGTTCGAGGGTCAATGTTGTGTAGCAGATGAGTGCCCTCAATCTTCAGAGATGTCAGCATGAAACGATCACATCCGATGGGAAAACACGAGTTTCGTCGATCAGCAGCAAAGAGCGCCTTCGATTGGCAGTCAAGAGCGCTCCTGATCTGTGGTAAATACCGTATTTATTGGTGGGAACTTGTTCCTTTGATTGGCAGGGACTGGTACCCCAATCGCCAGAAACTAGTGCCTCGGATCGTTAACGACGAAGCCCCGATCTGCGGTATAGAGGGCCACCGAAAAAGTAGCTTTTTTCTCGGAGTCTGAACATAGATTTTGGTAAAGGATGAAACTGCAAATTTATTACTTTTTTGGTGGTTTGCATATTTTTTGGACACTAAATTGTAAATAATATAAAAATTGCAAATCCTCTATCTAATCACAAATATTCGTAAATATAAATATTTAAACATTTTTGTTAAGCCTGAAATGAATAAGAGTGGGGGATGTTGGGGTACCTGTCGACCAGAATAAAGCTTGAGCTGGCTTAACTATATCTATTATATAAAGCTTCTTGGAGTGAATGGTGCTCAATGGTGCATACCATCATCACATTTTATAATGGGAATTGTTTTTGTTTCCTGCTAACTAATGAATGGGCTAAATGTTAATCTGATTTTGCTCAAGCAGAGACCCAAATAGATTACGTAAACTTAGTTTTAGAGAAAACGCAAAAGAACTTACCGTACTACATTATTTTACACTGAACCAAATTTCACACACCTTACAATGTTTTGTTTCTCATAACCCTTAAAAAGCATAGTGGAAGAGACTTTTGTGGTGATAAATAAATGTTTATGTTCCGGTTTTTTCGTTGAACTTCAGAATGTATTCAGAACTCCCATAGCCTAATTCAATTTATGAAATTCACTCTCCTATTCATTCTCTTTTCTAGGACATTGAAGACAAAACAACAATTCTTAAAAAAAAAAAATAAAAATAAAAAAACTGACAGAACTGTTGCAAAACTTTTGAAACTTTCAATGAACTAACCATTGTAAATTATGCTAAATTTGTAGTCCTATATATTTTGAGAGAAAAAAAGAATATTATTGATGAATGGGCTAAGCACTTTAACTAGGACGTTCCACTAACCCAATAATTACCTATTCATAATAATAATGCGGCCTACTTTGAGCATCATTAAAAGATTAAATAAATAAGTAAATAAAAGTTAATGATGGACAAAAAATATACATGATGTGTATCGGTACTTCAAATTGAAAAAGTGTGACATATACTAAATAAAAGAGAACAAAATGTATTGTGGCCCAATACAACTCTCTCAAATGCTTTTATACTGTACATTTTGTATTTATAAATGAAATTACCTTTACCTTTTTACCTCCGGTGTCGTCCCGTTGACCCAATATTAGGTATGGGACCAGTCAAAATCCTCTTCAGCAACAGCCAAGGGATAGGAATAGGATTACTTAAAACTAGGTTAGGTTAGGCTAGGTATTCTCCAAGTAACTCTCAATGGAGTAAAAACATTTTGATATGAGATATTGTTTGAGTTTGGATTTAAATTTAGAAAGGTCTGTGATGTCTTTAATGTCGGGTGGGAGTTTTTGAAAAAGTTTTGGTCCTATAAAGTTTGGTTTGCTCTCAAACAGTGACAGGTTGTGAAAAATGGCAGTTCTATTGTGTCTATGTCTCGTATTATAATTGTGAGGAGGATTGTGAGAGAGTTGGTTAGATTTCTTAACATACATGATTACCTCGTAGATATACAAGCTAGGTACAGTTAAGATGTTGAGTTGTTTGAAGGCTTCGGCACAGTGATCTCTAGCTCTTAATCTAGACATGTATCTTACAGCTCTTTTTTGCAGTTTAAAAACTATATCCAAATTCTGTTTTGATGATTTACCCCACAAAATGATGGAGTAGCTGATGTGATATTCAATTAAACTAAAGTATACTAGTTTTGACAAAGATGGTACACATTATGTGTCTCAATTGTCTCTCATACTCTTTAGAAATGGTAGCTAATATGTCTCTGAGTGCCATATGCTTTACACTCCACAAAACAGAGGTGTCAAAACGAGCTTATAATGATAAAATTTACAAAACAACAGATGAAATTTACAAATTATAGGCGAACTTTGTCCTTATAAGTGTTCTTCTATAGAAAACAGTCTAACAAATATTAAAAATCAATAAAAATATTTCAATATTTTTTTACTATAATACTGTTTGCGGTAGCTGTGAATGAGTACTGTGCAGGAATTTCACAGTTATGTTTTTGTGTAAACTCATATGTTTGCATTGTTTGTAATACTGTTGGTAGATATTAAAATAATTATTCATAAAATCATGTATCTGGAGTGTTAAAAATACCTGCAAACAGTATTGTATTTGATTTCTTATCATAGATAAAATAAATAAAAGGATGACTAGCAGAGAAGACATCAGCAGCAAAGCGGTTAGCAAAAATGGCTGTTGCAGCAGCTGCTACTGTGCCCACCTGAAATGTACAGAGAGAGATAAAAAAAACAAGTTATGTTCAATGAAAAGCAGATGGGGATGAGAAAAACACCGGGTTCCAGGGACGGGGGGGGGGGAGGGGGGGGAGGAGGTAGTTTGTGTGTACCAGGTTCTTGAGAATGATAAGGAAAATGCCAACATTGACAACTACAAAAAACACACAAAATAAGCACTGCAAAAGATGATTTTTTAATAGGTTTGGAATTAGAATAATAAGAAAATTTTTACTTTCAAAAGTTTGTAATTTTTACATGGCATGTTTCTTTATTTTAAATAAGCCAACCATTTTTATATGTGTTTTTTACTAATTCTGATAAAAGTTTTTTCCACATACTCTGCGATAAACCATTGTTTTCAGAGCAGTCAGATGCGATAGAAAATAATCGATTGCCAATGGACTGGGTAGAAGTAAAAAAAAGGATTTTTTAGACTAGGCCGGCAAAGAAAGGATTTTATATCCAATACAGGACATCACAAGCGCTGCTATTCTACTCAATATTCCTTTATATAATTTTCAAACATCTGATTGTTTCTAGCAAACAAATGAAACAATAATAAATCTCCAATGATATATATTTGTAGAAGTCAATTTTAATTAGTGCTAAACAGCTGAAAAGTGTTAAAAAACCAGACATAAACAAATAACAATTTAAGGCGAGGTCCAAATAATTAATCAACTTTTACCCAAACTGTATATTAGAGAGTTTTTGCACATACGAGAGAGTTTTTGCAACATACGGTAAATCTTACGGTAAACGCTAAACGATATTTTTAAGTTGGCAAATTTCCGCATATTACGTTACACAGGACAGTTCAACTGTATGAATAGTGTCTAATGGTTACTATTGATCCCTTTCAACAAGCTTTTTGTACCTTCAAGCAGCAAAAGTACCTAAATCCGCCATTATTTAAATAGCGTTTAGCGTTTACCGTATTCATTTACCGTATGTGCAAAAACTCTCTACGGTAAATGAATACGGTAAACGCTAAACGCTATTTCATTTATGATTGTTTTGCCTATTTATACTGCTTGAAGCTATGAAAAACTTATTGAAAAGTGATCAGCGGTGAATTTCATTCATTATTTATCCGATTCCATCACTGTGAACTGAGAATTATTTATAAATTTACCAATATAAAAATAGCGTTTAGAGTTTACCGTAAGATTTACCGTATGTTGCAAAAACTCTCTATTTATTAAAAGTGGTATGATGAAAAGTACTGTCCGTAACTTGCCCGAAAGTGGTATACCGGTGCTTGATCCATTTTAAGTAGGCCTACGAGGCTTCGCCTCATACTTAAAACTTCATCTTGCACTGGTATAACGGCCACTTTATGGACTAGTGATGACATGTGCTATTAAAGTCTATATTGATATGAGTAGATTTACTGATTGGTAAGTAAACTACATATTCCACAGGTCTCATTTGGCAGAATAGTAATAAATCATATTCATAAAGACCATTTCATCTTCATTCATGTTACCCAATCATTTTAGATCCAATCAAAGGTAACAGAATAATGATGTTAATCGTAAGCTTCAGCCACACTGACTAAACATTCCCAGTAAATTTTTTTCCTACAGTTACCTAACAATGTACATGCGTTCTCTCACTGATTTGAGAAAGCAAAGTGGCCAATTTACTCAACGTGAGACAATGTTAACATTGTCTCACTCTAATTACTTTGTCTCACTCAAGATTTTCAACATGAAGCAACGAAATAGTGAGCGCAAAACATGCAGACAAGGTCGTATGCTCGCGAAATACGTTGGATGGCAGCACTGGCTGTAAATCAGCTGGTCAGCTGTTGTACTGTTGTATTTGTCACAACACTTCCGGTCACGGCAGAAGCCACCATTTCATTGATTTGCCATTTGTAAACATTGAAGGTGATATATTTGTCTTTCTATAAATAATTCTTTGGTTAAAAATTCTTTTAGGGTGTTTGTGTTCCTTTTTAAGGAGATTATTTTTTGTTTTATAATTTTGTTTCTGATTTATCAATGTTACTTTCACATTAAATTTTATATTAAAAGTTCACTTCTGTGTAAAAATATGTTACGTTTCTTTACCAATTTATTTGTTTTATGGTAACTGAAGGAAAAATATAATGTGCAACTCGAGTGCAAAGTGCAATCGCCACACTCGAGAAACCACTCCTCACTCACCGTGAGTAAGGATTGCTCTCGAGTGAAGAAATTGCTCACTTTGCTCACTAGTTGCACAAATAACTATTGTCAAACCCTAAACCAATAACCAAACCAAACAATTACTAAAGAACCGTTAGTGTATTGTCAATTATACCGGGTGTCCTAGACCTGTGACACCTTAGACCTCGCACCTTAGACCTGTGTACTCAGCGAATTTTCAATAAATATTTTTTTTAACAACTTAACTATCTTATTATATAATTAGTAATCCTTACAAAAAAATAAAATATATTTAATGGGTGGTCTGGGACACCCGGTAGAACCTCACTCTACGATTTAAATTCTATATAGAACAGAAGTTTGACAGAATACTTTTCAGTCAATTGGGATGGTACAGTAAAAGAAAAAAATATATGCCAAATATTACCTCATCAACTGCAACTTTAGCCTTGTGGATAGCTTTGTCTAGTTTAAGTCCTCCTTCACCTGACAATGTGCTGAGGTCGGCAGAAGACTGGAAAAGATCTCCTACACCCATCGATTCCAGAATCTACAGAAAAAATTCATCCATTTAATTTGTTATTAACTTACCTATATTACGAATTTACACTTCTTTGTGTATACCAGATGTTTTTAAAGGAATGTATGAATTTTAATGATTTATAAACCAGTACCAGGGGGACCGAGCTTAAGCTCGGTAAAATTATTACTTTCGATCTCACACAATGCTCGTTCGCTCCGCTCACTCGCCCTATCTTCCATTTTAAAGACAAGCTCGTTCGCTTCGCTCACTCGCCAGGCCGAAGGGTGCTGCACTTTGGTATAAATTTTCCATTAAAGATATATCACATAGGTTTATATCTACAATTATCAGCTGATTTTTGTTCAATTAATAAAATCTCCATAAGGATAACATGGAAACTTTGAAGGGCTCTAGCGCGAAAACCGGATTTTTCCCAGCTATGGGACCAACTCCAGTCGATTTCTGGTGGCCAAAACCCCCATTTTCAATCAAAAAATCAAAAATCCTTGGAGCGAAAAAAAACTTTGCCCGGACAAACGGAGCTTGTTTTAGAGTATAAGATAAGATAATAATAGTACATATATATCTTACAGTTGAATAATATTGCGATTAAAGAGAATTTCAAACAGGTTTCTTTGTTAGCGGCCAGTGCACTTGCACGGGATGAGTTTGCCACAGTTAATTTGTTGGACAGGGTTAGAAAAAAAAAAAAAAAAAAAAAAAAACAAACTACAACCAGTAAACATAGAGAGTTTTTATTTTAATACATTTTGCAGTCTCAAAATAATTAATTACTGGAAGAAAATTATTCCGCATTAAGTTTGGTTTTGATTCTCCCAAGTGATAATAACATTCACAGATTACGTCATTGGTTTCAAAATCCCACCTAGCAAAGGAAAGAGTCAATAAGATTTGTAAAGAGATTTTTGAGGTAGTGAGTAGTTTACATCTAACAAACCCCTAAAAAAAACGTCGCACCTTAGACCTGTGTACTCAGTAAATTTCCAAAAAAATTTTTTTTTAACAACTTAAGAACTATTTTATTATATAACTAGCTGTTGCCCGTCACGGCTTCGCCCGTGATTGAATTTATTTTATAGGTAATAAAATCTTTTTAAAGAGCAACAAAATCTACTTCCTTAAGAATGGCATTGAAACAATGAAGTAGTGTGAGTGGAGCTCTGAAGGAATTTTGCAAAACCTGTTCTTAGTGAGGAAAGGTTTCTTAAATAGAAAAGGCCGAGAGAGCCTATGAGCAAATAGGACCGACCATATCAAATTTCAACCCTGTAGTAAGTTCAAATTTCAACAGTCAATATTGAAGTCATGTGGGGCGGAGCCCTAAAGAACATAAAACACTACATTTGCAAAACTGTTTCTTAGTCTTATAGAACCTCAAAAACTATGTTTACAAAACCATTTAGTAGTGAGCACCTGTTAGCAAAACGGAACATCCACGTTAAACTTATACCACCTAGAATCTATGGTAATCTTGAGATTATATGGTGTGGAGGCCTAAAGGAAATTTGCAAAATTATTTCTTAGTAAGTAACTATGAGCAAAGAGGAACGTCCGATTCAAATTAAAAACCCCGGAGGCCTAAAAGTAAATTTGAAGTCATGTGGGGTGGAGCCCTAAAGAACTTCAAAAACTGTATTTGCAAAACCGTTTCTTAGTGAGTACCCATGAGCAAAGAGAAAAGTCAATGTTGAATATCGACCCCGGAGGCCCTAAGGTAATTTAGAAGTCCTGTGGGGCGGAGCCCTAAAGAACTTCGAAAACTATATTTGCAAAACCGTTTCTTAAGGAGCATCCATGACCAAACCAAACGTCCATGGCAATTGTCAACCCCGGAGGCCCTAAAGTAATTCTGAAATCCAGTGGGGCGGAGCCCTAAAGTGCTTCAAAAACTGTATTTGCAAAACCGTTTCTTAGTGAGTACCCATGAGCAAAGAGAAAAGTCAATGTCGAATATCGACCCCGGAGGCCCTAAGGTAATTTAGAAGCCCTGTGGGGCGGAGCCCTAAAGAACTTCGAAAACTATATTTGCAAAACCGTTTCTTAAGGAGCACCCATGACCAAACCAAACGTCCATGGCAATTGTCAACCCCGGAGGCCCTAAAGTAATTCTGAAATCCAGTGGGGTGGAGCCCTAAAGTGCTTCAAAAACTATATTTTCAAAACAGTTTCTTAATAAGTATCTATAAGCATAGGGAATCGTCCATGTCAAATTTCAACACGTAGGCTATACAGTAATTGTGAGATTCTGTGGGGCGGAGCAATTATTTATTTATTTTTTAGCACCTAAGAAAAAAGAGATCACTCCAAATTTCAACCGTGCAGGTTTCCTAATTTGTATTTTAAATTGGCCATGCGGATCACGTTATAAAATTTTGAAGGCCTGTGGGGCGGAGCCCTGAAGGAATTTTGTTCAATTATTTCTTAGTGAGCACCTAAGAGGCAAGATGAACCTGTGTTTAAAGTTTCAAGTAGACTAAATACGTTTGGTAGTTCCTGAGATTTCAGGAGTCAGTCTGTAATCATTCCCCGTCAGGTTTAGCTTGGTCGCTAAGCTCACTCGCCGCAACTATCCTCTAGTTTTTTATTACCAATACCCCCTACTACCCCCAATAATTTAAATGAGAACAGCTGTTTACAAAATTAATATTCCTTAATGTAATCATATGTTCCAATACAAAAATGTTTCTTCCATAAGAATAACATGGTAACTTTGAAGACGTGTGGGGCGGAGCCCTGTAGGAATTTTGCAAAATCGTTTCTTAGTGAGCACCTAGGAGGCAAGACGAACCTATTTTCAAAGTTTCAAGTAAATCCGTTTGGTATTTCCTGAGATTTCGTGATGAGTCAGTGAGTGGGATTTCGCTTATATATATATATATATATATATATATATAGATTAGTAATCCTTACAAATATATATATTTAATGGCATTATAACTCATTTAAATATTTTACTGTAATTCAAATATTGCTATAAATAATTTTTTTAACATTAAAAGTGCATTTAGGAAAAAGAAATAGATCCCAACCCACACAGCACAAGTACATCCCCAGGAGTTCCTAAACATATCCTTATGGGATATTGGAATATCCCGGGGAAATCCTTAATATCCCCAATATTCTCAAAAAGTCATCCCAGGGATCTCCTGGGGATATTGAATGTCCGCGCATATCCCGCGTTTTGGGATATCCTTTCGGGATATCCTTAGGATATTCAAATATCCCTATGGGATGTCGTTAAAAACTGGTCTAAAACTTGTAAATTGTAACTATTTTCATCAAAGTTTATAAATAAATGCATTTCTGCTAACGAACAAATTACAAAAATGAAAATAATTTGGAGCAAAAAGTATAAGCCCATGCCAGGATTTGAACCTATGACCTCACACTCAATGACCTGACGCTCTAACCTATTGAGCCAACTGACCTGTGCTCTGAGGTGTTCTCATTTACTATTAAGTATTGAAACTTGACCTTCATTGGTGCACTTGGAAGTTTTGCGAGTCAAAGTAAAAAAGTTAGCCTAAATTTGAAGTAACTTTACAAATTGACTATTTTCACATATTTAAAAATTTTGAAATAAAATAGCAAAACCTTTTGAATGTGAACTGTTATATGTAATTTGGATTGTATATTTTAACACAAAAAGATTATTAATTATACTTGATATATATTTTAATTTGAGTAAAATCACTACATTTTATTTGATGTAGTTTGACCTTTTGAAAGTGTATTTGATGTAAAATAGATACCTATCCTGTGTACGTTATGTACGTGGTAAATCGAGATATCCCAGCGTAAACCCAAATATCCCCAATATTTTCTAAGTCATTCCAAGGATATCCTAGGGATATTGCAAATCATACATTTTGGGATATCCTTTCACGATATCCCCAGGACATTGAATATTTTTAAGAGATATCCTTCGAGACCCATCTCTGGAACTCCTGTCATGAAGAGAGGCAGCCATGGCATTGCTTATGAAAATTTCCCATACTTTTTACTAAGAGTTATTTTCAGAGGTTTTCATTAAAGAAAATTATTTATTAAAACTTTAGTTTATAGTGAATGACCTATACACTATTTTGCATTATAGCTTTAATCACTGACACTTCCTATGGATGTTCTTTGTAGATCCTTTCAACTATAATGTTTGAATTCAAACAAATCTATTTGGCTTCCCATACAGCACCGGATATCCATAGGACGTCCGTTTTAGATCCGGGATGTCCGTGTATATCCGTCGGACATTGCGGATGTCCTATGGATATCCAAATCATATCCGCAATGTCCTTGTTTTCTGCGGGACATACCGGATATCGGATGGACGTCCAATGGATATCGGCGAACGGATGTCCTAATCCGGTTAATCGTGGATATCCAGTGGATATCCACGATGTCCTCCTGAAATTATCTATTTATCGTGAAGCGGGGATTATAGTCAAAAAGAGTTGATATGTTATTTCTAACTAATTTTCAATAGCATATAACTCTGTTAGCATTCTTTATGTTTTCTTTTAAATATTTAATTATAAGATCATATAACTTATTTTGTTTACTAAACAAATATTTTGCTGTACGTCTCTAATTTTGGCATTACAAATATAGCACCATAGGCCTATGCTAACTGTGTATAGGTATAATTTTATTTCTAAAAAAATATTAAAAACTTATAATATTTTAACTGACTTCTAAGTTTAGTTCTGATGAAATCTGTTTAAATCCACTACAAATATAAAAAAATAACGAGGGAGAAGGACAGTTAAATTATTTTTTATGTGGTTGAAAGTGTACATTTCTATATCATATATATTACACAAAGTAACGGCACATAGTTTTTGAATAATTTCATTCACTTCTATAAATATATCTCTTCTCCATGTTGTACCGCACGTTGCGGATTCGCTAAAAATATATAAGATACGCCTAGAAACGGCCATCTAAAATTATAATAATTTTTAAAAATCAGAAAAGAATAATAAAAAACAAAATCAATGATTAATTTCTAAATTGAATAACAATAAAACCGTAAATTCAATTATAACAAAAATGAAAATTTTTGGAAATCCTCCTTTTCCCTGTTGCTCGCCTTTGGTCTTTACGACGGTGAATTGGTTTTTTTCTGACCAACCGCCATTTTGATTTGATTATTTGAATGATTGATTGTTTATGTTTATTGTTTGCCTACTCAGTACTCGTTCGTTGTGGCGGCTTCGCTTATAATAAAATGGTTTTACTGTGCATATTAATCAAATTTAAGTTTATATGAAAACATGCTTCTGTTTGTGCCGAAGACTCTGGAGTCTGGATTTTAAGAAGTAAGAAGAGCATCACACCGGTTATAAGATAAGAAAAGGTAAGTTTCTAAGTTAGGCTTGCATCTCATTCCATCCATTCTCTTTATCATAAATCCCTTATTACTTTCTCCCCCTATACCATAGTATATGGAGAAAGTATTGTTTTCGTCAAAATTTTCGAATTTGAGTTGTTGGTGGATCTATCCATTTTGGTCCCCCCTGAGTCCAAAAAAGTGGTTTTCGGAGTGATGTCTGTGTGTGTGTGTGTGTGTGTGTGTGTGTGTGTGTGTGTGTGTGTGTGTGTGTGTGTGTGTGTGTGTGTGTGTGTGTGTGTCTGGATGTATACAGAGCTAGAGAATGCCCCAATGGTCCGATTTTGGTGAAACTTGGTACGTAGGTCCAAACCCACGATAATTCCAGGCGTTTTTTTCATTTTTTTGAATTTTTGATTTTTAAGGGTAGGCCCTAGTTTACCCCCAAAAACCCTCAAAAATCGTCAAAAAACAAAATTTCTCAAAAACGGCTCTAACGATTTTGATTAAAATTTTGTGGTTTATTAAGCTTAAAATGGTGAATAAAATGACACCACCTGCATCTCTGAGAAAATGCGCGTTCAAAAGTTATGGAGTAAAAACTGTTTCAAAAATCAATTTTTTGAATTTTCAAAATAGCTGTTGTCTCGAAATAAATTTTACTTATCACCATTAAATTAAGCTCAAAAAAACTAAATAATCCAGTATTTTAAATTATTGCTCTACGTCAAGTGGTTGCGGAGAAAATTCAATTTTTCGTTTAGCGGTAAACGCAGTACGTTGTTAAGTCACAGACGCACGTAGGGTCAAACGAGCGCTGCTCAGCTGGTAGCTATCCGACTGAGTCATCAAGAAATTAATGTTTGGAGCTTTTAACACCTTTTTTTTATATTGTTGGGAGAAAGTATGTGTCAGTTAACTGATACCGTTTATTTTTCTGCCTCTTGAGACGGTTTTAATTTAATTTCAATTGTCATTTAAGGTCGTGCGTATTGTTCTTGTCAGGTTAGGATTTTAACTTATCCTCATTTTTAGATTCAACCCTCTGAACACACCTCTGCCTCAGTAAAATCGTTTTAGAGGCTAATTAGAGGTGTGTTCAGAGGGTTGAATCTTAAAATGACAATAAAATCCTATCCTGACAGGAACAATAATGCCTACCGGTACGCACGACTTTAAATGGCAATTGAAATTAAATTAAAAGTGTCTCAAGTGGCAGAAAAAATAAGGGATATTTTTTCCCTCATGCCAAATGCCAATGCCTTAGTCCAATGCCAAATGCTTGTTTTTGTTTGGAATGAGTTCCTAAGTAGGCTTGATAAGTAGGTAACTTAGTTCTAAGTGCATTGTGAGTTTCACTGTATCCTACCCTTTGAATTCAACTAACTTAGGCCTAGGCTAGTTTACCCATGGAGTGAATTTATTTGTGGACTAGGCCTAGTCCCTAGACAAGCGTTAATTTGGAATTAAATGCTAGTGTACTGGTACGGTAGGTGAGAGATCCTTTTGGTCAATAAATACAGTAGGCTAAAAAGAGTGGCTAATGTTCGGTACGGGTACAGTTTCATATATTGCATCTACACTACCATGGAATGAAAATATTGAAAGATCCCATCAACATATCCATCATATCAACTATGGTAGGCCCTATCGATTCGTACATCTAACATCCCTCGGCGCTCAGTAATCCATGAAAGCTGACTTACTTGGTTGAGCTTGTCAACCTTGCCTGACGGGGTCAGGACAATCTAGGCTACAGCTTGGCAAGGTTGTTGGTGTAGGTTGTTGAAGGGCCGGATGGCCATGTCAGTGGTAAAACTTTCAATTTTATAAAAGCTATGTTCAACAATTACTTTAGCCTCTTTTTAAAAACTGTTATGATTTCAAGCTCACTTGGCAGGGCTTGAAAGAGTTTTTCCCTTTATATTCTGGTTTGCATTCATATTGACAGTTTGAGAAGTTCTGAGAAGTTCGAATTAAAGGAGTGTTGTACTTTGTGATCTTTTTCGGTTGGGAGTTTCTTTTCCTTTTTAATGTACATTATACTTTCAAAAATAAAAAGGTTTGGAACAGTTAAAATGTTTAGCTTCCTATAAGGCAGCTATCAATACTGGGGCCAATAAGCAGATTCAATCTACTGTAGGCCAATACCGTACCTAAATAACAATGACAATCACTATAACTAATTAGGCTACTCCTCTTTTGTTTAAATTTTTATTCCCCCATTTGATATATTATTTCTAAAACCAAAACACAACTAAGTTAGGCCTAATCATAATGACAATTTCAATTTGAACAAAATAACATGTAGGGTAGGCCTACTGTTCTAGCCCTAGCTATAAGAAAAAATACCTTAGGCCTAATACCTTTTTGAAATGGCGATCTAGTTAAATAAATAAAGCCAAGTAAGTTATGAATGAGAGATGAATGTAGGATGATTGTGGCGCGATCTTGTAGTCTTGTTACTGACTTAGACCGACATTCTCCTTAGACAGGACTGGTAATTAATAACCAATGCTATCTAGGGACCTACAGTTTAACGTGGGATCTAGGGACCGGCGCTTTAACCACTACGCCACCTACTCACTTAAAGACATTGGTATTTTATTAGTTGCCATCAAGGCAACAAAATAACAACAAAAGGTAAACAAAAATAAAATAAAGCTACTTTTAGGTATTGGTTTTGAAACAACTGTCACCTGTGAAAAGGTATAGTTGGCGTAAACTTCAAAACCTGATTATCATGATATTATAATAAAAGAGAATGAAAAAAATTAACGATAAAGGCTTAACCCGGTAGGCCTACTTTAGTTATTGTACACAGAAAATTGTTTGTACCAACATTTTCTTTAACTAGTTTACTTGTTTCTCAATTTCGAACAATTTAGTCTCGGTAATTTTGCTGTTTACGCTTTGTAATCAAATCAAATCAAATCATCTTTATTGTCATTTCACTTGTACAAGTATCGACATAATCAGTTCGTTAACCAGTGCATCCTCAAAGGTTTAATTCATAACCTCTTATGAATAGACAACCTATTATGAATAGATATGAATAGACAGATGTTCTCACTGGTGTTTATATACGGTACTGTGTTTAGTTATAAATACTGTCTTTATCTACTGGTACTCGTTACAGCTGTTAACTTGAAAATATTTAAAATTTCCTCATCAATGTTAATCAAACGGGGAAATTTAGAACTCTAAGGACCGGTTTCTCCAAACACTTTTATCTTAAACTTAGTTTAATGCAATGTTAAACATATGGTCAATTTTGGTTTAAACTTGCTTCGAGGATCCGGCCCTAATGGTTTATAGGGCCCTTCTGTTAGGATAGATATTTACCAATTTACTTTAGAAACAACTTCTAGCCGAGCCCTATTCAATGACACTAAAATAATTAAAATTGGTTGAATATTGTAGGAGGAGTTCCTTGTACAAAAATCCGTGTCGCGTATTCAGTAGGCCTATGTATAGATGATCTAAGATGTTTTCTTCCTTGTGTATCTGTATAAACATTGTGGATTAATTTACTTGAAAAATTACGTAAAGTTTTAGCATGTGTACCAAGAGCACCTGACATTTAAGAAGCAAATAACTTATTCTGTATTGAATAATATTTGGATACGGTAGCCTAAATCATGTAAAGTTAAAAGCATAAACTAAAAATTAAATTGAAAATAATTTTTTGTTTTTGTTAGGCCTATTTATTTTTCTGATGAGTAGCACCTAATATAATTTTCCTTGTTTTTAAGCTTAATTTTGTTTCTTTTAAGATACAGTAAATTTCATGCTATATTAACTTACGGTATCAAAAAAGTAGTAATTCCTAGTTCATTTACATAACATCTGATTACTTGTTTTAGACAGATGCCTGATTCATTTATCAAGCCTAATTATAATTTTGCCCGTCTCTTTTCCTGATTATTTATTTTTTGCTCTATGTTTACAAATGGAGAGAATAAAAAACTTTATTAGAATTACTAAACTGGTAAATTAGCTGTTTAAAAAAGCTAACATTTCTTACAAAACTTAAATAGAGCAGCCAACTTTAAGACTGATAACATAAAAATTCTGTTTTGTTGTATGATTATAGGATAGTATTTATGCTATATTTTGTTTTGTCTTAAATTTGAACAACAGTTTACATAAAAACTATTTTATTTCAAATTAGTTGTATTTACAAACGTACCTTCTTGTTTTAGCGGCTGTACGATTCAACAGATCAACAAGTACATTGACGGACGCTCATAACCTCAATCGTTAAGAATTGGCTCAGGCATGTTCCAGAACGCTCTCGTAGTGGGAAGTAAGTAAACTCAATTATGATTTTTTTTCCGGTTCTATTTTATCAAATTTCCCCTATGTACTCAGGGAATACATTGTTACAAATGCAGTCAAGAGACCTTACCATGGGACAATTGATCCAGTGCAATTTTTTCAAACTTTATTAAAATAAATTTAAATGAACCGTTTATTGAGTACCTATGTATTTGTTTCTACATGCTCAAATCTCATGTACGAAGAACAGTAGTTAGTTTTATATTTGAAGAGTCATCTCCACCCCTGTGCCAGTAGCCCATTTTTGCGCAGTCGGCAATGTTAACCATACGACTTCTAATGCAAAACATGGTATTTTATTCCCCTGTTTCGGATGCCGTTTTTCTCAATACGCATTGCAATATTTGGATCGTTATCCTGGATCACAATACAGATTGAACGTTTGAAGTCAAATATTGATTTGTGATCCATGAATCATACATCAATATTTGACTTTACACACTCAATGTGTATTGTGATCCAGGATCACGATCCAAATATCGCGCTCCGTATCGAGCGTGTAAGGTCCGCCACTAATATGCGTGTAATGCGAGCACTGTCTGAAGGGATGTGTGTTGCACGATCTCGTAATCTAGCCGGTAGATTTTGCATAAACTTTGCATTTATGAATGTTTTTGCCCGATAATAAGTTTAGAAACAGGATCAATCCCAGGAAAAATAGAATTCGATCTAAATTTAAGTGTAAAAATCGTAATTTTTTACATTGGTCTTATGGGTTGCTATTTTGGTAACGAAATAACAATGAAATAAGTTTTACAAAAATAAAGGAACAGTAATGTTAAGCAGACTTTTTGAAACAGCTGTTAACTGTGAAGAGATATAGTTGGTTGTTGGTAGAAATTTAATAGCTTTATTACCATGACACTATATGAAAACTGAATTGAAACCAATGAGCAAGGCTCGGTTATACTGGTACTGATTGCCATGATACTATATCAAAAGAGAATGAAAACCGAGCAACGCTCGGTCAACCTAATACTTTAGATACTGTACACAGAAAATTGTGTTTAAACCAACATTTTTTTTTTAATTACTTAAGATGTTTTCCCTCCTGGTAATCTAGATAAAGATTGTTGGATCAATTAACTTGACAAAATTACATAGAGTTTTAGTAAATATATGTGTACTAGAGCACCTGACGTAAGAAGCAAATACTGTAACTTATTCTATTTTGGATCATATTTGGAAAAATCACGTAAAGTTAAAAGCATAAGCTAATATTAAAATTAAAACTCATAGTATTTTTTATTTTATTTTATTTTTATTTCAAGCAGCGCGTAATATTAATTTGCTTTCATTTACCAATTAAGATACAGTAAACTTTGCACTCCATTAACTTACCAAAGAAGAAGTCCTAGTTCATTTACTTTACACATCTGATAAATTGTCTAGAGACAGATGCCTCATTCATTTATTAATTATAATTACCCCCAGCTTTTTTCCTTATTATATTTACAAATGGGGGAATTATTGAAAAACCAGTAGCTGATAAAAAAGCTAATATTTCTTACAAAACTTACAATACCATAAAAATACAGTTTTATGTTATTTAATTATTGGGGTAAACATTTGTTGTTACAATGTATTATATTTTTTAAATTTGTTTTGTATTAAATTTGAACAACAGTACCAACAAACTACTTCGTTTGAAATTAGTTGTAATTACAAACTTTTCTTCTTGTTGTAGGGGCCGTACGAACAAACCGATCCACAATCACATCGACTGATGCCGAAATCACGTCGGTCATCAAGGATTGGCTCAGGCATGCCCCGGAACGCTCTCGTGGTAAGAAGTAAGTAAAATCAATTTTTATTCTTTTTCTATTTTAGCAAGTTCCTCCTACATACTCATGGAATACATTGTTACAAAAGTAAGTAACTGTAAGACCTTAACAAAGGACCATTAATTGGTTTACTTTTTTTGAGGTCCCTAGAAGTGAAAAGTACTTTTCAGATTCATATTTGTGGTGTCCTCAAAATATTGACGCAAATAAATAATTTTTTGTTTGGTTGGAACGATTCATCGTTTACTCAACATTTTATATTGCTTAGATTTTTCCTATCTAGGCCTATACATGTTTTTTACATGGTTTAAGCTGGGGAATATTTTCTTGGAGCAAGAATGCTACAAGCTCTTGAATTCTTGTAGCAAAATAAAAATTTTTTATTGCGCGTAGTATAATTTGTCACCAGTTACTAATACTTTCACTGTAAAATATTTTTGTTTACGCTGTTGTTTTTTACCTAAAATAAAAGCACTAAAAAGTTCAAAAGGACTTTTTATTTAATTTTTAAAACGTTAAAATAGGTTCATATAAAGTTACGGATCTACATAAGTAATTAAGCCTATACATAACATAAAGTTTTTTTTTTTTTTAATGTCTTAAGTAATGATAATCACACAAAAAACTTTATCAACCTTCTCACTAGCTACGGCTTGAGATATTTAATTGATGTGCCAACCAGAGTTACAATAAGCTCAGCTACCGCCATAGATAATTTTTTAACCAACATTCCTCATAGCTACTGTAAGAGCAGCTCTTTGATAACAGCCCTGTCAGACCATTCAGCCCGTCAGACGGGGGTATCTGTTGTCATAGTAACAAGGGATCAGCCGACGAGGAGAAGACCTTTATGGAAAGGGTTGTCCCACAGTGAGTTTGTCGAAACTCTTCAAAAAGCCATCAACAGCTGCCAGCTTCCCCTAGAACAACCCCTCAGATTGGATATCAGCACAAGTCTTGTGTCCAGTGATAATGTGAGTGAAAAAGGCAGTCAGTGTTCTAGAAGTGTGGGTGATGAGTCTCTGATTCCTCGTGCATGTAACTTAACCTTAACTAATGTACCAGATAAGTCAAATAATTCTACATCGTATCTATTTGAAACCTCTTTGTTAAAAAACTTGAGCCATGTTGCAATAGAAATTACTTAGAGTCTAAAAGGTGTAAGAAACCATCTCTTGGAAAAGTTAATGACACATTTAAAGTGGCATTAAAAAACTTAACTATTTTCCATTTAAACATTCAACACCTACCATCTAGAATTGATTCCTTGTTAATAACTTTAGATGAACTAAATCCAGACCTAATAGTTTTAAATGAGCATAAAATGATTGAATCAGAGTTATCTCGATTAAATTTTTCTAAATATCGAATTCATTCCTCATTTTCAAGGAAATCTGCAGGAGGTGGAGGTGTTTTGATCCTTGGTAGAAATCATATCAAGCATAGAACCATTAACTTTTCTCTAGAGAATATCATATGTGAGAAGGAATTTGAATGTTGTATAACAGAATATAAGTTCAATGAGTTTCAGTTTTTGCTCGTTGCTGTTTACCGTTCCCCCAGCACTAAGATTTACATTTTTCTTGAAAAACTTAACTATTTATTGAGTTTTTTGGTAAAAAGATTTAAAAATATAGTAGTAATTGGAGATATTAATATAAATGTTCTGAATGAGACTGAAAGTAGTAGGCTTCTTGATGTGCTTGAGATGTTTAGCATGAGATATTTAGTAACCTTCCCTACACGCATTACATGTATGTCAGAATCTGCATTGGACAATGTTCTCACCAATATTACAGATTATAATCTAAGGGTAGCTGGTGTTAATACACAAATTTCGGACCACGATGGATTGTTATTATTTTTTGAATGTGACAATGTCAAAGATGTAAATTTAATTAAAAACAAACAAAACAAACAAATACTAAGAGATGCTAGGGATTTCTCAGAGGATAATTTAGACTTGTTTGTAAGATTACTGAGTAAAGAAAATTGGATGCATGTTTATATGGCTAAAGTTGAAGAAAAATATGATGTTTTCCATCAAATTTTCATGTTCTATTTTGATCAATGCTTTCCAAAATTTAAAAAACGATGTAAAACTAAGGATAAAAATTGGATCTCAGCAGAGATAAAAAATGAAAAATCAAAAATTATTAGTGTAAGTAGGATTGCTCGTGCTAGTAAAGATAATGATCTTTATGACAAAGTTAAAAGGTTGAATAAAGATTTCAGAAAAAAAGTTATACATGCTAAAAGACAGTTTTACGAAAATAGGGTGAATAATGCTGAAAATGTATGTAAAGCTACCTGGAAAATACTTAATGCTGAAGTCTCAAATAAGAAAAGGAATGTAAGTAATATTGAAATTGATTTTGATGGAAAATTGTACAGAGACCCTCAAGAGATAAGTTGTATTTTTAATGACTTTTTTAATAACTATGTTAATTCATCAATTATTCCTCAGCTGGCTCAAAACAACACTTCAACTGCGAGTGTATCCTGTCCAGGCATTCAGTCTTCCCCAAAGGCTAATTTCAAATTGCGTGCTGTTTGTGATTATGAGATGTTAAATATTATAAATTCTTTTGATAATAAACCATCAACTGGTTACGATGAAGTGCCTATGTTAGTTATAAAATATGCTAGTAAACAATTGGTTAAACCTCTTGTTCATATAATAAATTCTTCTTTCTTGAGTGGAATTTTTCCTAAAAAATTAAAAATTGCTAAGGTTATCCCACTGCATAAAAATGGAGATTCAAAAAATTTGACAAATTATCGACCCTTATCTTTACTTTCATCGTTCTCTAAATTATATGAAAAAGCCGCTTATAACCAATTAGTAACGTATCTAGAAGAAAACCATTTGCATGATGATGAACAACATGGCTTTAGACCAGGTAGATCTGTAGTAACCGCAGCAGTGGATTTTATTGATTCAATAATAAACTCAGTGGACAAAGGGGAAAAAACAGTAGGCATATTTTTGGACCTGACTAAGGCCTTTGACAGTGTTTCACACCAGCTTCTTTTGGGGAAGATCCGAGATATGGGTGCTGACAGCAGGTCAGTCAAGTGGTTTCAATCCTACTTGACTCAGAGATCGCAGTATGTCGAAATAAAGCAATTAAAAAATAATATTTCAACAAAAACTTGCTCTCAGTTATCCGTTATTCAACATGGCGTACCACAGGGTTCGATTTTAGGGCCTGTTTTATTTCTTTGTTACATTAAAGGCATGCCCAGCTCATTTCAAAACAATTTATCTAATAAAATAAGTTTGTATGCAGACGATGCCAGTTTAAAAATAAGTAGTGCATCTGTTTCTGGTTTGGAATATAACTCTTTGAATTGCCTAAAAACAATAGATGCTTTCTTAAACTACCATCAACTGCTCTTAAATTGTAGTAAAACTAACTTCATGGTATTTTCAGCTGGTAAACAGAAAAATCCAATTCACCCAGTGATTAATTTTAATAATTCCAATCTTCATCAAGTTACTACAACAAGATTTTTAGGTTTAGTAGTCGATGAAAATCTTTCATGGAACTCTCATATTGACCATGTGGTCGGCAAAATTACATCTGGAATCTATGCCATTTATAGAATGTCAAAATTTTGCTCAATAGATACTTTAAAAATGCTTTATTTTGCTTTCATTGAATCCTCAATATCGTTTGGCATCAGTATTTATGGCGGAACATCAAAGAAAAATTTGGATAGAATTTTAATTTTACAAAAAAGAGCAATAAGAATAATGTTAAACCTAAACTGGGATACTTCTATGCGTGATTATTTCTCAGCCATGGGCATAATGACGGTGTACGGCATTTACGTTTACCATACTGTTCTTTACACAAAAAAGCTTTTTTCTGAAAAAAAGTTACCTAAACTAGGGGATAACCATAAATATGAAACTAGGCATAGAAACAAAATTGCTGTTGGTACCCATAGATTGGAATTTTATAACAAAAAACCATCATGTGCTGGAAAAAAATTTTTGGAAGGGCTTCCAGAGCGGTTGAGGAGTATTGATGATGATAAAAAATTTAAAAGTCATCTTAAGGCATACTTAACTGAAAAAGTAATTTATAATTTTGATGAATTGTACAAATGATATTGTGCTTTAGTTTAAGTAGTTGTAAGAATCTTGACGCCATTCAATGTACATACTTGTATGATTAACGAATAAAGTTATTTTCAATTCAATTCAATTCAACCATGATGGAATCCTATTAGAAATATTGCTAAAGTCAAAAAGTAAAATTAAGCAGGCTCAAAAATTAACATTGTATAAACGGAGATTTTGTCAACAAAATTTAAAAACTTTCAAAAAATACTTAGAAAAAGAAAATTGGTATGAGCTCTTTTCATCCTCCTGTAAAGATAAATTTGATACTTTCTACAACACATTTATGTACTATTTTGATTTGTCATTCCCAAAAGTAAAATCTAGATACAGGGGAAAAAATCATAAATTGGAATGGATGACTGATATCATAAAAAAAGAAAAAGAAAATCTCATTAGTCTAAATCAAGAACTTAGGAACAAAAAAAGTCTTTTCTTAAAAAAATCGTACAAAAAAGAAAAAATGAATTATAAAAAGAAAATTAATAATGCTAAGAAGAAATACTACTCAAATTTATTGAATAAATCACAAAATAAATCAAAGACTACATGGGAGATTATTAACAAAGATCTTCCCAAAAGTAAGAAATGTGCTTACAAAAAAATTAAACTTAAGAATAATGGTAGTATAGAATCCAATCCTAAAAAAGTAGCAGATGTTTTTAACAACTATTACATAAACATGGTAGATTCCACACCAATTGATTACCAAGGAACAGATAGCATATGTAATCCGATTTTGCCAAAATTTTACAACAAACCAGTAAATGAAGAAGAAATTTCAAAATTAATTAGTAATTTGAAAAATAAAAAGTCAAGTGGATATGACGAGGTGCCAGTAAATGTAATAAAATCAGCCTCAAAATTTTTAACAAAACCCTTAGTTCATGTAATAAATGCATCATTTATTTTAGGAGTGTCTCCACAACAACTTAAAATATCAAAAGTAATTCCAATAGGCCTATATAAAAAAGGAGATCCAAAAGAAACGGTAAATTACCGGCCAATTTCTATCCAGCCAACACTATTGAAAATTTTTGAGAAATGCATGTATTATAGACTAACTGAATTTTTTGAAAACAACAAAGTTTTAGAAGATGAACAACACAGTTTCAGACGTGGTAGATCTGTCATAACAGCAGCTACAAATTTTATAGAAAGTGTAATAAAAGATATTGATAAAAAGAAAAAAGTAATTGCAGTACTCATGGATCTGACTAAGGCGTTCGATAGGGTATGTCACGGTAAACTTATCAGAGAGCTGCAGAATTGTGGAATAAATGGCTTACCTCTCATGTGGTTAGAGTCTTTTATTAGGGGAAGAAAGCAGTATGTTGAGTTAACATGTACTGAGAATGGCACCATAATGAATTATAAATCAAGTTTAAAAGAACTTAAGTACTCTGTGCCACAAGGATCGATATTAGGGCCACTCCTGTTCATCTGTTATTTTAGAGGACTTAGTAAAAAACTTTCCCAGATTAACACCAACAATCAGGTTTTTCTGTATGCTGATGACTCAACTCTAAAACTTTCAGAGGAAAATTTTTTAACTCTAAATCACTTCTCCGAACAACTTTTAAGAGTCACAGTAGATTTTCTTCAGAGCAAAAATTTATTATTAAATGCAAACAAAACAAATTACATCATATTTGATCTTAAGAACACTTATTCAAACGAAATAGACGAAAGCAATTTTACAATAACTGTTGAAAATAGTATTATTGAAAGAAAAAATAGTTCTACTTTCTTGTGGTTAATAATTGATGAACAGCTAACATGGAACAACCATGTTGATCATGTATGTGCAAAGGTGAGCTCTGGAGTGTACGCAATAAGAAAAATGTCGTATTACTGTGAACTTAGTACCCTACTCATTCTCTATTATGCACATGTCCATTCGCATATCCAGTTTGGCCTAATCTTATACGGAGGAACTTCACAAAACAACCTCAACAAAATTTTGGTTATGCAAAAAAAGGCAATTAGAGCCATGTTAAAAATGACACCTAATGAATCGTGTAGAAATAAATTTATAGAATTGAAACTTTTTACAGTATTTAGTCTATATATCTTCCAAACAATAATTTATGTAAAATGTAATGGAAAGGACAATTTAAAATTAGAAGATATACACACTTATAATACAAGAAATAGAAACAACTTTGTTCTTGAGCCTCATAGAACTAGTTTATTTTCTAAACAACCCTCTTATGCAGGAATTAAATTTTATAATAGCTTACCGCAGGAAATAAAAATTATAAATGACCAAAAACTTTTTCGTAGAAAATTAAATAACTTTCTAATTAATAATCCTGTTTATTCCTTGGAAGAATTTTTTTCTGTTCAATAAAAGTATATTTGGATGCCATTCTCAAACATGTTTTATATTTTAGAATTTGAATTTTTATCATTATTATTGTTATTTATGTATATATATATATTTTTTTTCTAAGATGACCTCATTTAACCAGCTCAAGCTTCTTAGACCTAAGTTTCATTGTACTTAGTAAAACTATGTGCAATCTGATGCCATTCATGTACAAACATTATGTATGTACTTTTGAATAAAGTGTTTTGAATCTGAATCTGAATCTGAATCTGAAACTCCAAATTTCCCGGAAACAAACATCAACATATGAACATCTGTGTTTTTCAACTAGGTAGGTGTAGGCCTACTCAACATAGCCTAATCTGAAATTTTTGGTTTTAAACACCATTTTACAAAAACAGCTTCACAGTTAAAATCCTTTCTCTCCGGATCTTCAATGGCAATCATAAGTAAATAATTTTAAATGTTTGCACCACACAAGCATTTTTTCATGCGGTTAAATTTACTATTTAATACTAGCTAATTTTCATGCTGCTTGAATTTATAGTGCAATTTTCAATATCAGAGCTACGGCGGGAAACACGCTGCGTGGCGGGTGTCGCAAAATGCGAAAAATGCGACCACAGCTTAAACCCTGGTTTTTTATCAAATTTATTGGTTGTCACCGAACCAGCTCAAAAAATATAACTTGCACTTCCTTTGACTTTATATACATACCCTGCAATCTTTCAAACTTAATCAAATACATTTAAATTCTTCATTTCCACGCCAAATTTTTATTTTTACCTTGGCCTAAGTTTAGAACTTGCAGTAAAAGATCAGAGGCAAGAGTAAAATTAATGGTATTTGTGGGCAAAGTCTCTCTAGCCCTTCTAATAATAATTTGATCAATTAACACTTATCAATAGATTTAATAGCTTATTTTTTTTTTTACTTTTTTTCTCATTTGTTTCAATAATTGCAGGAAAGTGTAATACCCAAGGACGTTGTGGAACATCTATACTATTTTTGACTGTACTATTTTGTTTGATTCTGGACGTGCCAGAACTTTCTGTAAAAACACCTTACTCATTTAAAGGCTACATCTAACATTCTATATAAACTATTGATTATGGTTTCAAACTAACAGCCTATTTAAAATTCCTAATAAATACCACAAGCAAAATATGTCTATTTAATGAAATCAGACCTATGAATTATACTACGGTTTCTTGGCATTGCAAAGAATAATTTTAATTCACATTTGATTACTTAACGCAAATAAAATACTTTTGGAAAATGTTTACTCATCCATTATTTACCCAACGAGTAGTTTTATATTGATTCAATTTCTTTGAAATTCTTCTTTTTTTTTCCTAGGTCCAGCCTTGCAGAACTCACTCAACAACACTCAACACTCGTCTTGGAAGAACACCATTAAGAAACGTTTGTTTTTTGTAGCTATAAATATATAGTTAATTTCTCTCTGTAAATAATATGATATAAAAAGTTTAATTAAAAGTTTATTTTATGGTTATAATGTCTTATGATTTTTAACCGTGGTTTCCATCAAGGTATTTTTTTAAAGTCAACGTGTCAGATGAAAAGTGTTTATTTATTTTATATTAATTTTATAATTTGCCTAATTAAGTAACTGGAAAAAGTTACAATTGACCATAAAATTACGTTTCATACAAAAAATATTTTTAAAAATACTTAACTAAATAAAGAGTTAGTAAAAAAACTTCAAATTAAAATAATAATTTTAACGTACTGCTGTATTTTTCCTCTGGTAAATATTTACCAGAACATATGTATTCAAATATTTAAAAAAATACTGTCATAAAATAATTAACTGTGTCAAATATTTTTTTGTTAAAATTGACAATTGAGCATCAAATATGAGTACTATTGTAACAATGGTTGGGTTCACAATCATCCACCGCAACCCGGATTTAGATAATCACGTGACAAATCCCAATGGTCACGTAATAAATCCCGGTGGATAATAGTTACGTCATTTTGCTGCCGTCTTATGAACCCACCGGGATTTTGATTGTTGACGTTCATGTGCCTTTTTTGCCAACCGCAAAAAAATCCACCGAATCCCGGTTGCGGGGGAAGAACGTGAATCCGACCAATGAATATGAATAATATTTTGACAGCAGTTGGATGTCCGTGGGTTGTCGTGTATATCCGTTAACGGATATCCAAAAACGGACATATGGCTAGCCATTGGATGTCCTATGGATATCGGCAGATATCCATTGGATGTCCAGTATATCCGTTAACAGATGTCCAAAAACGGACAACATTTGGCTAACCATTGGATGTCCTATGGATATCAGCAGATATCCATCGGATGTCCTGTATATCCGTTAACGGATGTCCAATAACGGACAACATTTGGCTAACCATTGGATGTCCTATGGATATATGGCGGATATCCATCGGATGTCCTGTATATCCGTAAACGGACATCTAAATTCCGGACAAAACCCTGACAAACTCACATCCATCGGATGTCCGATGGACATCCAGGATATCGGGCGGATATCCACGGATCATCCGTGCGGACCAAAACGGATATCCGTTAGATATCCATCGGACATCTTGTGCTGTATGGGTTGTAAACAATGTTATTATGTAATGTTATTAGATTGTTTAATTAATTTTTCTGGACCTATATGATACAAGTTTATTTAGTATTTCAATAATTTACACTGTGTTAACAGATATTTACTTGGGAAATCCTGAGAATATCCTAAGGATGTGAACGATTTTATAGAATTTAATTAAAACTATGCTTACGGACATATTCCAGGGACTTCCCCAGGAGCTCTTTTCAGAAGTTTTCGAAAAGAGGCCTCAAAGAAAAATGGTTGAATGACTTGATGATTTTAGACTTTTAGCAAAACCCCTATTTTGAATGTTTGAACTAAATTGAAAAAAAACGCACATATCCTAGGGATATCCTTGGAATATGGCCGTTTACGCAGGCCTGACACATCCTTGGGATATCTCTGGAATATCCTTTGAAATTTTGTTTGACGGGTGTCTTATAGCCAAAAAAGTAAAACAAATCCATTTTAAACCTGTTTTGTTTGAATTTGTTTAATTTTAGTCCTATTTACGTAAAAAGTTTGTATTTCTATTAAAGTCCTTTTGGGATATGCTTAGAATGTCCTAGAATATCCTCCATATCCCGGGATCTGAATAGGATATTTGGGACTTGTTTGGGATATCCTGGGGAAATCTTGTGCTCAGTGGGAAAACTTCAACCAGAGACAGATGATCAGCTGATTAATAACAGACACCTTATTATCTTATTTTAATTAAAGACACCATTAAACAGCATTTTCAGTGAGAATACTGTGAATTTAGTATGTACTGGTGTCTCATAGGGACAAAAGCCCCTAATCATAAAATTAAAATAGCATGAACCATAGCGTATTACCATTTCTTCCACAACGAAGGTTTCCAGAAAATTTAATTTTAATTTGAGGTATATAACATTTTAACAATACCTTTTGGACACACCATTCGCCCCCAAGTACTCTTTTCAATCCTGTACTATTAGGTCACCCGTTTGTAAATGCTCTATTTTGTCTGTTGTTAAACTCATATCGATCTATGGAAAATAAGTTTTGAAAGAGATCGTAGTCCCTTAATTGAGCTGTGACGGCTTTTTAATATAACATAGAAAAGAGGCAATAAAAAACCATTGATATTTTAGCTCATGTCGGTTTTTATTTTTTATGTTTTAGTGACAAAATTTAAACACAGCACCTCAAAGTGCATCTTCACTTGCTGTGAATATTCATCCCTCCTAATCAAAGCTCTTAATTTTGTGTAAACAAAGCAGATTTTTTTAATCACTACATGGAGAATCTTTAAGGAGAACCTTTCAGAAAATAATCATTCTCATATATTTCCAATTTTGTTGTAAAGTTTTTTACCTGCTGCATTTTCCTCTAGTATGTAGGACAAACGTCTTTGATTTTAACTCGTCTTCTATAATCCTACAGTTTATAAAATAACTAAAAGGTTTCTCGCAAAATTCAGCTAACAGAATACCAAAACTTCACTGACTGATGCACTTTAAGTATCAATTAATGTGTCATCGTCATTCAATATGATCATTTGGGACTTTTCGTCTTAAAATAAGACCAAAACAATGGAAATAATGTAGGTGTTTCTCAAACCACAATTCATCGCCCATTGCATCTCCATCAACGATCAAAAAGCATTTTATAATTTGCATACACGCTCATTTTTTTTTTTACAATTTAAATTATAGTAACAACAGTTAAATCAGCAGTCAATTTGTAATAGTATGTAAGGTTAACTCTAATGGTAGAATTTGTAGTAGCTCAAAACAACAAAACGTCTTATTATAGTATTACCACTCTAGGGTTAATTTTTGTAATTTTTGGCTATGAATAGTTCTTTACTAAATTTTATCATCTGTCCTCTCGTTGTAAAATAAAACCAAAACATATGTTTCAATGTACACAAAGAAGACATTTTTCGAATCCCCATGCTATTCTTAAGGAGGATGTTTTACTATATTTCTCATTTCCTTGTAACTTTATGGATACGCTTTATGGGACCGAAACCTTTAATTTGAGACTCCTACCATCTTCCTGCGATTTGTAAAACGCTCACAATTTTGCCCAAGAAATTTCGCTTACAGAATTATTATATAGATTCTCTTGGTGTGAATTATTTTTTTATCTTCGCTCAATGTTATCATCTGTGTCTCATTTTGAAATTAAACCATAACACAGGTTTTAATGTATACAAAGCAGACTTTTTTTTTAATCCCCATGCTATTCTTATGGCGGACGTTTTACGTGATTTCTCATTTCCTGTTAACATTATAGACACGCCGATAGTTTTCCCTCGTGCAAGGGACCGAGACCTTTAATTTGAGACCCCTCCCATATTTCTGCAATCTGTACGACGCTCACAATTTTGCTCAAGATATATCGCTTACAGAATTATATATATATATATATAGATAGATAGTTTTGCCGTAATTTGGGTTTTTGATCATATATTTGTTACTCCCCACCTAGTGAAGGTTCATTACATTTTTTTGTGAAGAAATGTTGTTAAAGAAGTAGTATATAACTTATTAACAATTTCCATAACAACGTTTTTGGCTCAAAACAAAAAAGTAACATGGTCCCAAGCTTGGGTCTTACCGAGGCTACTTCAGTAATATCATATCCCCCTTAAAAAAATTTCTTGGAAAGAAAATAAAAATAAATTAAAAACAATTTGTTTGGCTTTTATTATCTGTTTAATAAAAGAATAACTTCAGTGTATTTGTCATGTTTCAATCAATGCTGTCTAGCAGATCGCTGAAGAAGCATTCCTTAGTACGACTGGAAGGTGCTAGCTAACATCCCCCGTGGTAGCACACCTGTGTATTCAGGGAATTTCCAAAGGAATTTGTGATTTTATATTTTCCCCATAAACACCTTCGGAATGAGTAAGTAGGTTTGCTGCCATGGGATGTTGTTAGAAAATGTTAGTTGCTAGTAAATGTAATGGTTAGGTAAGGTAAAATGAAATAACATGAATATTCGACATTCTTTAATTTTTTCCACAAACACCCCATTGGGGTGAGTGTAGGTTTGCCGCAATACGGGTGTTGCAAGAAAATATCAGTTAAACCCTACCTAATGAATGTATGCCATGTTTTACCAAGTTATATCAATAAATAAGCGAGAATACATGGTCTTGTTATTTTCGCATGAGATTAACATGAGAAACCTCTTTTTGGCTCTCCTCTGTAATCTGGTAAAATTAAATTAAAATTGTTATCTGTAATCTGTTAAAATTGTAAAGTCAAAAATTCAAAATACTAAAGTTGTTGAATTTTTAAAACTGATGGCAAAAAATGCCAAAAACCTATTTTTTACCCCTTTAAACCCCATAAAACCCCGTTCCCATCACCCGATAATGCTATAGTTCCCGAACACATGAAAATAGACCTGGTGTTATGTACCAAATTACATCAAAATCGAAGGTCCGCTTCAAAAGTTATCAGTACTACAGACACAAATATATATATATATATGAAAATGACCGAATGGTGTTTTTGGCTTCTGGGGACCTTAAAGTAAAAAAATAACATCGCCCCCTCCAAAGTCTTACCATGGCCACTACCGTAATAGCGTATATTCCCTATAGAGAAACTCGCTGAAAGAAAAAGGTTGGAGTGTATGTTTCATTTGACATAGGCCCATTAATAACTAAAAAGTTAACATGATAAATATTGCAAAGTATATTACAACCAAAACTTTAATAAAAAAGACTCATACTTAAATACAAAGGAAAGTAAGCTTTCTGACCATTCAAGTAACCGAACTATTTATCAGAATTAAAATGAATTTCTTAGTAGCAGGATTATTAAAATGAAAATAAAATGTTTATTATGTTGTGTGGGGTAGAGTGGAGCACAGACTAGATAAAGAAAATTTTATATGCAATCAACGTTGGTTAATTGTGGGATATTTTTCTTCCTAAAAAACATGTACTGTATCACACCATAATAAGTAATACAGAAATCCAAGAAGATGTAACTGATGAATTGTGTATCTAGGTATGGTAAGTTATAATGGTATTTTCTGTAAGTGGGAATGCAACTTTGGATAACCATACTTCCAAATTGACTCTGTAGCGTTTGAATCTGCAGAATTCTAGATTCTTTCTCTTTTTGTATGATTACGGTAATTGTATTAAAAGATGCATCACATATTAACAGAGGTTAGCAATGCATTATTGCTTTAAAAATACTACGAGAAATGTTTTTTTATGCATTCTAAGGCCAATCTATAGTAAAATTTTTTTGGCTAATAGACACACATACACAAAATATACTATAACCAAAGGCCAATCTTTTTTAAACTTGAGGACTTCACTTCAAACATATCAATGAAACCGAAGTGCAAGAGCTTTACTAAAATATTTTCATACTTTTTGATTTTTAATACTGTATAAACTAAATACCCCCGTCGCAGCAGACCTGCGTACTCAGCGAATTTCCAAAGGATCTTGAGATTTTGTATTTTCCCCATAAACACCATAGGAATGAGTATAGGTTTGCTGCCATTGGATGTTGTTAGAAAATGTTAGTTTTGTTAGAAAATGTAATAGTTAGGTAAGGTAAATATCATTGTATCAATATTCGACACTTTTAAATTTTCCCCATAAACCCCATGGGGGTGAGTATGTAGGTTTGCCGCCATATGGATGTTGTTAGCAAATATCAGTTAAACCCTACCTAGTGAATGTACGGACCAAATTTATCAAGTTATTCTGATAAATAAGCGAGATACAGGGTTTTGTTGATTTCCCATAAGATTAACATTGGAAACCTATTTTTAGTTTTTCTCCATAACCTGTTAAGCCAAGTTAAAAATTCAAAATACTAAATTGTTTGTTTTTTAAGCTCTTTTAAATGGATTTAGTTAAAAATGTTGAATTTTAAAAATTAAGGTCCAAAAATGCCAAAAACCCATTTTTGAACCCTTTGAAACCCCATAAAACCCCGTTCCCATAACCCGATCATGTTGGTTCACGAACTCATGAAAATAGATCTGGTCTTACACCTTCATACCAAATTTCATCAAACTCAGAGGTCTCCTTCAAAAATTATCAGTACCACGGACACACACACACACACACACACACACACACACACACACACATATATATATATATATATATATATATAGATATATACATATAGGCCCTATATGAAAATGAACGAACGTTATTTTTGGCCTCTGGGGACCTTAAAATGAAAAAGTAACATGGCCCCGGGCTTACGTCTTACCATGGCTACTACCGTAGTAGCGTATTCCCTATAGGGAAATTCGCTAAAAACAATAAATAGTTTGTAGTTAAAACAAATGAATTTAAATACTTACTGGTGTAA